>WOXC01000915.1:0-365022 GCA_011680675.1 Gymnobelideus leadbeateri
GTGACCTTGGGCAAGTTACTTAACCCCAATTGCCCTCCAAAAGGCAAAAAAAAAAAAATGTTCCTAAAGCATAGGTGTGACCATATAATTTCTTTCTCTCTCTCTTTTTTTTTTTTTTTTGCTTTTTGGAGGGGGGAGGGCAGGGCAATTGGGGTTAAGTGACTTGCCCAAGGTCACATGGCTAGTGTTAAGTGTCTGAGACTGGATCTGAATTCAGGTCCTCCTAATTCCAGGGCCACTGCTCTATTCACTGTGCCACCTAGCCGCCCCTCATATAATTTTTCTTAAGAATTTCTCATTATTTTCCATGTTTTCCTAGCATTTTAAAAAAATGATGCAGCTTAGTATTTTTTTGATTCCTATCATTCCTGTATATTTGATTCCTATCATTCCCAATTTATTTCACATTACTCCCTTTCATGCATTCTGCATTTCATTGATGATGTTCTATTAATCATTCTCCCAACTTGGTTATTTTCTCCTTCATCTTCAACTTCCACTATGCCTTTGCATATGCTGTCTTTTATACATGGAGTATATGTGTATACTTTTATTACTCACCCAGTTAAAATAGCAAGTTTTAGCCTCTTCTTCCTTTCTGTGTAAATATATTTCTTACATTCCCTTTTCTTTCCTCTTTTCAAAACAGAAATGTTTCACCCCTAGCACTTTCATATTTCTTATTTAATTCCCTTGATTCCCTTTAAGGATATTAAGGTTCTGAAGCGACACTTGTTTCTTTCCCTCCATTAAAATGTTAGGAGTCCATCAATCTATAGCAACTTACTTTTTAAAATTAATTAATTTTTAGTTTTCAACATTCATTTCCACAAAATTTTGAGTTAGTTTTTCTCCCCATCTTTCCCCTACCCCATCCCAAAATAGCAAGCTTACTGAATATCTCTTCCCCCAATCTGTTCTCTCTTACATCCCCCCAAATTACCCCCCCACACACACACAACTTTCTAGTAGGGCAAGATGGATTTCTATACCCCAGTGCCTGTATACCTTATTTCCCAGTTGCATTTAAAAAAAACAATTTTTTTAAACATTTGTTTTAAAAACTTTGAGTTCCAGATTTTTTCCCTTCTTCCCTCCTCACCCACCCCCACTGGGAAGATAAGCAATTCAATATAGGTTATACATGTGTAGTTATCCAAATCATTTCCATAATTGTTATATTGTGAAAGACTAACTATATTTCCCTCTATCCTGTCCCACCTCCCACTTATTCTAGTTTCTCCTTTGACCCTATAGCTTTTCAAAAATGTTTTCGTCTAACTACCCTTTCCCCCAATCTGTCCTCCTTTCTATCATTCCCCCCTCTTATCCCCTACCTCCCTACTTTCCTATAGGGTAAGATACCCAATTAAGTGTGTATGTTATTCCCTCCTTAAGCCAAATTCAGTGAGAATACGGTTGTCCCATTCCCTTTTACCTCCCTGCTATTCTCCTCCATTGTAAGTTTTCTCTTGCCTCTTTTATATGAGATAATTTACCCTATTCTATCTCTCCCTTTCTCCTCCCAATATATTCCTCTTTTACCTCTTAATTTCATTTTAAATATATTGTCCCTTCATATTCAACTCATCCGGTGCCCTCTGGCTATGTATACATGAACATACATATGCCCACACTCACACACACACACACACACACACACACACATACACACACAATATAACAATTATATTTCACAATATAACACACACACACACATACACACAAACACATATATATTTATATACACATACACCCTCCCATATATACATATATACATATATATTCCCTTCAACTATCCTCATACTGAGAAAAGTGTTATGGGTTACAATTATTGTTTTTCCATGTAGGAATGTAAATAGTTCAAATTTAATAAGTTCCTTATGATTTCTTTCTCCTGTTTACCGTTTCATACTTCTCTTGCTTTTTATATTTGAAAGTCAAATTTTCTGTTCAGCTCTGTTTTTTTTTGTCAAGAATGCCTGAAAGCCCTCTATTTCATTGAATGACCAGATTTCCCTTGTAGCATTATTCTCAGTTTTGATGGGTAGGTGATTCTTGGTTTTAGTCCTAGCTCCTTTGACCTCTTGGATATCATATTCCAAACACTTTGATCCCTCAATGGAGAAACTGCCAGGTCTTATTGTTATCCTGATTGTGTTTCCACAAAACTCAAAATGTTTCTTCCTGACTGCTTGCAGTATTTGCTCCTTGACCTGAGAACTCTGGAATTTGGCTATAATACTCCTAAGTTTTCTTTTTGAGATTTTTTTCAAGAGGCAATTGGTGAATTCTTTCAATTTCTATTTTGCCCTCTGGTTCTAGAATATTGGCAATTTTGGTTGATTATTTCTTGAAAGATGGTATCTAGGTTCTTTTTTTGATCATGGTTTTCAGGTAGTCTGATATTTTTCAAATGATCTCTCCTGGATCTATTTTCCATGTCAGTGGTTTTTCCAATGAGATATTCCACATTGTCTTCTATTTTTTCATTTGTTTGGCTCTGTTTTATAGTATCTTGATTTCTCATAAAGTCATTAGCTTCCAATTGCTCCAATCTAATTTTGAAGGAGTTATTCTCTTCAGTGAATTTTTGAAATTCCTTTTCCATTTGGCAAATTTAGCTTTTTAAGGTATTCTTCGCCTCATTGGCTTTTTGGGCCTCTTTTTCCATTTGAGTTAGTCTATTTCTTTTTTTTTTTGGAGGGCAATTGGGGTTAAGTAACTTGCCAAGGTCACACGGCTAGGTTTTTGTTTGTGTGTGTTAAGTGTCTGAGGCCGGATCTAAACTCAGGTCCTTCTGACTCCAGGGCCAGCACTCTACTCACTGCGCCATCTAGCCACCACTGAGTTAGTCTATTTCTTTTTTTTTTTAAATTTTAACAAATGCTTTATTAACTTCTGGTTTACATTATTCATTTCAGCCAGATTTTGAGTTACAATTTTTTCCACATTTTTCCCCTACCAACCACCCCAGAATAGCAGTCCCACAAGATATCCCCTCATCTAATCTGCTCTCTCCCATATCTTCTCCCATACCCCCTTCAACTTTGCCATTAGGGCAAGGTGAAACTCTGTGCCCCAATGCCTGCACATCTTATCTCCCAATTACATGCAAAATAGTATTAATAATAGTTTTTATATACATTTGAAACATTTAATTTTAAAACTTTGAATTTCAGATCCATTCCCTTCCTCCCTTGTCACCCACTCCCTCTGGGAAGATAAGCAATTCAGTATGTGTTGTACATGTATAGCTATGCAAAACATTACCATAGTAGATATATTGTAAAAGACTGCCCATATTTCCCTCCCACCCATCCCTCCCCCACCTGGTCCATTCCCTACTTTGATCCTGTCCCTCTTCGAAAGTGGGTACTTCCAACCTCCCCTACCCCCAGAATGTCGTCCCCTCCATCCTCCCCTCTCTCATCCCCCTTCCCCCTACTCTCCTGCAGGGTGAGATATCCCATTTGGTATGAATGTCATTCTCTCCCTGAGCCAAATTCAATGAGAATATGCTTTTGCCTTTTTGCCTTCCTGTTCTTTCCCTCCCCTGCAACTACTTCACCTTGCCTCTTCTACATGAGATAGTTTACCCTACCCTGTCTCTCCCCATCTCCTCTTGCCACATTCCTCTCTTACCTCTTAACTTCACCCCTTGAGTATCATCCCTTCCCACCAAATTCAACCTGTGCTCTTTATCCATGTATACCAGTAAACATATATACACACATTCACATATGTATTCAAATGCCCATATACCCTTCTTCAATTATTTTCATAATGAGGAAGGTTTCATCAGACACAGTTATTGTTTTTCCATGTAGGAATGTAACTAGTTCAAATTTGATAAGTTCCTTTTGATTTCTTTTCCCTGATTACCTTCTCAGGCATCTCTTGCTTCTTTGTCTGGATGTCAAATTTTCTATTCAGCTCTGGTTTTTTCCTCAAGAATGCTTGAAAGTCCTCTATTCCACTGAATGACCATAATTTCCCCTGAAACAAAATACTCAGTTTTGCTGGGTAGGTGATCCTTGGGTTCATTCTCAGCTCTTTTGTCCTCTGGAATATCATATTCCATGCCCTTCTATCCCTCAGTGTAGAAGCTGCCAGGTCCTGTGCTATTCTGATTGTTTCCACAATATTGAAATTGTTTCTTCCTGGCTGCTTGTAGTATTTTCTCCTTAATCTGGGGATTCTGGAACCTGGCTATAATATTCCTGGGAGTTTTCTTTTTGGGATCTTTTTCAGGAGGTGATCTATGGATTCTTTCAACCTCTATTTTGCCCTCTGGATCTAAAACATCAGGGCAATTTTCCTTGAGAATTTCTTGAAGGGTGATTTCTAGGTTCTTTCTTTGATCATGGCTTTTGGGTAGTCCAATAATTTTAAAATTATCTCTCCTAGATCTATTTTCCAGGTCAGTGGTTTTTCCCATGAGATATTTCACATTGCCTTCTATTTCCTTTGTTTGGATCTGCTTAACAGCATCTTGATTTCTCATAAAGTCACTAGCTTCCATTTGCTCCTATCTAACTCTGAAGGAATGAATCTCCTCAGTGAGCTTTTGAGATTCTTTTTCCATCTGGCAAATTCAACCCGGCCGTCCTTTTGACTCCAGGGCCGACGCTCTACTCACTGCGCCACCTAGCCACCCCTAGTCTATTTCTTAAGGTGTTATTTTCTTCAGTTATTTTTGGGTCTCCTTTAGCAGGCTATTGACTTGCTTTTCATGATTTTCCTGCATCATTCTCATTTCTTTTCCCACTTCTTTTTTTTCTCCACTTTTTTCCCTCCACTTCTCTTATTTGATTTTCAAAATCCTTCTTGAGCTCCTCCATGGCCTGTAAGCAGTTCATATTTTTCTTGGAGGCTTTTGATGCAGAAGTTCTGACTTCATTGTCATCCTCCTGCTCCATGCCTTGATCCTTTTTGTCCCCAAAAAAGGATTCTATGATTTGTTTGTGCTTCTACTGCTTGCTCATACTGCAGGCCAATTACTTGACCCTTGAGCTCTTTGCCAAGGTAGAAAACTGCTTCCAGAATGGAGAGAACTTTCTTTGTCCCAAATCACTGGTGTTTTCACAGCTGCTGGAGCTGTTAGGAGGGCACTGTCTCTACAGCCCCCATAAGCTGTGGGTCACTGGTCACACACCCAGGACCACCACCCAAGACCTTGATCTCGATCCAAGCAGGTTAAAACAAAAGCAATTACCCTCTGAATGGTTACTTGGTCCCCCTACAATCTGCAAGTGAGGAGCTCCTGAGGCAGCCACATGGTCTACAATGCATTTCTGCTGCTTCTTGCTCTGGGAGCAGCAGCCAACCAAGCTCTTTTGTTCCCCCCTGTTCCAACAAAGTTCCACACTGACCTTTTATTTTGTCTTCAGCATTTATACATTGAGAATTATGGAAACTGCCACAGCTGTTGGTTACTCACTTTCTTGAAGTCTGCTCTGGGTCATTGGGGCCTCCCCGGTTATGGAACTGCAAGGCTCCTGCAGGACTTTGCTGGGCTCCCAGAGTCCTGTGATAGACCTTTCCTATTGGCCTGCCAGCTGTCTTCAGCGGTAGATTTGTTACTCTTTGTCTCTTTGTGGGTTCCGTAGCTTTAAAAAAATTTTAGAGTCATTTTTTAAACAGGTATTAGAATTGTTTGGAGTTTTAGCCCATGCCAAGTTTGTGCTTCTGCTCCGCCATCTTCGCTCTGCCTACAGCAACTTCTAATTACTCAAATTTACCTTTCTAGATTTCTGTGGGCTGTTGTGCTTGTATTTTGAAATGCCTATTCTTCTCTGGTCTTTTAATCAGGAATGCCTGAAAAGCCTTGAATCTAATAAAAATGCATTTTCTCCCCTTCAGGATGACACTCAGTTTTGCATGATATATTATACTTGGTTGTAAACCAATAACTTATTTTTCTAAATTTTCTATGCCAAGATTTCCTCTTATAAATTAAAGCACATCTAGGTCTTATGTGATCCTTGGTATTCAAACTACTTTCTGGATGCTTATAGTATTCTTTGATGTGGGAGCCCTGGATTTTGGTTATAACATTATTAGGACATTTCCTTTTGTGCTCCTTTTGGAAAGTGATAGATGCATTCTTTCTATTTTTTCCCCTTGCCTTCTAGTTGTAACATATTTAGGCCATTCATGACTTGAAATAGTGACCAGGCTTTTTTTATATAATGGTTTTAAAGGAATTGAATGGTTCCTAAATCCTGTCTCCTTATTTCCTGGTAAGTTGGCTTTTGATAGCTTACATTTTCTATTTTTTTTTCAATCCTTTGATTTTGTTCTAATTTCTTGCTATCTGATGGAATATTTGGTTTATATAAATAAATGATTTCTATTTGGTCTATTCCAGTTTTCAGGGGGTCCATTTCATATTCTCTTTGCAATTCTTTTATCTAGAACTTTTAATTAATAAAAAGTCTTTATTTTAGGTATTCATGTAATCCTTGGGGAAAATCCATTCTTTCTTTTGAGTTGGTTTGCAATTGTAACTTTCTTCTTTTTGGAGATCTCTAGATTCACAATAATTTTTGATACTGGTTGGTAATTAAAAAAAAATTACTTATATCTCCTTCCTACTTTAGTTGCTGAATTAGGGTTCTGTGCCAGGGTCAGGCTCTGCCCTCTGTGCTGCCTTTGCCTAAGGTGGTCTGTCCTGCATGGTCTAACCCTGGAACCCTTGAGTTGGGTTGTGGTTTTTTGTTTTTTTGTTTTTTTACTTCTACCTCCTAGGACTAGACTTCTCTGGATCTTTTGAAGTTCAGAGCACTGGATATTCAGGGCCCTCTCTGTCGTCTCAGGACAGATGGTTAGGGACAATTGTATGATGGTAATTGTTTAAGAACTGACTCTCCAAGAAAAAAAGTACACAGGACACACTTTTAAATTTAATCTGCATTATTAACATTTTTTCTCACACCTAGAATATTAACAACATAAATCAAGTAAGCTGATTTCCTTTTTTTGCTTTTTGAAGGGGGGCATGTGGCAATTGGGGTTAAGTGACTTGGTCACTTGGTCACATGGCTAGTGGTAAGTGTCTGAGGTTGGGATTTAAACTCAGGTCCTCCCAACTCCTAGACTGGTGCTCTATTCACTGTGCCACCTATGGCACAATGTGACCCAAATAAGCTGATTTCTGAGGTAAAAATACTCACACTGACAATTTAACAATCAACTCTTGAGGGTGTATTCCAGTTGGCTCCAGCAATTCCCTGGTTAGATCCCAGAGTCCCAGACTGTCCTGGTCTGAATGCCAGTGATAGTCAGGAGTCACAGCTTCCTTGTACTTTCAAGGTCCCCACCCTTGGGCTTTCTCAGAGGAGCTCTTGTTGATAAAGGGCAGCCTTTTAAGCTACACATGTAGCTATTTGGCTGTCTTTTGTCACCCTGAGAATTTATGCTGGGATGATGTTCGCTATGTTCGCTTTACTGGTGGGGGTAACCCTCTTCCTATGGCTTTTGGCCTTCTGGCTTATTTCTTATATAGTTCTGAAGTGGAAGACATCACTATAGTTTCTCCTTGGATCATCATGCAATTTGATTAAAACTTCAGTGTTTTGCTAGTTGGTCTGTCTCTGTGATCTTGGCAGGAATTCAGTAGTGTTACTTTCTATTGGCTCGAGTTTGAGTCCTATTTATTTCCATTAACTTGCAAATAAAACTAAACTGCTCATGTTTTGAGTCTGGAGAACTTGCATAATTTTAAAGGGAACAGAGGTTACCTTTGGAGAATCCTATATACCAATACTTCTAGATCATTTGGATAGGGGCCACAAATTAAGTAAATGAGGGCTCTGCAAAGCGGACCCTTAGCGTTCAGAGGGAGCCTCTGCTAAAAATTTTACACATACCCCTTTATTTTACATACCCATTTTACATTACATCTTCCTTCTAATCTGCCTCAGATATGATCACAAACTTGTAAAATAAAGTGGTGTGTTGTTGTTTGGTCAGGTCTGATCTCATTTGGCGTTTTCTTGGCAAAGACACTGGAGTTATTTGCCATTTCATTCTCCAGTGGATCCATTCTGTCAGACAATCAGAGGTTAGGTGACTTGCCCAGGGTCACACAGTGTGAGCCAGAGTTCTGTCCTGACTCCAGGCCCAGTGCACTTATCCACTGAGACACTGGCTGCCTCCCAACACTAATAACACATTTTACATCATACCTTCTTTCCACCTGCCTCAGATACTATCACAAACTTAGTGTTTAAGTCAATGATTGTGGTCATACAGTTAGTAATGACTCATTAAAAGTGCTAAAGCTAAAAGCTAAAATTAAGACTAGGCTAGACAATGGTCATTGAAAGAAAGCCAAACTCGGGGGTAGAGTCATCACAGAAACCATCAAAACACCTAAGCCTGGAGGCGCTTTCTGCCACAGTTCTGGGCCCTCTCTGACTTCACAGGGCTTTCTGCCTCCCCACGGTAAGTGAAGGACGAGGAAGGGAGACGCGTGGGGGGGTGGGGGGTGGGGCTGGACGTGATAAAGTCCGTCTTACTGGACGGAGGCACTGAGGATGGAGGCCACCCAGGCCAGTGTCCTCCTCTTAAAGGCCGGGTCCAGAGAGGTGAAGAGACCAGCCTCGGGCCACACAGGTCTGTAGGTGACATAGGTCTGGAGGCCCCAGATCCCAGGTGGAGGGTCCGCAGTGGCGGACCCAGGGTCGGACTGGGCTGTCCCGGCTTTGGGGACCCTGGGGGTGCCGAGGAAGCAGCGTGACTGCGCGCGTGCGTGTGTTAGGGGATAAGTCCAGAACACGGACAAACGCTGGAGGACTCCCCAGTCTCCCTTTCCTCATTCTCCTCTCACCTCCAACAACCTTCCGCATCCTTGGGCTTCTCCTCTGGGAGGGAAAGTGGATGAAGGTCTTGGGACGTGAGTGATGTGTGCCCAGGGGAGGATGGAGGAGGATGTGTGTGTTGTATTAGGTCCTGTGTGTGTTGCGCGTGTGTATGCCTCGCGCTTGTGCGCGCGCGCGCTGCGCCCGCGTGCCTGAGGGCAGCGGTGGGGGCGCATGCTCGCTCCCCGGCGCGGGCCCCGAGGCTCGGGCGCGCGCCTCCGTCGCCGAGCTGCCCCGCCCCCTTCCTTGCCCTGGAAGGAGCCCGGGAGCCGCCGGTGCGCGCGCGCGGGCAGCTAGAGCTCCAACGAGACCTGGAAGGTCCGCGTTGGCCGAAGGGGAAGCGGAGGGGCGGGGGTAGGAGGAGGAAGATTGGGGGAGGAGGGGCTCCCTACGCCTCACTGCCCGGCGGACTGGGCGGGTCGCGGTGACGTAGACAGGCGCCTGGGCTGTGCACTGGTTGTGGCGGCGGCGGCGACGGCGACAGCAGCCTGGGAGGTGGTGGCGGAGGCGAAGCAGCAGCAGGAGCAGCAGCGGCCGCAGCCGCCGGAGCAGCAGCAGCAGCAGCGGCGGCCGCAGCTGCCGGAGCCGGAGGCACCGCGGGCGCCCTCTCGGCTCGGCCGGCGTAGGAGCGTCTCGCCCCTGCGGAGCTCGCTGCCTCTGGCGTCTCGGCCCGGGCGGAGCCTGCGGCCGGGCGAAGCGCCCCCAGGGAGGGAGGTGGGGCTGGAAGGTGAGGCGCGGGGGACCACCTCCTCCCCTCCCCTCCCCTCCCCTCCCCCCTCTCCTCCGCGGCCACCGCCCCTCCCCCGCCGGGCAGCCCCACCCTATCGGCTCGCGAGACTGGGCGGAGACGGAGGTGGCAGGTTTGGGGGGATACCCGGGGAGGATGCGGGCATGGGGACCTCGGCCGGGCGCAGGCTTGGGGCAGATGAGAGGTGGGGGGCGTGGGAGTGGGGGTGGGGGAGATGGTGTCGGGGGAAGCACGAGGTCGGGTCCGGTTGATTCGGGGGATTTAGAGGGGACTGATGTGAATGAAACTGCTGAGGAGGCAGAGGATTCCTTGCTATGCCTTTGAAGCAGTGGAAAGAGATACTTCTCCAGACCCCCGCCCCAACCCCCTACCCTTAGCATTTTAAAATATGTTGCTGTTATTCTGGGGGAAGGTGCAGTGATGAATGGATCTGAAGTAAAAAAAGCCCAGAGGTGAGATCATGTGTTGAGAGACTCTACTCCAGGCAACAAGCGAGGAAGGCGAGGTCTTATCACACCTGCTTTCCAGAGGTGACAACTGCCTCTTTCCCTGCACCCAGATATAAAGCCTGCTTTACGCGGGTCTCCTGTGCATATTTACAAGAGGGGCAGCTGAGAGCAGTGAGGCCTTGGAAGCAGTGATTCTAAATCACTTACATAGGCATTTCTGAATGACAGTTTACTGTGGTTGTCGGAGAATGTTGTCCACTTTATTCACCGAAATCTGGTTTCATTGGGAATGGATATTTGAAAAACAGTTAAAAATGCATCTCTATAGTTTCAAATGATTGACACCTTGTGTTTGACAGCTTCTTAAAAATGAAGTTGTTCTTTTTGTGTGATTAGCAGAGATTTAAATATCTGCTTCAAAATAAAGTATTTCTTCAAATAGGCCCTTTAACTTCTGAGTTTTTGGTGTTCTTATATTTATGGTGCTAGGTAGGCAATATGCATTGTTTTCCAGTAAAATTTATAATCCCATTTTCCAGGAAAATGTGAAAATCGAGTCACTGGAAGACGTTACCCAAGAGGCTACATACATTTCTGTTTTAAATTTATTGTGAGCACAGTAAATAAAACTTTGTTGCCTTAGATTTACTTTCTTTTGAGTTCAGAATGAATTGACCTTACCTACTACTATTTATTAGTGGATGGAAGTAGGTGTTACTCGTATTTCTTCCAGTAGTTCTCTTATACAGGATAAGAAACAGTTCCCAAAATAAATGTAGAGAATGATTTCTGCTGGATATATCTAACTTTGAGGGGCGGCTAGGTGTCGCAGTGAGTAGAGTGCGGAGTCAGAAGGACCTGAGTTCCGATCCAGGCCTCAGACACTTAACGCCCACACAAACAAAAACCTAGCCGTGTGACCTTGGGCAAGTTACTTAACCCCAACTGCCCTCCAAAAAGCAAAAAAAAAAAAAAAAAAAGATATATCTAACTTTGGAAAATAAGTCACTGCTACCAAAATAATCAGAGAAGTACTTTTAGAAAGCACATGTGTCAGTAAAATAGGTGTAATTTATTGTCTTTTCTATTCTATACTTAACTGAGCAAGATATTTCATATCTTACAAATAAGAAGATTGTTTATACCACAAATTGGTTGGAAATAAGAGGATGTAATAAGTATTAACTAGGACAAAGTGTGACCAAATGTAACTAAAGAAAATGTTTAACCATTTTTAGGGAAATGAAGTATAAAATGGAATTATAGAGTGACTTGTTTTTATTTTTTAGGTAGCAGTAAAATTAAAACTTATGTATCTAGTTTAGAGTTTTGAAAATTTTTTATACTGTTCAATGAAGGTAGGCACAAAATATGAAATAAGTTGTTAAATGAAAGTTTCTAAAGTTGTGCTAATAGAATATTTGCAAGGCTGTTAGTAGGACATCTTTCTTTTTCAATTCAAGTAACATTAAATGCCTGTGATGGCTTAGGTTCGTGAGATACAAAGAAAAAAACCCCTGAAACATTACTTCCCCTTGAGAAGCTTGACATTTTGATTCACATTTTAAGTGTGGGGTACGGAGAAGATGAAGGCCACTTATTTCTGTTGAATTTTTCCGACGTTGGTACTTGCTGCTCATCATGACTTTCTTATGTAGATACTACTACTATTTATTAGTGGATGGAAGGTGTTTTTTCTGTTACTTTGTGGAATCATAGATAAGATGACAATCGGAATCATAGATAAGATGACAATCTTTTCATTCATTTTTAAAGCTGCTACTGAGACAGTGGAGAACTGGCTTTATGTAGCTAGGAAGATCTGAATTTAAATTCTGCCTCTGACATGACCTTGGGCAATTCACTTAATTTCTCCTTGTTCTAGGCTAGTCTCTTTAAGACAAAGTTTCAGAGCTCTACCTACCTTGGTAGAGGGAGTTTCTGGGTCCTGGAGTTCTCTAAATCAATGAAATAATTTTTACTATTCCATACTATAAATATAAAAGATTTAAATATATAAAATCCTCTTGCTTGATTCAAAACCTTTAATAGGCTGCTACCTATCTTTCCAGTCTTCTAACACCTCATACCCCCTCTACATTTAACCCATTAATGACACTGGTCTCCTTGAACAAGACACTCATCTCTCTACTCTGGGCATTTTCACTAGGTGACACAAATGCATGGAACGCTTTTCCCTCCTCATTTCTGTCTCATGACTTCCTTCAAGTTCCAGTTAAAATGCCACCTTGTACAGCAAGACTTTTACGATCTCTCTTAATGCCAGAGTTTTTCAATGATCATTCCAGTGATCATTTCTAATTTATCCTGCACTAGTTTGTATGTAGTTATTTGCATTTTATCTCCCCCATTAGACTGTCATCTCATAAGTGCAGGGACTATCTCTTTCTTACCTTTCTTTGCATTGCTAGAGTTCAGCACAGTGCCTCAGAACACAGTAGGAGATTATTATATGTTTATTGGCTGACTGACCCCATTAACTCTGTACACCTAAAATAAAATGGAAAGTTCTCATAGTAACAACTGAGTTTTTTCAAACTATACTCATTCTTTATAGGCAGCTTTCTTACAATTATAAGATACAGAAGTTGCTGATCTATATTGGTAGGAGGAGTTTCTTTACTTGGAGTTCCCTACACTAATAAAATTGCAGATCTGGACAAATACTAATCCAAATGCTTCTACTTGAAGCTGTTAAAGGTGTTTCTGGGCATGTGTGAACCAGTGCTTGCTCACATGCATGTATGTGTGTGTGTATTGTATCTCTATAATAAACACAGTGGGATATGTTATGCTGATAAGGTGTTCTGCTTAATGATTTTGGTTACTAAAAAGTCATAAAGTATGCTTTAAAGAACTCAAAAGCCATCTGACTGATTTTGAAATTCTTTTAAATGAAGCAGACCATGTTTTAGGCTTTTCTTGGTATCTCTTAAACATTGTGAGAGCAAGGTCTGAAATTTTTTTCTACACCTTTGGTATCTTCCCCTTCTTTAGATATTTTGTAAATCGGTACTCAATGTCTCTATAATTGAATACTTGTTGCAGTCCAGTTGCCTTCACCTTATTTGTTTTCCTTAGTGCCATTTCTGCTTTCTCTCTGAGTGCCTCAGGGACTGTGATGTTAGAATCCAAGTGTGATGCTTCCTTGGTGACAACGTTTGTTATAATAATTTTTGTAAATCTCTTCCACTTTTCTTTGTATTTCTTGTTTTCATCCTATGATGCCCATAGGATGATTTTGCCTAGTTGTATATTTTGCCAAATTTTCTTTAGACTGATTTTATCCTCCATTACTTATCTTTGCTTTATGAGATACTACTACTCATAATTTTTCATCATCCTTTATTGTAAGATTTTACAGATGAATTTTTGGCAGCTCTCTCCATTTGGCAAGTAAATCGTCAAATGTTTGCTGACTAAGATACTTTTGGTCTCCTTGATCTAGCAATTACTTTATATTGGTTTAACTGAATGAAATTATCATAGTCTATGACTGTTAATAGGATATCTGTTGTTCATTTTCCATTTTTAATTTTTAATAGCTTGTTTAATTCAGGATTAAATCTTCTTAATTGTATGCCATAACTTTTTCTCATTTTTTTCTTCTCGTTTATTATAAATTATGGTCTTAGCTCTCCCAAGTTGATAGTTCAGTGGTACACAGACATCTGACTTATGGATAACTTCCTCATGTCCATAATAAGTCTTTTCCTATCAGTTAAAATGTTGTCATTTTCATTATTTATGGTCTTTTTTGTGATCACCATGTCCACTGTTTACCCATTCTGTTTTTGAAGAAAGTATTCATGATATAGGTGCATGAGGCTTCTGATAAATATAATCAGTGTATAAATTTCTGGGCACTCTTTATTTCTTTCTTCTGAACCATAGGTTTCCATATCTTTCTCTCCATCCTCACCTTTTTCTACCTTGCATTGAAGTTGCCAAGGAATGGGGTGTATATTGATTTGATTTTCTTTTGCTTTTTGGAGGGCAATTGGGATTAAGTGACTTGCCCAAGGTCACATGGCTAGGGTTTTTTTTTTTTTTTGGTGTTAGGTGTTGGATCTGAACCTAGGTCCTCCTGACTCCAGGGCTGGTGCTCTATTCACTGCGCCACCTAGCTGCCCCTTATTGATTTGATTTTTAAGTTCTTCATAGAATTTCTCTGTCTCTTCTTCATCCTCAGCTATTGATATTAGTATGTAAACTGCAATTATTTTTACAGTCTTTTTGCAAGCACTTATAATTTGTACTGTAATATATGAAGGCCACTTATCCAGTGAAATAAGATTTCTTATTGCTTTTGAACTTTTGATAAATTCCACCCTGCCAACTCCTTTCTTTGTTTTTCCACGGAATATCTGTAAGTCAGCCTTCCATTTAGTTATAACTTCTTTCTTTCTTGTAGATTCACTTATAACAACAGTATCAAGATTGATTTCATTCTGAACCTCCAGAAATATGTTTACTTCTTGGTAAGTGGACAAAGATATATGTTTACTTCTTGGTAAGTGGACAAAGATCTTAAATTTAGAGCACCAACAATCAAATGAAGCTTGTTGATGGTCT
Source organism: Gymnobelideus leadbeateri (assembly GCA_011680675.1). NCBI lineage: Eukaryota > Metazoa > Chordata > Mammalia > Diprotodontia > Petauridae > Gymnobelideus > Gymnobelideus leadbeateri. The sequence goes on from WOXC01000915.1 coordinate 14,661, forward strand.
GCAATTTGCGTGTTTCTTAGTATCCATTGTGCCCCTTCCTGTTACTGTTACTTTCACTGCAGACGTGTAGGGAGGCTGTAGATTGAAAGCCGTTTTTATTTTCCCCTGTTTTGTAGATTGCCATGGTCAAAAAAAGCTTCCTCACCAGGTGGTTTACTAATCTACTGGTGCTATCTTTCCATGATTCCAAGCTAGGCTGCTTCTTGAAAAGAGATTCAATCTGTTTCTGGGGCCATACTTGACACTTTTCCAGCATGGTAGAACCTTCCAGAGTTTATGTTCAACTACTAGCATAGCCTTCACCACAGTGAAGCATCAGAATAGATTTTATATACATATATATACACACACACACATATATACACACACACACATACACACACACATAAATATGTATATGTATATAAAACCCTCTGTTTCTGTAATATGTGTATATATTATATATGTGTATATATATATTATATGTGTATATATATATATATATATATACACATACACATTTATTTTCTTCCTTTTTCTTTTTTTTCTTCCCTTTTTTCTCCCTCCCTCTTCTTCCCTCCCTCCCTTCCATCCTCTCTCTTTCCTTTCTGCCTTATCTATCTACATATCTGTCTTCAGTTTATCTCCATGTACAGTTTTCTAAATATTTTAGTAGAGTTTTAAGCTTTAATAACTTCAGAAGTATAGATGCTATAAACTTAGAAAGAACATCATTTGAAAGTTAAATTATTTAAATCTTTTACATTTATTTGGTTTTGTGAATTTTGAATAATAGATTTAAGTTTTAGTATTTAATTTTTTTGTTTCATCCACTCTTTTTTTTTTTTTAAGCAATTGGGGTTAAGTAACTTGCTCAAGGTTACACGGCTAGTCATTATTTGTGTGTGGGTGCTCATTTTCTGAGGCCGGATTCGATCAGTTATCCTAACAGGCCGGCGCTCTTACTCGCCACCTAGCTGCCTTAGGAAATTGGGGTTTGCATCCAAGGTCACACGGCTAGGTTTTTGTTTGTGTGTGTTAAGTGTCTGAGGCCGGATCCGAACTCAGGTCCTTCTGACTCCAGGGCTGGCGCTCTACTCACTGCGCCACCTAGCCGCCCCTTCATCCACTCTTAAAGGCAGTATCTTAAGGTTAGGTTTACAAATGCAACCCTTTTAGTGACAGCAAGCAATGAAGGTTTTTGCAAAGTTTGAAAATTGACTAGAGTGATGTGTATAGCACAAGACTGTTTTTGTTGTTCAGTTGTTTCAGTCATGTCTGATTATTCGTGACCTCATTTGAGTTTCTTTTGGCTAGGATCCTGGAGTGGTTTGCCATTTCTTTCTCCAGGTTATTTTACAGATGAGCAACTGAGGCAGCTAGGGTTAAGTGACTTGCCCAGGGTCACATCAGCTAGTAAGTGTCTGATACTAGATTTGAAATCAGGAAGGTGAGTCTTTCTGACTCCAGACCCACCACTCTATTCACTACACCACCACTTAGCTACCTTTACGCAAGACTATAGTTATTTAATCTTAATAAGAAACATCAAAATTAAAAAATTTAAAATAATTAACCTCTTATTTTTTGGAATTTTTGTAGTATTTAAAGTTCTGAAATTATTAAAGCACAAATCTGTACTAAGACTTTGGGGATACATTGTATACACACATTCACTCTCATGCATCTATACATATGCCATAGATAGAATTACCAGTTTCTAAAGAATTAGAATATGAGACTTAATGTCAAGACTGTGGTATATATTATTTTGTCACTGATTTAGGAAATCTTTTCAAGATCCTTCAGTGTATTGGGTCATGCTTATGCATGCCATTTATTGTTGCTTTATTAATGTGCCACAATACTTGGTAATGTGATGTCAGAACAATTCATTGTGCCCTTGGAAAAAAATTGCTGTTTAAAGACAATTGCTGACTATGTTGTTCTGAGAAACTTTCAGATTTGTAGATTTCTTGGGTTGGTATTTTTTTCCCCCCAAGTTAGTAAATTATATTGTGATGACTTATTTTTCTTCTTGTAAAAAAGAAACTTTCAAATTTATACTTGGGTTGTAATTTAAGCTTTTACCAATTTTTAAAATTATATGTATGAAACAACATTTTATCTTAATCCCTTTTCCAGTTTACCCTTCCTTTCCCCTCCTCATCTTAGCATCATGATTCAGATGCCTTCCTGTTGTTATTTTAGCCTTTACCCCATCTTGAACGAAGAGGTGGTCCTTTTCATTATCAAGACAAACTCTTCTCTTTGTACAAGTTATCCCATTCTATCTCATCTTCTCCAGGAGATTGTTCCCTCCATCATCTTCATCCTCTCATTTATTTTCAGTTTCTCCTTGTGTTCTGGCTGCTTTCCTACTTCCTACATATATTCACATCTCCTTAATGCTGAAATCCTCCTCCCCTCTCCCCTTGATGCATTCATCCTGTCCATCCCTCCATTTGGGGGCTAAACTCCTTGAGAAGGCCATCTGGAGTAGGTGCCTCCACTTCTTACTCTCTTTGTAACTATCTTGCCTCCACTTTCTCTCCTCTCACCATCTTCTTAACCCTTTATAATATGGGTTCCAGCTTTATCATTCAATCTAAACTGCTCTCTCCAAAGTTGCCAGTGATCTCTTAATTGCCAAATCTAGTGACATTTTCTTATTCCTCATTCTCTTCAACTTCTTTGCAACCTTTGACACTGTTGATCACCCTCTTCTTTGATACCCGGTTCTCTCTTAGTTTGCATGACTCTTCTCAAGTCTGGTTCTCCTCCTATGTGTTTGATTGTTCCTTCTCAGTCTCCTTTGCTACATCTTTGTCCAGGTCACTCCTGCTAAAATTAGGTTCTGTCATGTACCATCTGTACTGTTTCACTTGGTGGTCTCATCAGTTCCCATGCTTTCCCATTATCATCTCTGTACAAATGATTTTCTGACCTACTTATTCAGCTTTAATCTCTCCTAACTTCCACCTCCAGCTACCATATCCAAAATTTAGCTTATTTTTCTCCCCAAACCTTCCTCTTTTCTGAACTTTTCTGGTTAATGTTTTTACCTCCATCTTTCCAGTCATGCAGGCTTCCAGTTTGGGTGTCATCCTCAACTCCTCACTTTCTTATCCTCCCTATCCAATCTTTTGCCAAGTTTTATTGTTTTTTAACCTTCATAATATTTCTCATATATTCCTCCTTTTCTCTGCTGACACTGCCACTACTATAGTACAGGCTTTTATAACCTCATGCTTAGACTGTTGCAATAGTCTTTTGGATGATTTCCCTGCCTAAAATTTCTCTCCACTCCAATCCATTCTTTACTGTGCTATCAGAGTCATCTTTCTAAATCTTAGTTTTAACCCTATCACTTTTCCAAACCCTTCTCTCCTCTGGAATAAAATATGAAATCCTCCATTTGGATTTAAGGCCATTCATAATCTGATCCTTTCCTGTTTTTCCAATCTTATGCTTTGTACACTACCATGTACTTTTTTTTTTTTTTTGGAGGGCAATTGGGGTTAAGTAACTTGCCCAAGGTCACACGGCTAGGTTTTCTTTTTGTTGTTGTTGTTGTTTTTGTGTGTGTTAAGTGTCTGAGGCCAGAACCGAACTCAGGTCCTTCTGACTCCAGGGCCGGTGCTCTACTCACTGCACCACCTAGCCGTCCCCTACCATGTACTTTTGGATTCAATAACTCTTGCATCCTTAATGTTCTTTTCACAAGACACTCAATCTCCTGATTTTAGTCATTTTCACTGGTTGTCTCCTATCCTTAGAATTCTCCCCCTTCTGATCTACCTCTCCTGACTTCCTGTTGCAGTCCCTTCCTAACTGGTCTCTGTGTTTTAGTCTCTTCCTTTTCCCATCCATTCTCCGCATAGCTACCATATTTCTGACCATGCACTTCCCTGTACTCTAGGGACTCCCTATTTATTCATGATTAAATGTAATCTTTACCACATTCTTTGACAATTTCTATTTAAAAAGTAATTTTTATGGTGTATAAATTTATTAACCCAGTAGGACATGTATATAATTTATAAATAATATATTGGGGTTCTTTGCAAATTATTTTTTACTGATAAGTTCACAAGATCAAAAAAATTTGGAGACATTTTTGGTGATTTATATATAGAAAGTGATTCTCCCACTGTTCCTTCCTATTGGTCTTTATTCCTACTTCTTATGGGATCTTAGCATAGTGAAAGGGAAAGCCAGGGAAGAAGAGAAAAAAACTCCCCCTTGTCACTACTTCGTAATCTTCTCATTTCTTATCTCTTCAGCCTTGTATTTTTGTATTTGTATTTACAGCCCTTTGTACAGTCCTCTCCTTCCACTTCTCACTGTACCTCCTAAACCCATCTCAGCTTTTTACCCAGTCATCATTCTTCTTTCCACTCCTATATGTATTTTCTTTGCTACTCAGATATTGGCAAGGAACTGTCTCAGTTTTCATTCTGTATCCCCAATCCTCTGAACAGTCCTTACTACAATAAGTACTTCACAAATACTTTTCATTCATTCATTAATTCCTATGTCCTTGATTTATAACTACTGCTCATCTTAGAGCCTTCCCACTCTTCTTTCCTTGTAGCCAGCTCACATGGCTGGGAAGATCAGAGTCTTAAAATATAGAATGAGTTGAATCACAAGTTGATGCTGCCATTGACAAAAAGGCTTTTTTAAAACAAATGTATGTTAGGAGAAAGAGGAGTAACAAAGAAGCGATATGGACAGCTGTTAGGACAGCGATAGGACAGTGAGGCAGCTAGATGATGCAGTGGGTAGAGTCAGGAACACCTGAGTTCAAATGTGACCAGAGACTTCACATCGCACTTGTGTGACCTCTGCACAAGTAAGTTTAACTCCTTATGCCTCAGTTTCCTCAACTGTAAAATGGGGATAATAATAGCTTCCCAGTGTTGGAGTGATGATTAAGTGCAACATTTGTAAAGAGCTTAGCACAGTGCCTGGAACACAGTAGTCATTTACTAAATACTTATTGCCTTCCTTCCAATGAGGAGGGCATATGAGTACTCATCTCTTATTTTGCTTTTGTTTTCTGTGCCATGGAAAAGGATCTTTGGAATGTGAAGAATTACAGAATGACATTAGCTGAGATGGTAGTTTACATATATTATCTCATTTAGGCTTCACAACGACTTATGAGGTAGGTGCTAACAAGTATTATCCTTTTTTATATAGATGAGGAAGTTGAAGTTGAGATGTTGACTTACTTGTTCATGCTTACAAAGCTAGTAAGTACAGAAGTGGGATTTAATCCCAGGCTTTTCTGATTTACCCAGAATCACAGAATTTTAGAGTTGGAAGGGAACTTAGGGGAAACTAGTATAACCCATACCCAAAAAAGAATCTTCACCACAACACGCTTGAAAAGTGGTCCTCTAGCCTTTGCATGAAGACCTCCAATGAAGGGGAATGCTTTACCTTCCAAAACAGCCCACTCTACTTTGAGACAGCTTTAATTGTTAGGAAGATTTTCTGACATCCAGTCTAAATTTCCCTCTTTGCAAATTTCTACCCCTGGCTCCTAGTTTTGTCCCATGGAACTAAGCAGAACAAGTCCCTCTTTCACATTCTAGCCTTTCAAAAGGGCTTGAAGATAATTATTGTCTTCCTTGAGCTATCTTTCCTCCAAGCTAAAAATCCTTACTTCTTTCAGCTGGCCTTTATATGGCATAGACTATCAGAGCTTTTTACTGTTTTTGGTTTCTCTCCAGGTTATTAGTACTTTTTTCTAAATTTTTGTGCCTAGACCTCCAGATGTGGTCTGACCAAGAAACAACATAACTGGACTGTCACAATCCTTATTCTTGTATTCTCTGTCTTGATGAAGCCAGTTATATCACATTATCTTTCTTGATTGTCATTATCACACTGTTGATTCCCCTGGTTCCAGCAATGCAAAAGCCCACAGTTCTTTTTTAGATGAATCCTCCCTTGTCTTATATTGAACTCTGTTTATCTCTATTAAATTTCATCTTTTTTGATTCAATCTATTGCATTACCCTGTAAAGATGTTTTTGAACACGGTTATCGTTGTGTTATTCCTTGTGTCATTGGCAAATTTGACAAGGATGCCGTTCATGTCTTAATTCAGCTCATTGATAAAAATGTAAAAAAAAAAAAAAGGCACAGGCCTAATGGTAGATTCCTAGGGTACTCTATTGGATATACCTTTCCAAGGTTTTTTTCATTAAAAATATTTTTTATTATGAACTTAAATGTAAACTAGAATGAATATTTCCTTGTACTAAGTAGAAGAGAAAAATAGGAATGTTTATGAAAACAGGAATTTATTAATGTATAGCTTGCTTTTCTTTTAAAGTATATGATAAATTTAACCTATAACTTGTGAAACTCTCCTGCTTATCAGTGTTTCCTTCTGGCTTTCTAACAGATTAGCTCAAAACAACATTTGCTTTTTACTTTCTAGTTTTTAAAAACAATTCTGAATTACAAACACCAAATAAAACAGGTATTCTAGAGCAAGAAGAGATTGCGCCTGAAACCGTGGAGTTCCGTTATATATCACGCTTTTCTTTTAAATACATGACATGTGACTTTTAAAGCTATCCTATTTGTGATTATTTCTTCCTCCTTTTCTCAACCTGTTCATTAAAAAAAAAAAGATGCTTCAAGGACACTTTTTCTTTTTTGCTATCTTATCGACATGTCTCCTCCTTTCCACAATTGGGTAACAGTCTTCCTACAATTTGAAAAAAAAGAAAAACAGAACTCTCGAAACATATGCATAGCCAAGCAAAACAGATTCCTATGTTGGTTGTGTCTGAAAATTGTATGTCATATTCTGTATCTTGGGTCTATCACCTTTTTGTCAGTAGGTAGCTAACATGTTTCATCATCAGTTCTATGGAATTGTGGTTGATCATTTCATTGATCAGATTCTTTAAGTCTTTAAAAGTTGTTTTTTGTTATTACTAATTTTCTTTTGGAGGGGGAAGTAGGGCATTGGGGTTAGGTGACTTGCCCAAGGGCACATGCCTGGTAATGGGTGTTAAGGTGTCTGGGGGCAGTTGAACTCAGTTCATCTTGATTCAGCATTTTCTTTTCTTGTGGCACAGTAATATTCCATTACATTCATATACCATAATTTGGTCAACCGTTCCCCAACTGAGGTCACCCCCTTAGTTTCCAGTTCTTTTCCTCTACAAAAAGAGCTGCTATTGATATTTTTGTATATGTGGGTTCTTTACTGCTTTCTTTGAATTTGAGGGGTATAGGTCTGGTAATGGTATTACATGGATCATAACTTAGTGACTTTTTGGGAATGGTTCCGTATTGCTTTCCAGAATAGCAGGACAAGTTTAGGGCTTTTGACAAGAGGGCAATGCTTATATAATTCCAAATGTATATCCAGAAGAGTCAGACCAGTACAGCTCTAAAGCTCCAAACAGTAGAACTGTAGATATTTTATGTTTTAAAATAAATTTTACTTTTTTAATTTAATTAAGGCAATTGGGGTTAAGTAACTTGCTCAAGGTTGCACAGCCAGTTATTTATGTGTGGATGCTAATTTTCTGAGGCCAGAACTAATCCCGGTCCTCCTGACTTACTTGCTTTTAAAAAGAAAAGTGATGGTTCCATACTATAGTTTCAAAAGTTTCCTGCTTATCTCTGCTTCTTTCTGAAGTTCCTTCTTTTCTCCGTCTGTTCATTTAGCAAGTGTTATAATGGACCTTTCTTAATATTGGAGTTCTTGTCTTTCAAATTTAATTTTCTTTGCAATGTTGTCTTTTGTGGGTTGTTCTCTGATTCTGGTCATTTCATTCTGCCTCAGTTGATACTACCTGGGATTATTTGAATTTGTCTTGTCATTTCTTATAGTACAGTAATACTACTATATTTATATACCACAGTTCACCCATTCAGCAACTCATGGGTACTCCCTTAGAGTCTGGTTTTCTAGTTCTAAGTTAGATGCTTTTTCTTCACCAAACTCTGTATGTGTATAGTGGTGTCCCTCCTTTTTTTCCCAGATAAACAGGCATCTGTTTACCTGTTTCACTCAGGCCTTTTTCCAAGTTGGTATGATTTTCTCTTATATCACAATTCTGAGAAATAGCAAGTTTCACCCTCTTCTTCCTCCTTTCTATATGAGTGTACTCCTTTTACCTTGCCTTCTTTTTCTTTCTCCTTTTCAAGTCCCAAGAACAGAATCAATCCATACCCAGGATCTCTGTTTTTCAATTTAATTTCCTCAGTATCTTTTGAAGATATTAAATTCTGAAACGACACTTGTTTCTTTTTTTTCTTTTATAATATTAGTGATACATCATCATATAGACCCTGCCAATTGCCCAGATGAATTTACCTTTTTGGTTTTCTCTGAACTCTTGTGTCCATTATTCGAATTCCTACTCAGATCTTATCTTTTCATTAGAAATGCTAGAAAATCCTCATCTATTAAAATCTCTTTTCCCACCTGAAGTTATTTTTGTATGTAAGCATATGTCTTTTGTTATTTTAGATGAATAGATAAATCATTATTAATTGCTTACCTTGTGCCAGGCTTTGTGAATCCAGATATGATACAAAAAGACAATCCCTACACTTGAGGATTTTATGTTCTAATGGTGAAAACACGTAAAGATGGGAGAAAATGCACAAAAAGGAGCTGGAAGATAAGGGAATCATGCTTATGAGGGGAAAAGGTGGGAATTCCTGGAGAGTCAGGAATGGAACCAGGGAGCAGTGAGCATGGGTGCCTTGGGCACTTCAGCAAATGATGGTCCTGGGAAAGAACTTAATGATTAGATGATATTGTCTACTATAGTGTAATATATATAGATATATCTGTATATATAATATTGTGTTCTATGATCGCTTATTTTTAGTAGAAGTGATTGTGGTTCTTTGTACGTGGACTGCTTTTTTTATGGATGCTTGTAGTGATTTTTCTTTGCTGGGAACTTTGGTTTTTGATTCTGATGTACCTGGGACTTTTCTTTTTTGGGATTTCTTTTAGGAGGTGATTGGTGGATTCTTTTTATTTTTACTTTGTACTTTTATTCTGATAAGTCTGGGTAATTTTAATTTGTGATATCTTGATCAGTTCTCTCTCCTTGGCCTGTTCTCATGGCCAGTTGTTTTTGATAGCAAATGTCTCCCATTTTTTTTTTTAATTTTTCAATCTTTTGATTTCTTCCTATATTTCTTATTATCTCGTAAGAGTCATTGAATTCAGAATAGCAGGAAAAGTTTAGGGCTTTTGACAAGAGGGCATTGTTTAGTTAGTTTAGTCCATTTGTGAGGGAATCCATTAACTATGCAAAATTTTATCATGTTCTTTTCTGATCTCTTTATTCTCCTACTATTTCTTTTCTCTAGAGCTTTTATTTCATTTTGAATTTCTTGCTTCATTTCTTCAAGATATTCTTGTAATTCTTGTGGAAAATCCTTTTTCCCCCTTTGCATCGCTACTTATAATTGTTTTGGAGTTACTTTCTTTTTTGAGGATTTCTAGAGCAGTTAATAAGAAAAATTTATTAAGTACCTACCAATGTTCCAGGCATTATACTAAGTAACAAAAAGGATACAAAAAGATGCAAGCAGAGAGCATGCAAAAAAAAAAAAATATATATATATATATATATATCTGTATATCTATATCTATACACACACACACACACACACACACACACAAAGCAAGCTATTTACAGGATAAACAGGAAACAATTAATGGAAGGAAGGCAGTGGAATTAAGAGGGCATTGGTCAAGGTGTCTTGTAGAAGATGGGATTTTAATTGGAATTTAAAGGAAGCCAGGGAGGTCAGTAGTCAGAGTTGAGGAAGGAGAGTGTTCCAGGCATGGGGGAGAGTCAAAGGAAATTCCTGGAGCTGATAGATGGAGTGTCTTATTTGTGGAGTAGCCAGGAGTCTACTGTCACTGTATTAAGAATATGTTGTGGAGTAAGAAGACTGGAAAGGTAGGAGGAGGCTAGCTTATAAAGGGCTTTGAATACCAAACCGATCTTTGCTGGAGGTGGGTTACTCAGTGGGGGTGGCGGCAGTGCTGGCGTAGTTCATTAGATGGCCAGGTGAGGAGGCGTTGGGGCCGGGCCGCCTATTTTGCAGTCTGATGAGTGTAGGCTGCAATATGGTGGTGCTGCAATGTCAGAGGAGAAAGAAGAGTGATGCTATCTTTGGAGAGATCATGTAAAGAAGTCAGAGTAGAGTCAGAAGTGCTTCAAGTAGCTGATGATCTAGAGCTTACTAGATCAAGATACCTAGTTCAATTACTATCTCAGTTAGCCAGTTTCTCACAGGCTATCAGGCCGGTCACTTAACCCTGTTTGCCTCAGTTTCCTCATTTACAAAATGAGCTAGAGAAGGAAATGGCAAATCACTCCAGTATCTGCCAAGAAAACCCTAATTATGGTCGCGAAGAGTTGAGCACAACTGAAAGAAAGGTCAGAACAACAACTTGCCATTCAGTTCAAGATGTCTGAAAGGCAGTTGGAGATAACAGGTTGGAAGTCAGCAGAGAGTTTGAAACACAGTATGTAGATTTAAGAATCATAAGCTCACAAATGCTTAAATCCATGGGAGTTTATCAGAGAGGTAGAAGAAAGCCAGGAAAGGAGCTGGCGTCCTGAAAACCCTTTTCAGAAGAGAATATCAACAAGAGAATGATTAACAGTGTCAAAGGCTTCGGAGAGGCCAGAGACAATGATTGTGAAAAGGCCATTGGATTTGGCAACTAAAAGTAGGTACCTCTGTGACTTTGGAGAGGTCAGTTTTGGCTGGAAGCTAGATTTTAAAGGGTTAAGAGGAGAGTAAAAGGAGGGGAGATGGAGGCAACGATTGCAGAAAGGTTTTGGAGGAGTTTGGCTATGAATGGCAGAAGACACAGCGGTAGTTAGCAGACATGGAAGGATAAGGGAGAGATAGACATGTTTGTAAGCAAAAGAAAATGAGCCCGTGGAGAGGGAGAGATTAAAGATAAGTGAAAGAGTGTGGACGACAGAGGCGGCCATCTGTTGAAGGAGACAGAACGATAGGGGGTCACTTGAACAAGTAGAAGAGTTAGCTTTAGTAAGACTATTTCATCATGTTAGACGGGAGTGAGAAAAGAGAAAGTGGCAGAAGGCATCTGTGTGAGTGATGGGACCTGAGGAAGAGGGGAGAAGAGGGAATTCATTGCACATGGTTTCAATTTTTCCTTGTAAAATATGAGTCAAGATTTTTAGCTGAGAGAATGTGGGGATGGGGAGTCACGGAAAATTTGAGGAGGGATGAAAAGGTTTGGAGGAGCCAATTTGGAGAGTGGGACAGTGAGTGGATGAGGGAATTACACGATTGCCTAGCAGCATTGAGGACCCAATTGAGGTTGTGTAAAGATCTGTGAAGTTTTGGGAAATCTGTCATAATTTATTTTATTGTTTTCTTTGATTTACTCATCTCCAACTTTAGTTCCTAAATTGAGGCATTGTTCCTGAGTCGTTCTTTGTTTCCTGATGTTCTTTTTGGTGAGACCCTTGGCCCTACTTGATCTCATCTTAGGTCCTTTGGGTTCTTTTGCTGAACTCCCCAGATTAGGTCCTCCTGGATCATTGAGGTTCAGAACATTGGATTTTCAGGGCCTCTATGCTGGCTCAGGATCGAGAGCTAGAGACTTCATAGTTCTCCTAGTTCCTGGGCTATCCCTTATTTGAGGGCTGCTTTGCTTTTGTTGTGGCCACTACCTGGGGCTTCCATGGTCCTTGCTCCTTAGGCTAGGCTCTCTGGCCATCTTTGGGATATCTGTCCTCCTTGGATCTTTCTGACCTCCCCAGGGAGACTTAATGACACGTTGGTGTTTTTCTGGAGGCTCTATTCTTGCTTGTGTACACAGAGCCTTGTGAGCTGTTCATTGATCTGTTACCGGTTGCTCTGGAAGTTTGGGCTTGTTTGCTTGTGCTGGTGTCCAGCAATCTTCTTTCCTGTTGCCTTTGAGTTTCTGGTACATTTTTTGTCTATTTCTGGGGTCAAGGGAATTATTTATTTTAGTTTCCCAGTAGATTTCTTAATCATTATGTTGTCTGGTACAAATTTCAGATTTTTGCTAAGAGTAGGTGGTCCACCTCTATTCAGACAGTTATCTTGGCTGGAAGTCCTCATACATTAGTTAAAAAAAATTTAATTTTAACTTAAAATAAATTTTAACTTAAAAAAGGAAGTCCCCATTAGTTAAAAAAATTAATTTTAACTTAGCTTCAAATAACGAATGCATTGCCTTTTTTCTGTACAAATTTATTTTTACAAAATCAAATGTGTGTTTGTTTTCTAGTAATTTATTCCATTTGTTTGAAAGATCATATTTTCTGTTCCCCACAATTGAAATAGAATATTTTTCTTCCTCTTTGAGTTTTTAGAGTTATTTAGATCATTGAAACAATTTATTTCAGTATGTGATCTAATGTTTAGAGCTAAACTAATTTAAAAAAATCAGTTTGCTCTCCAATTTTCATGATTTTTTATTGAATAATGATTACTTTCCCTAATGCTTTACAGTTTGAACTTAGCAAACATAGGTCTCTTCTATGTATTTGATTTTAAGTTGTGACTTTGTTCCATTGATTTTTTTCCTTTTTTAATATTAGGTAGTTATGATAATTAGTACTTTCTTAGATGAACAGTGCTACCTCATCATAAAGACCTCATCATAATGACTCAATTAATTGATTAGGTTTGGTCTGTTGTTCTACATTTTTTGAATGACAGAGTTAGGAACATTTAATGGTGCTAAATTTCTCATCTTGCAGTTTGGTTCAGAAAGTAACTCATACATGTACAACCATTGAATGTTTAAAGGACTTGGAAGTTTTAATGGAGTGCAAGCTCTGACTTGCTCCATTTCTGACCTGAGTGAGTTGGTTGCTTCACAGGCAGCCTGGTATCAGATTTAGGGCATTGCAGTTCAGAACTCTGGAGCTCCAGCATCCACCAGGGTCAGCCTCCATAGTAGCAATAAGGAATATAGGAGGTGAGCATCAGTCTGGACTCAGACAAATGCTAATACTCTAATTTTCTCTCTTTTTAATGTGGTTTTCCAGCCTTTGAATTTTTCCTAAAATACTCTTTTTGACCATATCCTTTAAATTCTCATATACAGTATGGTTTTTAGTGTTGTCATTATCTTTGAGGTAATTATAATTGAAGTATTGTTTAAAAATATCTCTTTGGTTTTCAAATGCAGTGGCTTTGATTTTTCTGAGGGACAGATTCTGGGTCTGAGAACTGTCTTTTATTTATCATTTTTTTAAATTAAATTTTATGTATATTTTTAGTTTACATCATTCATTTCTACAAGATTTTGAGTTACAAATTTTCTCCCCATTTTTCCCCTGCCCACCACCCCAAAACAGCAATCCCACTGAATATCCCCTTTCCCAGTCTGCTCTCTCTTATATCTTCCCCCATCTCCGAGGTGCTCTATTCACTGTGCTACCTAGCCACCCTTGTGGATTCTTTCAACCTCTATTTTGCCCTCTGGTTGTAAAACATCAGGGCAGTTTTCCTTGAGAATTTCTTCTAAGATGATTTCTAGGTTCTTTTCTTCATCATGACTTTCAGGTAGTTCAATAATTTTAAAATTATCTTCCCTGGATCTATTTTCCGGGTCAGTAGTTTTTCCAATGAGATATTTCACATTGTCTTCTATTTTTTCATTTGTTTGGATCTGTTTAATAATATCTTGATTTCTCATAAAGTCACCAGCTTCCATTTGCTTCAATCTAATTCTGAAGGAATGATTCTTTTTAGTGAGCTTTTGAGATTCTTTTTCCACTTGGCAAAATTGGCTTTTTTAAGGCATTCTTCTCCTCATTGGCTTTTTGAGCCTCTTTTGCCATTTGAGTTAGTCTATTTTTTATGATGTTATTTTCTTCAGTCAGGTTGTTGACTCTCATTTCATAATTTTCTTGCATCATTCTCATTTCTCTTCCCAATTTTTCCTCCACTTGTCTTATTTGGTTTTCAAAATCCTTCTTAAGCTCCTCTATGGCCTGTAACCCGTTCATATTTTTCTTGGAAGCTTTTGGTGCAGGAATTCTGACTTCACTGTTTTCTTTCTGTTCCATACGTTGATCTTTTTGTCCCCAAAATAGCAGTGTAAAGTTGGATTGCTATGCTTGCTTAGCTTCCTTTGCTTGCTCATGCTGCTACTCAATTACTTGACTTTTGAGCTTTTTGCCACAGCAGAACTCTGCTATCAGAGAGGGGAGCTTAGTCCCAAACTGCTGGGGTTTCTCAGCTGCTGGAGTTGGCTTCCCTCTCTGAAGTCTCCACACGCTCTGGCAAACTGGTCATGCACCCCAGGACCTCCACCCCAGACAATGATCCAGATCCAAGTAGGTTAAAGCAAGAGTGATTACCCCTCAGACTGGTTGCTTGGTCCCCCTACAATCTGCAGGCTAGGAGCTCTGAGGGAGCCACACGTCCGCCAGGCCTCAGCCGCTTTTCCCTGTGGGCAGGGGCTGGACTGCACTCCCGAACTCTTGGTTCCCAAAGTCCACACTGCACTGACCTCTCACTTTGTCTTTGGCATCTATCGGTTGATAATTCTGAAAACCACCATAGCTGCTGGTGATCTGAAGTTCTCCAGCCGAGGGCTGATTGTGGCACAGGGCTGGGCTCTGCTCCCAGAGCACTATGCTGGCCCCCTTCCAGCCAGACTGCTGGGCTGTCTTCATCAGGAAGTTAGCTTCTCTGTCATTCTACGGGTTCTGTAGCTCAAAAGTTTGTTTAGAGTCATTTTTTACATGATTTAGAGGAGGTGGAATGAGAACCCTCTTTTAAACATTTTATGTATGTAAAATTATATTATCTTTGTTCATATTTAGTTTTTGTGGAAAAATCTGGTAATGCCCTGATGTTTTTTGATAAATGATTTCTTTCTTATAGCTTATTTTGAAGTTTGATAGGCTTGGGTGAGTAGAATTTTGAGTTTCTCTGGGGGGCAAAATTGTGTTTCTGGATTCTGTTTGTAGAATGTTACTTACTTTTTGATTGTTTTGGGCAATTTTCTTGTACTGTTTCATGAAATATAATGATTAGATTGTCTCTTGGTCCATTCTTAAAGCATTTCCAGCTTGTTGTAGGTCTTATAAGAGCTTGTTTTCTGCTGCAGTAGCCATTAAGACTTCTATACCTTAGTGAAGCATGGAAATTAAAGTAACTTCTAAACAGGTGATACTTGATACTTAGGACTTTTTTTTTAGAATTCAAAACATGGATAAAGGAAATTTCTCTTTTTATGCCAATACTGTTTGTTTTTAAAGATTGATTATTTGCATTATCTTCTTATATTCTTTCAGCAACCCTGTGGGGTTGGCATTGCAGGTATGACTATCCTCATTTCACAGGTAAATAAATCAAGGCTTCTTAGAAAGGTTAGTTGGTTTCCTTGGGCTCATTTAGATAGTACTTGCTGGAAGTGGAAGTTGAGCTCATCTGTCTCCATATTTCAGGTTGGCATTTTTTTTCCTATTGTGCCAAGCCAACTCTCTTCTTTAACCTCTTGATAAGCTTTTGACTGTAATATTTTTAAGAGTTGCTTGAGCCCAAGAATCAGTGTGAAGTGGAGTTACGAAGACCCTGGTTCAAATCCTGCCTTTGACACAAAGTGATATATGGCCCTGGGCAAATCACTTGTGTTCCTGAGAAGCTCTTTCTAAGGCTATCAGTTTTAAAGAAGGTTCTAATCTTTATTGGAAGAAGTTCCTCACTGGGACCTCCCTATACAAATGAAATCAAAGCTCCTCCTTCCCCCCAACCCCAAATTTGAAGTTATAACTGGCTGAGACAAATAAGATCTTTTCTTAGGACATTGACATCTGAAAAATACAGTATTTCTTTTTGCTTTTCATGCTAACATATTCCTCATTTTACCTTCTCTACAACCAGAGGGCAGGGCAGTTGGGGTTAAGTAACTTGCCCAAGGTCACACAGCTAGGTTTTTGTTTGTGTATGCGTTAAGTGTCTGAGGCCAGATCCTAACTCAAGTCCTTCTGACTCCAGGGTTGATGCTCTACTCACTGTGCCACCTAGCCGCCCCTTTTCAGTCTTTTTTTATAGGGAAAGCAAACATTTCTAGTACAACATTGAATAAACAGTGGTGATAATGGTTATCCTTGATTCACCTGTGATCTTATTGGGAAGGCTTCTAGCTTATCTTCATTACAGATAATGCTTACTGATGGTAAACAAAATGATAGATGCTCCTTATTTTAAGGAAAGCTGCCTTTGTTCCTATACTCTCTAGAGTTTTTAGCAGGAACAGGTGCTGTATTTTGTCAGGAGCCTTTTCTACATCTCTTGAAATAATCATATGATTTCTGCCAGTTTTGTTATTGATATGGTTAATTATGCTGATAGTTTTCCTAATACTGAACCAGCCTTTTGTTTTTGGTATCACTTCCACCTGGTCATAGTATATGGTCCTGGTGATAATATTGCTATAATAATACCCTTGCTGGTATTTTACTTAAAATGTTTTCATCAGTATTCATCAGGGAAATTGATCTTTAGTTTTCTTTCTCTGTTTTGGCTCGTCCTGGCTTAGGTATCACCACTAAATTTATATCATAAAAGGAGTTTGGTAGAACAACTTCTTTGCTTATTTTTCTGACTATTTTACATTACATTAGAATTAATTGTTCTTTAAATGTTTGGTAGAATTCATTTGCAAATCCATTGGCCCTAAGGATTTTTTCTTACCTTAGTTCGTTGATGATTTGTTCAGTTTTTTTTTCTATGATGAGGTTATTTAAGTATTCCTTTGTTTATCTGGGCAATTTGTTTATTTATTTATTTTTTGCACATATTCATCCATTTTATTTAGCTTGTCAGAATTACTGACATATAATTGGGCAAAATAGCTCCTAATAATCGTTTTAATTTCCTTTTCATTGGTGGTGAATTCACCCTTTTCATTTTTGATACTGGTAATTTTATTTTCTTCCTTTTTAAAAATAAAATTAACCAGTGGTTTATCTGTTTTATTCATAGAATCATCTCCTAATTTTATTTTTTAGTTCAATAGTCCCATTGTTCATTTCACTTAAGAGTGAGGTTTGTCTACTTTCTCCCTACCCCTTCCTCTTTGTATATTCTTCTGATACACCCTTGTTATGAGAGAAAGTTCCATCTTCTTCCCATGTATGCTTTTTCATGCTAACATATTCCTCATTTTACCTTCTCTTCTTTATATATTAATATATTCAGAACACTTGTCGGACTTCAGTTTTTCTTATTTAAATTAGCCTTCTTGTTACTCTTTGAAGAACATTAAGATTCTGAAGGGAAACTTCTATTGGAATGTTAGTGCTATATATAGTTATATATATAGTTATATAGTTCCTTATATAGTTCCTTCCAGTTGCTGAAATAAACCTACCTTTCTAGGTTTCTTTGAATTTTTGTGTTTGTATCTCTGAGTTCCTACTTAGCTCTGGTCTTTTCTTCAGAAATTCTAGGATATCTTCTGTTCTTTTAAAGGTATATTTTTTCTCTTGTATTGAGCTTTTCAGTTTAAGTTATACTCGGTTGTAAGTCTTTGCCTTTTTGAATACTGTATTCCAAAACCTCTTATTTTAGTAGAAGCCTCCAGGTTTTGTGTGTTCCTGACTGTAATTCCTTGGTAATTGAATTGCTTCTTTTTGGCGTGTCAGTATTTTATTTTTGAGGTGTAAACTCTGGGATTTTGGCAACAGTATTCCTATAACTTTTTCTTTTGGAATTCCTTTCAGGAGATAATATTAGTAGGTTCTTTTTCTTCTTCTTTTTTAAAAGAGATTTGGGCCTTTTTCATTTATAATTTCTTGAAATATGTTGTCCAGGAGTTTAAAAAATCATGGTTGTCAGGGAGTACACTGATTTCTTTGATTTAGATAGCTTATAATTTCTTCTATTTTTAAAAAAATCTTTGATTTTATTATTATAGTTCTTACTGTCTCATGTGTCATTAATTTCTGTTTTGTCTAGTCTGGCTTTTAGAAATTCTATTTCTTGAGTATAAGCCCTACTCACTTTCTAAGATACATAATCTCCTACCAGTTATTTCTTCCAGAGTTTTTACTTCATTTAAAAAGATCTCTTGCCATATTTCTTCTAGGTATTCATGTGGTAAAATTAATTTTCCTTTTGGAAAATGTATTTTTTTCTCCTGAGTCTCAGCTTACAGTTTTTTTTTTTAAACAAATACTTTATTAACTTCTGTTTTACATCATTCATTTCCGCCAGATTTTGAGTTACAATCATTTTCCCCCCATTATTCCCCTACCCAGCCTCCCAGAATAGCAGTCCCACAAGATATCGCTTCCTCCAATCTGCTCTCTCCCACACCTTCTCCCATACCCCCATCGACTTTTCCATTAGAGGAAGATGAATCTTTGTGTCCCAATGCCTGCACATCTTATCTCCCAATTATAGGCAAAAGAGTATTAATAATAGCATTTATATATATATTTGAAACATTTAATGTTACGACCTCGAATTTCAGATCCATTTCCTTCCTCCCTTGTCACCCATTCCTTCTTGGGAGATAAGTAATTCAGTATATGTTGTACATGTCTAGCTATGCAAAACATTATCATAGTAGATACATTGTACAAGGCTGCTTACAATTCCCTCCCACTCATCCCACCCCCCACCTGGTCCATTCCCTACATGATCCTGTCCCTCTTCTATAGTGGGTACTTCCAACCTCCCCTCACCCCAAGGATGCCCTCCCATCCATCATCCCTCCTCTCATCCCCCTTCCCCCTATCCTGCTGCAGGTTGAGATATCCCATTTAGTATGTATGTCATTTTCTCCCTGAACCAAATTCAATGTGAATGTGGTTTTGCCTTTTTAGCCTTCCTTATTCTCCCCCTCCTTTGCAACCACTTCCCCTTGCTTCTTCTACATGGGATAGTTTACCCTACCCTGTCTCTCCCCATCTCCTCTTGCCACTTTCCTCTCTCACCTCATAATTTCATCCCTTGAGTATTCTCCCTTCCCAACAAATTCAACCTATGCCCTCTATCCATATATAACTGTAACCATATACACACACATTCACATATGTATTCATATGACCACACCCCCTTCTTCCATTATTTTCATAGTGAGAAAGATATCATCAGTCACAGTTATTGCTTTTCCATATAGGAATGTAAATAGTTCAACTTTGATAAGTTCCTTTTGATTTCTTTTCCCTGATTACCTTCTCAGGCATCTCTTGCTTCTTGTGTCTGGATGTCAAATTTTCTATTCAATTCTGGTTTTTTCCTCAAGAATGCTTGAAAGTCTCTATTCCACTGAATGACCATATTTTCCCCTGAAACAAAATACTCAGTTTTGCTGGGTAGGTGACCCTTGGGTTCATTCCCAGTTCTTTTGCCCTCTGGAATATCATATTCCATGCCCTTTGATCCCTCAGTGTAGAAGCTGCCAGGTCCTGGGCTATTCTGATTGTGTTTCCACAATATTGAAATTGTTTCTTCCTGGCTGCTTGGAGTATTTTCTCCTTGATCTGGGGATTCTGGAACCTGGCTATAATATTCCTGGGAGTTTTCTTTTTGGGATCTTTTTCAGGAGGTGATCGTGGATTCTTTCAACCTCTATTTTGCCCTCTGGATCTAAAACATCAGGGCAATTTTCCTTGAGAATTTCTTGAAGGGTGATTTCTAGGTTCTTTCTTTGATCATGGCTTTCAGGTAGTCCAATAATTTTTAAATTGTCTCTCCTGGATCTATTCTCCAGGTCAGTGGTTTTTCCCATGAGATATTTCACATTGCCTTCTAATCTTTCATTTGTTTGGATCTGCTTAACAGCATCTTGATTTCTCATAAAGTCATTAGCTTCCATTTGCTCCAGTCTAACTCTGAAGGAATGAATCTCCTCAGTGAACTTTTGAGATTCTTTTTCCATCTGGCAAATTCGACTTTTTAAGGCATTCTTCTCCTCATTGCCCTTTTGGGCCTCCTTTGCCATTTGAGTTAGTCTATTTTTTAAGGTGTTGTTTTCCTCAGTCAGGCTGTTGACCCTCATTTCATACTTTTCCTGCATCCTTCTCATTTCTCTTTCTAATTTTTCCTCCACTTCTCTTATTTGATTTTTAAAGTCCTTCTTAAGGTCCTCTATGGCCTGCAACCCGCTCATGTTTTCCCCTGGGGCTTTTGGAGCAGGACTTCTGACCTCACAGTCCTTTTCCTGCTCTATGCCCCCAAAATAGGAGTCTAGGGTTGCATTTTTCTGTTTCCTTTGCCTTGGCATGTTGCCACTTAATTGCTTGACTTTTGGGCTTGTTGCCACACTATGGCTTTAAGGCCAGATAGAGGAATTTTCGTCCCGAACGTGTGGGGGGCAACTTCCGTTTCTGGCAAGCTATAAACCCACCCACAGCTTCCACCCTAGATCACAGTCCAGATCCAGGGAGGTTAAAGCAAGAGCAATTACCTCCCAAGACTGATCGCTGGATCTCTCCAGGATTTGTAGGCTGGGAGCCGGAAATGCCTCTGAAAACTACACAGTGGCGTGTCTCCTCATCAGCTTCTAGCCCCCAGGGGAGGGAGCTGACGCATTCCCCAAATACAGGTCCCAAAGTCCATAGGACACTAACCTCTTACTTTGTCCTAGGCATGTCTATGTTGATAATTCTGGAGTCGCCACAGCTCCTGGTGTTCTGGGGTTCCTCCAGCCGGCTGCTGGCCCTGCCGCCCTGGGGCTAAAACCTCGGCTCACGTGGACCTGGGCTCGGGTCGGCTCCTGCGCTCTGCGCGCTGCCGGCTCCCAGATCGGTGCACTGGTCCTTCCTGCAGGGCTGCTGGGCTGTCCTCAGTGGGAGGTTAGCTTCTCTGTGTCGTTCTGTGGGTGCTGGGGCTCCAGAAATTTTTCAGAGTCCTTTTTTACATAGTTTGTGGAGAATCTGGGGGCAGAGAGGCTTGGAAGAGCTGTTTCTACTCCGCCATCTTGGCTCCGCCCCCTCAGCTTACAGTTTTTATGGTGTTAAGATGAGCAGTTTTTGAGTGTAGTTGGTGTTTTGATTTATTTATCTCCAGCTTTAGTTCTTGAATTGGGGCTTTGTTTTTCCATCTCCTATTGCATTTTGGATAAAGGTGGCTGGTCCTACTGTGTCTTGCCCTGGGGCCCTGAGAGTTCTTGAACTGACCTCTGCTTCACTGGCTGAGTACCATCCTGGATCTTGTGGTACAGAGCACTGGCTCTTTGTTACCCTTGTTCTGTCACCATGTTGGCATACATTATGCTGGTTGCTGCCAGTCACTACTTGCATTCCCGATTTGTTGTTCTCTCTTTTTGTTTCTTTGGTGAGATTTGCCATTACAGATTCTAGTTTTTTGTATTCCGCCCATTATTTTTGCCCTATAGACCGTTAATTCTGCTCTCATGATTTTCATTTCTCTTTTGAACCTCTCAAGAACGGGGTGTTATAGTCCCATGTTCTCACCTTTTTATAGGGTTTCTGTGTCAAGTACAGGATTGTTTTCCTTTGTTTTGCAGGATTTAATCGATTTACTAGACCTGGCAGTCACATTTTTTTTCTGTTGTTAATTTTTCTTCTATTGATTTATGTTCTTATCTTCAGGGTCTTTACATTTTCTTGTTCTAGAGGTCTTTAGTAATTTCAGGTTTTTTTTCTTTTTCCCCTTATTTCTCCCTGTTGCTCACTTTCTCACTCCTTACCCTCTGATGGTGGTTTCCTTGGGAGCTGGATCTCAGAGCAACTCAGACTCCCTCCATGCTGGGCAAACAAACACCCTGTGCTCCCCCAAGTGGTGTCTTGACCTGGTGTCCTGTCCCACCTTTGTTATTTCCTCAGTTTTCTGGCTGGGCAGAGTTCTGCTGCATTGATGCTGTGGGTTTGATCTCTGTTGTTTGGTTCTCCAGGGTTCTCTAGGAGGAGAGAGTTGGAATGGTGTATTGAGTTTAAGCCCAGACACACACTTGACTCCTTTCTCTCTGTTCTGTTGTCCTTCAGAGATCATTTACAACCCCGTTCAGTGCTAGCTGGCTGTCTTGTTCTGCCCATGATCACTACCACTACTGGCTCTACCACTCTGTTGTTGCGGGAAGAATCTTCCATAGCTTGGAACTGGGATCTGGAAGGGGGACTGGAATGTGGGATTGGGTTTTGTTGTAAGCCTGTGTGTTGGGTCCTCTAGTCAGCTAGCGTAGTCTCACTGTGGGAGGTGAGGAAGAGCCCTCCTGAATGATGTCCCTCATCATTTATTAGCAAAATGACATATACCTTCCAAAGTTTTAAGATACGGTAAATAAATATTTTTATTTCTCCAATCTTAGAATATGGGGCATGTCCTACGTATTTCCAGGCAAAGGAACTTAGAAATCACGTTCATTTTGCCACTCAATAGGAAAAGGTCTTTGCCAAAAAGAAAAAAAAAATTTCCGCTAAGATATGAAGTTGGACAGTCTTGAAAGTCACTTAGTCTAACTTGCACAAAGGATCATCCAAATATGTAGAAGGTCTTTTTCTCTAGGTCTCATCATATTTCCAATCCAACAAACATATCATGAATACCAGGCAGCATTTGCCTCATTGTCTGTTAGCGTCCTTGTCCAGTCATCCTTTATGCTCTTTCTTACTGATGGATTATAGGATTGTTGTGAATCCTTCTTGGACCCATCACATCTTTCTTGAAAGTACAATTTAGAAACCATACTGTAAAATATCACATCAAAATAATGGCTGAAATTTATTATGTTTTAGAGAAGACAGCTGAATAAAATCAGACATGCTAAAATAAAGTACATTTAAAAAATCTTATGTTGTCATATCAGGAGCTGCACCATCAGAAATGGTTGTTTCATATTATGCCTTTCTTACATCAAGAAGCCATGTTCATTTATGCCATGTGAAAGGGAAATTAACTTACAGAACCTGAAAGTCATTAGAGAATTTAAAAAATCATGTTAGTATTCACAGTAGAATTTTAAATAAATGGGAACAATAAGATTTCAGTGAATAAGTGTGGCATACAACTATTCTGTGACTGTTGCACTTAAATTCTCTAATTCTACATAAGAGTGCAAGTAAAAGAGATTTGTCACTTCTTGCATATCTAGAAGCTGGTCCTAATATCTTGATATGATTTCCAAGGATCTACAAATAGGTAAAGAAAACCTAATCCAAAGTTTAAAACTTCTTATCTTAACATAATATTCCCACATTTTAAAGCTCATGTATTTCACTGATTTCCTTTAAGACTTAGTTGTGTTGCTGCCTTCTTTTTATGCATGGTCTAGTGAAAAAGCACTGTATTTGGAGTCAAGGTCTGCTTGAATCTCTGTTCTGGTACCTTCTAGGTCTGTGCACTTGGGCAAGTCAGGTAACCTCTGGGCCTCAGTTTCCACATCTGTAAAATAAAGTTTTTGGCATATCTCACCTCTAATACCTTTTCTAGTTCTAGAAATCATTCCTGGTCTCCCCCCGCACTCCCCAATTCTAAAGTGACTTTGTATTCATTTTTTATGTATTTTTTTATATGTGTATCAGTTTGTGTACATGTTTTCTTCCCCTTTAGAATATAAACACCTCGAGGACGACATCTATTTCCTTCTATGGGGGTTGCTCTCTTGCATCTGGTATAATGGACCACTCAGAGCCAGAGTTTTAAATAAACAGATCTTTTACTAAAAACCATTCCAAAATCCTTAGGTAGGAGCAATTCTCAAGGGGAATTTAAAAAAACCAAACAGACAGTTCAAAGGATTAAAAAAAATTGCTGGCAAAAAAGATCGAAGAACCAAGGAAGTTCTCTGGAATCTCAGGAGTTCTCAGTGATAGTAAAAAAAAATGCCCAAAACCAAAACCAAACTTCCAGCAGTTTTAAACTCCTCTTGATCAAAGAACCCACAGCTGAGTACAGTATTAATCCCAGTTGTTCCAGGTCTATATACCAACTTCCTTGCTTGTAGCAGTCTTGGTTGGCATTGTGGAAATATGGAAGGGTTAACATATATTGTCCTAGTTCCTGACCCACAACAACTTCTATCTTTATATCCCCAGCTCTTAACATACTATATTGTATATAGTAAGTGCTCAATAAATATTTGTTGATTCAAATATATTCTATGTAACAAAAATACTGTTTTTTGGGATTCACAATACTCAAACGAATCTGTGATTTTATTGATTTAGAAGTTCTCATGAATTTTTCACGTCACAACCAATCCACTCCTCTGTATCCATGCTTCTTGTGCAGCCCTTGTCTTTGTTCCCCCCATAAGTTTGACTGGAAATATGATGAGACCTAGAGAAAGACCTTCTGCATATTGGATTGATCCTTTGTACAAATTAAGAAGTGCTGAAGGGGTTGTGAATGGAAAAAGTTTAAGAATTGCTGGACAAGATGACCTTCAAAACTGTCTAACGTTATATCTTAGTCTTACAAAAAGCCTGCTCATACTCTGTGTACCTTCCCATCCCCTTCTGTTTTTGCAAACTGCTATGTTCTGTTTCTTGCTATACCATAAAATTTAGGATATAAGACACTTGTTTCTCACCATAGGTGCCAGGTTAGTAGTCATGAAAAGGTAATCATTGGGATGACCTATGGTTATTTCTAGACTCACATGGTCCATGATCCTATCTGGGGTTTTCTTGGCAGAGATACCGAAATAGTTTGCCATTTCCTTCTCCAGCTTATTTCACAGATGAGGAAACTAAGGTAAACAGGTTAAGTAACTTGCCCAGGGTTGCACAGCTAGTAAATATCTGAGGCTGGATTTCATCTTAGGTCTTCCTGACTAGGCTTAGC
Organism: Gymnobelideus leadbeateri; assembly: GCA_011680675.1. NCBI lineage: Eukaryota > Metazoa > Chordata > Mammalia > Diprotodontia > Petauridae > Gymnobelideus > Gymnobelideus leadbeateri. Next base: position 39,450 of record WOXC01000915.1, read on the forward strand.
ACTTTATCCACTTCTGGGTGGTGCAGTCATCAGGAAGACTCATTTTTGTGAGCTCAAATGAGGCCTAGCCATGTGACCCTGGGCAAGTCACTTAAACCTGTTTGCCTTAGTTTTCTCATCTGTAAAATGAGCTGGAGAAGGAAAAGGCAAACCACTCCCGTATCTCTGCCAAGAAAACCCCAGATGGGGATCACGAAGAGTTGGATATTATACTGAACAACAACAACAAACTTAAAAAGTATTTATTAAAAAGCATTTATTATTTATTCTGTTAATACTGTAAGATATACAGAGTTGTCCCAAACCAAATTCTGTGATGAGATTTCCATGGATTAAAAAGAAAAGGATATGGCATCTTGTTTCAAAATCACTATATAAACATGTTTAAAGATGTTTTTGATTTCAGCTCCTGCAGCTTCCATAACACTTGGAAATTATGGTAGATTGAGAGGCTTCATGTATACACTGTGATGTGTCATTTTCTATCTGTGTGACTTTGGGCAAAATACTTAACTTCTGGTCAATGATATTAAAAGGAATAGTGTTTCTTATTGGAATATTTTAACTTGCATAGGAAGCTCAAAACTTAGGGGATACAAGGACAGACCCCTGGGCAAGAGAGAATTAGGGAACCAAAGAAATTACTGCAACTGTGGGGCCATAGTCTTCTGGCCAGTTCTAGGGGAAGAAAGGAGGTTTATTGATGGTCCTTTGAAGGGATTGTCTTTTGGCATGGTATACTTAGTTTCGCCTCTCCAGTTGCTCATGTTAATTAGTATGGAAGAAAATTGAAAACCTTCTAGGGAAACGTACTGAACTCTTACACTGAGGATGGGGGCTCACACTTTAAAAACCAGTACTATATTTCTCCCTTCCTTGACATTGGAGATGGGAGCTGACATCTCTAAAACACGGGCAGTGGATAGATAATATACCTGTACTAGAGCAGTGGATGGAGAACAAGAGAGATCTGACTTTGAGGGCAGCAACAAATCTGGTCATGGCTGGTTTTTTATAAGAAGAAGATGGGGCTTTAATTAAGAATATCTGGTTTTTTTTTTTTTTAAGCAATTGGGGTTAAGTAACTTGCTCAAGGTTACACGGCTAGTCATTATTTATGTGTGGGTGCTCATTTTCTGAAGCCGGATTTGATCTCGGGTCATCCTAACTCAGAGGCCGGCGCTCTTACTCACTGTGCCACCTAGCCGCCCCTTTTAGGGCAATTGGAGTTAAGTAACTTGCCCAAGGTCACACGGCTAGGTTTTTTTGTTTGTGTGGGTTAAGTGTCTGAGGCCGGATCCGAATTCAGGTCCTTCTGACTCCAGGGCCGGCTCTCTACTCACTGCGCCACCTAGACGCCTTGGATATCTGGTTTTTTACTTTTGATGTTGCTGGTGTGAAAACATCAGAGGTTGGCCATTATAAGGACTGGTTGTGTACAGCATGGAGACAAATTCAGATAGAAAGGGATCCCTGTGGGCTATATATTGACTTAGAAAAACCACAAATTAACATTATCTGTGTTTTATTGTATTCTTATTTATTTTGCTAAACATTTCCCAGTTCTGTTTTGATCTTTGTTGGGTCCCAAATTTAACACTCTGGATGTACACATGGGGTTAGAAGTTTTTAGCAAAAACAGTGATGGAAATTTTGGGAGGTGGCATTCCTGGAAAGGAGGTGGTCTGTTTAAGTCTTATAGAGTTCGTAGAGGTCTCCCCCACAGCTAAAGGGCTTTTTGGAATATTACATGACTCCTTTGAAAAGAAAATAAGCTTTTAATTAGTATTTAGATACCTAGAGTAGTATTTGGATACCTAGAGGAACTGACAATAAGGAATGCTTTTATTTCCCCCCCTTATTGGTAGAAATTAAAAGTTTCTTCGGGGAAAGTCTATTAATGGGGTTTTTGTGTGTTCCTTTTATTGCAGATATGATTTTAGACATCATGAGCACATGACTTGAAGAATGGACAACTGGGAATCTATTAATTCTGATTAGCCTTAAGCAGACTCATAACCATAGAGAAACCTCATCCAGTTCCATACTTTCTGCTTTAAGTCTGTCTTGACAAATCACTCCTTTGTGCAGCCATGTATGGGAGCACTCGTTCTGTTGGTAAAGTTGAACCAAGCAGTCAGAGTCCTGGGCGTTCACCTCGGCTTCCTCGTTCCCCTCGTTTGGGTCACCGTCGAACCAACAGCACAGGAGGAAGTTCTGGAAGCAGTACTGGAGGTGGCAGTGGTAAAACTCTTTCAATGGAAAATATCCAGTCCTTAAATGCTGCCTATGCTACATCAGGGCCTATGTACTTAAGTGACCATGAAAATATGGGTCCAGATACACCTAAAAGCACCATGACACTTGGCCGTTCTGGGGGTCGGCTGCCGTATGGTGTTAGGATGACTGCTATGGGTAGTAGCCCCAATATTGCTAGCAGTGGGGTCGCCAGTGACACCATAGCATTTGGAGAACATCACCTCCCTCCTGTGAGCATGGCATCCACTGTACCTCATTCACTGCGCCAGGCAAGGGATAACACAATCATGGATCTACAGACCCAGTTGAAGGAAGTGTTGCGGGAAAATGATTTGTTACGTAAGGATGTGGAAGTGAAGGAGAGTAAACTGAGCTCTTCAATGAACAGCATCAAAACATTTTGGAGTCCAGAGTTGAAGAAGGAGCGAGCCCTGAGAAAAGATGAAGCTTCCAAAATCACGGTTTGGAAGGAACAGTATAGAGTTGTGCAAGAGGAGAACCAGGTTAGTTATGCTTGCATTTATCTCTGTGCACTGAGGCCACATGTATAGGAAATGAATCACCTCTTCCCACTTGTCTCTGTCTTTCGTACTGTCTTTATCTTAATTTTTTCGCCTACTTGTTTTTCTTAATTTTTTCCCAAATGCTTTATTTTCTCAAACTTGTTACTTTGTTTCCATTTGTTTAATTCACTTTATGTCATTTTCTGCTTATTAGATTTTTAGAACTGCCTCTGCCTTTCTCTTTTCAGCACGTTGTGTTTTTCTTAGTTCTGATGAAACTGGACTATACCACAAGCTGTCATCCATTGCTTAGAGCACTTGAGAGCATATAAAGTTACCTTGTTTTCACAAATGTCCAAATCTATAGCACTTTTTCCTTTAAAATTGAGTGCAATACTTTGTACTATTCTCAGTTGAACAATATAACATTGAGGACAGTTGTTGAAATTGTTGAATATTTAATTTCAGTATTCGTATAAGTTATTCAGTATTCGTATTCAGTATAAGTTATCAGATGTTTGTTTTATTTAGTGACATTAATAGAATTTGATCTTGAAGGTGATTAAGCAGACTTTTGGCTCCTTAATTCATTGAAGTTCAAGAAAAAGAAAAATGTAAAATTTAAACTTACATTAAAAAAAAAGAAGAATTGGCTAGATATTGGAATAATGAGATATTCCAGGTCAACAACTAAATATATTGTCAGTTTCATAAGCTGTTCATTTAGTGCTTGCCTACCCTTCCAGGTAATATAAGTTATGCTTCATTCATTATTGTGTCATTTTTCTCTCCTTGCAGATATTTGATAACATTAAAAGTGTGAATATATACTTTAGGACTCCAGTATTAGAAACCTAAAATATAATTTCTTTTTTAAAAGCTTTTGTGGGGGCAGTCTTTGAATTTGTAAGCCTCAATGATTTGTTTCTAAAAAGTTAAACCTCCTTTGTGAGAGTTTTTTTTAAAGCAGGTGGCTCACTGTTAATATTATAAATGCATAAATCACTTCATTTTTAAATAAATTCTGTATTGATTGTGAACTACTTAAATGATTTGTTTGAAACTTCATTGGCTCTTGACATGTTGCTAAGAAGGAAAGGAAGTATTGTAGCATTCCTGCTTTCTGTATATATCATGTATGTGTTGTTAAGCATAATTTACAGTTGTGATGGTTAGCTTTATTCTCCATCCTAAATACTTTGAATATTTAATAATTATATAACTCTGATTTGGTTATGTTAAAGTCATAGGTTCTTGAGAAAAAACAATTTCTATTGTAAAAAAAATTATACTTGAGTAAGTTTCCTACAGTAGTTTTCTAGATCAACTTCTAAAACATATTCTCTTGGGAGATTTTTCTGGTACTTTGGAATGCCATTTCTGGAAACAGCAAATTTTTCTGAAAGTCCATGACAAGGGAAAATGTAATCTATCATTATGTAATGTTAGCTGATGAAAGCAAAGTACCAGAGGCCATGGACACATCCTCCCAAGGCATAAAACATATCCTGTATTCTCTGAATATTAATATTATGATTTTGAACCATTAAAATCAGTATGGTAAAAATTTGGTTAATTTTACAAAAAATGAAATTATAGCTTATTACCATATATTACTAAAAAGAGTGAAGAATCTGCTGTTGCTGTATGTATATATTTTTTGTTTTATAAGGATGATGATGGTGATGATAGCTAGCATTTATATAGCATCTACTCTGTGCCAGGTACTGAGCTAAATGCTTTACAATTAATATCTCATTTGAATCTCACAACAGTCCTAGGAGGTGGGCACTATTATCATCTCCATTTCACAGATGAGGAAACAGGCAAACAGGAATTAAATGACTTGCTCATGGTCAGAGTGTTAGGAAGGGTTAGAGGCCAGATTTGACCTGAGGTTCTTGTGACTTTAGGCCAGTGCTCTTTCTCCTGCACCACTTTTGTCTGAAAAGGCCCAGAATACTTCAAATGTATGTGTATGTACAAGACATTGCAAAAGTCTTAGTGTAATTTTAAACTTCAGTGGCTTATTACAGTGCAGCTAGTGGCTCAGTGGATAGAGCACTGGGCCTGGAGTCAGGAAAACCTGAGCTCACATCTAGCCCCAGACATGCACTGCCTGTGTGACCCTGGACAAGTCACTTAACCCCTGTTTGCCTATTAGAATGGAGAAGGGAATGGCAAACCACTCCATCATCTTTGCCAGGAAAACCCCAAATGGGGACATGAAGAGTCAGCCATGACTGAACAACAAGGACAATTATAGGGGTACCTCATCCTTTTAGACTGGCATGTGGATTTATGTCTATAAATGTTTTAATATACTTGTAATTTCATTGTTGTAAGGAGCTTGAGGTGAGAAATTTCCTCTGTTGATGCTGATCTGCACCTTCTCTGTTGCTTAGAGATCAGAGGCAGTATATATTTAAGGTGGTCCTTGACCCGGATCCTCTGAGTCCCCGACCAGCATTCCCTCGCTTTGGCACACTGCCTGTAACTTAGACATGCATGAATCAACGAGAATTTACGAAGTGTTAGTCACTATGCTAAATATGGATAATACAAATAAAAACAATGAGACATTCTCTACTCCCAAGTCTTGTTCTGATACATGTTTATATACAGAATAAAAACGAGGTGGTCATGGGAGGTGATGGGGAGACCATGAAAGACTATGTAGAAGTAGATGTTTGAGCTGTGTCTTGTAGAAAGAGGAGGAGTCTGGGGAGTTAGAGGTGAGGAGGAAAAGGAAATACATTTAAGGGCTGGGGGTGAGGGATTCCCAGTGCAGAGGGATGGAACAGGAAGTGGAGTGCTATGGTGAAGAAGAGGGGAAGCCAGTTTGGTTGGAATGCAGAGTGACAGAAGGGGAGTGATGTGTAATAAAGCTGGAAAGATAGATTTGAAAAGGTTTGAAAGCTAAATGAAGCAGTTTATATTTTGTCCTGGAGACCATACAGAGCCCATGAGTTAATGATTAAGTAGGGGAATGATAGAGTAGTTGAGTGGGTCAGAGCTTGCCTAAGGAAAATCACTCTGGCAGCAATGTATAGGACGGTTTCCCCACTGGAGTGGGGAAAGACTTAACTTAGGAAGACAAACTAGGATGTTGCCTTAGCATAGGTAAGAAGTGATGATGACCTAAATTAAGGAGGTAGCAATGCGTAGAGAGAATGGATTGGATGTGAGAAATGTGAAAGTAGATATAACAAGTAGATACGGCAGGATTTTGTAACTGATTGGATATGTAGAGTGAGAGTGATGCTGAAGCTATTTATGCATATACACATACATACATTTACTTGCATATATACATATAAACATAGGTCAGTGCGATATAATGTATAGAAAGTTGGTCTTGGAGTCGGGAAGACCTGGGGATCCAGGTCTGCCTTTGAAATGTTCTAGCTGTGAGATTAACCTTAGGCAAGGCAATAAACTTTTCAGTTCCTGAAGTGATGCTGATTTCAAGAATTATGTGGGAGGGCACACATACACTCCTCTCATGGGCCAGGGGATCATTTTCTTGCTTGTTTTTTAAAAACTGATTTCATAACATTTGTGTATTTTGAGTATCTTAATTCCCCATCATACATTGTGAGGTATTTAATAGTTAATTATGATGGATATATTAGGATACCATCCAACTGCAAATGATAATGCAAATTGATAAGGAAAAAAATCAAGGCCTCTTCTAGCCGTCTAAATGGCATTTTTAAAAAAAGTCAAGTAAGCAAGCATTTATTAAGTGGCTGCTATATGTCAGGCACTATACAGAGAAAGGCACAGCCCAGCCCCTGTTCTGTAAGAACTCGCTGTCTGATGTTTTAATTTTAGCTCATAGTCTTCACTGTTTAATGTGGCAAATCTTAAGGAAAGTAATGCACATGACAGGAAAATACTAAGTTGGTTTGTTTGTAAGTGGTTTATTTCCTCAGGACTGATTATATAGTGCTTTTTGTTAAATGGGTGTCATATATGTGTGTGTAAGAACTGAATTTAGGTCTCTAGCTTTGACACTGTTTTTTCTTTTCCTCTCTTCCATTTATGCCTTGGGTGTTCAGAAAGTAAAGAGGAAAAAGAAAGTTTTATTCCATATCTTCAGTAAAATGAGACGGACATTACGGTCAGAAGGCTTGAAAATACTAATGTTAATATCAAAGAAAAAATCAGGCATGCTCCTTTATATTGAAATAATCTTAATTGCCCTGTTTTGAAACTGTTCATCTTGCCCTCATGGTGCCAGAAGAGCTGTATGACTGTGGAAGGGTGAACATCGACACTTCTAGAGTTTATCCTGTGTTCTAATTAAACATTTACTGATGCTGGCAGGACTTGATTCTTCTTGCATACACTGTAATTACTACTACAAAGCTAAGAGTATGCAACTTTGGGCCAAAAAAGGAAAGGTACAATTTAAAAGTAAAGTTAAAACACTGCGATGAACTATAGTAACTAGGAGTGCTAATTAATAGATTATAGGAAGCCAGCAGTGTGCCCTAATTAAACTTTGCATTCATTATATTCTCCAGAGCCTTTAGTGGTCCCTCTTCTTACTCTTTATAAAGAGTTTGGTTTAATAGGATTTACTGTAATTGAACCAATTTCCCCAAGATTTTTTTACTGTGTTTTGTCTATTCAGAATATGTAGTCTGAATAGGGCATTGATATCTTGGTCCAGTCATAACAAATTAAACACATTTGTCCAAAATTGCCTGGTGCATAGTTCATTTTTGCTAAGTTATTGCAGAAAATTGTTTCTAATGTACCCTGCTGTTTTTAGATTATATTAGTCCTTTTGTAATTAAACTTTCAGATATTGGGAAGCTGGTTAGTTTAAGCAATAAATGCTATAACAGAGACTCTTAATTGCGTGTTTGTACTGACCAAAGACAAAAATTCAACTAAATCTTGGTTGAACTCCCAGAGCTGAGGCTTGGAAACGTATACTCACATGTATAACTGATCTGTAACTATAAATATTTTTATTCTTTCTCTATGATAATACCATCTTCTTTTACTTTAATAATGAATAGATTCATTAAAAATTTATTATGCGTCTTTCATATTTGACTCTGACAGCTTGTAATATTTTCTCCTTGACCTGGGAACTCTGGAATTTGGCTATGATATTCCTAGAAGTTTTCTTTTTGGGATCTTTTTCAAGAGGTGATAGGTGAACTCCTTCAATCTCTATCCTGCCCTCTGGTTCTAGAACATCAGGGCAATTTTACTTGATAATTTCTTGCAAGATGGTGTCTAGGCTTTTTTTTTTTTGATCATGACTTTAAGATAGTCCAATAATTTTTAAATTATCTCTCCTGAATCTATTTTCCAGGTCAGTGGTTTTTCCAGTGAGATATTTCACATTGTCTTCTAATTTTTCATTTGTTTGGCTCTGTTTTATAGTATCTTCATTTCTCAGAAAGTCATTAGCTTCCATTTGCTCCAATCTAATTTTCAAGGAATGATTCTCTTCAGTGAGCTTTTGAAATTCCTTTTCCATCTGGTCAATTTGGCTTTGTAAGGCATTCTTCTCCTCATTGGCCTTTTGAACCTCTTTTGTCATTTGAGTTAGTGTACTTTTTAAGGTGTTATTTTCTTCAGAATTTTTTTGGGTCTCCTTTAGCAGGCTGTTGACTTGCTTTTCATGATTTTCTTGCATCATTCATATTTCTCTCCCCAATTTTTCCTCCACTTCTATTACTTGATTTTCAAAATCTTTCTTGAGCACCTCCATGGCCTGTAACCAGTTCATATTTCCCTTGGAAGCTTTTGATGCAGGAGTTTTGACTTATTCTGGTTTCATATTTTGATCCTTTTTATACCCAGAAAAGGATTCTATGGTCTGATTGTGCTTCCTCTGCTTGCTCATCTTGCAATCCAGTTACTTGAATTTTGAGCTCTTTGCCACAGTAGAACTCTGCTTCCAGAGTGGAGTGAGCTGTGTCCCAAATTGCCAGGGTTTTCACAAATGTTGTCAGAGTTATGAAGAGGGCACCCTCTCTACAGACACCCCAAAGTCTGGCACACTGGCCACAACCCCCAGGACCACTGCCCAAGACCATGACCCAGATCCGAATTTTCACTTGGTGCCCCTACAATCTGCAGGCCAGGAGCTCCAGAGGCAGCCCTATGGCAGCAGCTGCGTGATTGGGTGGGTATAGTGTCCTGTACAATGATACAAGAATTGCAAAGAAGGTAGGGTTTGGGGGGAAAGAGAAGAATTCTCTTTTGGAACTTGAGTTTGAGATTGTGGGACATCCAGTTAGAGAGGTCCAAAAGGTACTTGATAATATATGACTTGAGTTTAGGACAGAGGTTAAGACTGGATATATAGATCTCAGAATCATCTACTTACAGATGATAATTGAACCTATGGGATCTGATGAGATTGCCACGCAAAATAGTTTAGAGGGAGAAAAATGTTTAGGACAGGCCCTTTGGGGACCTCCACAGTTATACGCTATTCTCTGAATGAAGATCCAGCAAAGGAGCAGTAAGATGAGTAGAAGGCAAACCAGGACAGATCAGTGCCATGGAATCTTTGAGAAGGAGTAGCCAGGAGAAGAGATCGATCAACAGTGTCAGAAGCTTCAAGAGAGGTCAAGAAGGGTGAAACTTGTGAAAAGGTTATTAAATTTGACAAGAGGTCACTGATGACTTTGGAGAGTATACTTTAAGCTGAATGATGAGATCAGAGACAAGAGAGAGCGGAGTAAGTATAGGCAGTGAGTATAGCTAGGTGACTGTCTCAAGGAGTTTAGCTGAGAAGGGGAGGATTCATATAGGTCTGTCTATCAGAGATGGTGAGATTCATGTGTACCTTAGCTTGTTTAGCTATTGCTTATTTAGTGGCTATCTTCTTTTTTTCCACTTTAAAGATGAATGGCTCTTTTAAAAAAGGTTCTTTTTTTCCATTTCATTTTACATTTCCACTGACTGTCCTGTGCTCTGTACCTGGAATTCTCTTCCTTATCTTGGTCTCTTGATTTCTCTGGTGGCCTTCAGGAATCAGGTAAAATCCCACCTTCAAGGAGTATTTCCCCGTTTCTCTTAATTTTAATTCCTTTCCTCTAAAATGATCTCCAAATTACCTGCATATATTTTTGGTTGTATGTAATTGATTGCTTGTTGCTGCCTACACTGGGTTCTATGCTTTTTGAAAATGAGAACTTTTTTCTTTTGCTTTTTTTTATCTTCAGCATTTAGCATAGTACTTTTTCCCTCTCTTAGTGTTGTAATCATGCTGATTTCCCTACCAAGGAAAGATCCATTTAATCTAGGTTTTCTAGTTTTTTTTTTTTAGCAAGAGAAAGGATCCTACTCAATATACCTGGTACAAATACAACCTAGTCATAGGGACATTAATGTATAGTTTTCTTTCTCTGCTTTGTCTTTTGACTTTAGGTATTGAGACTTATTTGTAGCAGAAAAGGACTCCTTTTCCTATTTTCAAATAGGTTCGTATAAAATGGAATTGATTGTTCTTTAAACGTTTCAAAGAATTCATCTATAAATCTCTCTGGTTCTGGTTTTGTTGTTATTTAGGAGTTTTATTTATGCCTTGTTCACATTTTTTCCTAATTGATTTACTTAAATAATTTGGTTCTTCTGTTAATCTTTGTATTTTATATTTTTTGTAAATATTCATCCATTTCATGTAAATTACCAGTTTTATTGGCATGTAATTGGGCACAATATTTTTGATAATTTCCTTTATTTTATTTTCACTTTTATAGTTTCATTTTTCATAAAACCTCTTACCTTTCTTTTTCAAAAATCAGACACACTTTTTTTCCCCAAAGCAAACTTTAGGGTTATTTAATTTTGTTAACTTTTTAAACTTTTTCAGAAGTTCTACTTTAATGTTTTATTAGGGTTATTTGGTTTTTGTTTGTTTGTTTGTTTTTAGTTTTTAATGATCTGTTCTTTCTTTGTTGATGAGATATAAATGTTTCCCTAAGGACTGCTTTGGCTTTGGTATATTATTTTTTTATAAGTTTTGTATATTGTTTTATTGCTATTTACCTTTCTTCAGAAACATTTTATTAAATATAATTTTTCTTCTTTTTTCTTCTTAATGTAGTTTTTTCTTTTCTAGTTTATATCATTCGTTTCCACAAGATTTTGAGTTACAGATTTTCTCCCCATTTTTCTCCTACCCACCACCTCAAAACAGCAATCCGACTGAATATCCCCTCCCCCAGTCTGCTCTCTCCTATATCTCCCCTATGCCCCCACTGACTTTCCAGTAGGGAATTTAATTTTTATTACCTTGTGATTAGTAAGGTATGCATTTACTATTTCTGCCTCTCTGATTTTTTGAGGTTTTTATTTCTCTAGATCATTATCGATTTTTGTAAAGGTACAAGCACAGTGAGAAATGTACTCTTTTCTGTTCCCATTGAATAATCACTAGCTAGCTGTCATCTCTAACTTTTCTAATGTTCACATCCTTTATTTCTAATGTTTCTTTTTGTTGGTTTGTTCAGGACTAAAACAGGTATATTGAGGTCCCCTGCTATTAGAGTTTTACTATTTCTTTATCCAGTTGGATTAATTTTTCCTTTACATAATTAAGTGCTATACCATTTAGTGCATATATAAAGCATTGATACTGGTTTGTTATCTGTGGATCTTTGAGGCATAATGTAGTTTCTTTTATCTCTTTATTTTTGCCTGGTCAGAATTCTTGACCTGCTCTTTTGAGTTTGTCTGAGGCAGTACATATTTTGCTCCAACTCCCAATTTTAACTCTGTGTGAATCTTTTATTTTTTAAAGATTTCTTGTAAATAATTAACAGTAAACAGTTATAAAATGTTGAATCCTACTTTCTAACTTATCCTTTCATCTTCAATTTTGTCATTGAGTTCATCTCAATCATGTCTGTGTTCATGATTGCCAGTTTTATATTTCCAAGAAGTTTACTTAACACTTGTTCGTGTTCATTTGTGTCTGACTCTTCATAACTCCATGGACCATAGCCATTGTGTCCTCCATTTTTAGCATTTTTATACTGTCCATGGGGTTTTCTTGGCAAAGATACTGGAGTGGTTTTCCATTTCCTTCTCCAGTGAATTGTCACAACTCTCTGCTATGACTTCCATCTTGGATAACCCTACCATGAGCACAGCATAGCTCATAGTTTCATTAAGTTATGCAAGCCCCTCTGTCACAAGACATTGATCCAGGAGGGGTTGCTTAACACTAGTGACTCAAAATTGAAACCATCCATTTCTGTCCTGGTTTCCTTTTTTATATATGTTGGCCCTCCCTTTTATCACAGATTTTTATCTTTCCTTACCTTCCTTCTTTACTTCCTGCCTTCTTTCCTCTCTCCCTCCCTCTTTTTTATTCTCCCTCCCTCTTTCCTTCCCTTCCTTCTTTCTGTGTAATTTTCATCATATTAATATTTCTTGTTGCCTGATGGAGATTCTTTCTGTTTAGTACATTCTAAGGTTCATGAAATTCAATTCTTAGGTAAGATTTACCATTCTCTATTCCAAATTATTTGAATTTGCTCTTTGCTCTTCTTTCCTCTCTGCCTGTTATTCCCTCCCCTTTCTCCTTCTTCCTTCCCTGTTTACTTTCTTTTCTCTCTAAGGTCATAAAAATTGAATAGAATCACTCCCAGGAATTTTGCATTTCTCATTTCCTGTTCTTCTCGAAGTTGTAGTTCTTCTGACCGGTATACCTACCCTTTTCTCCTATACTTTATTTGGCCGTATGGAGTTAGTCTCTTCTGTGTTTGCTTCTCATAGTCCAAGGCATTTCTTTATAGCATTTTCTTCCTTTAACTCTTATTTCCAGTCCCAGTTACTGCACTGGGGCTTTGTGTTTGTGTCACTTTCTGCTCCTTTCTATACTCTTGGATGGTATGTTCAGGCAGTGTTTTATCTTGGATGTGGTAGCTAAGAGTAGTTGTTTTTGTTTAGTCATTGCAGTTCTGCCCGACTCTTTGTGACCCCATTTGAGGTTTTCTTGGCAGAGACTTGAGTGGTTTACCATTTCCTTCTTCAGCTCATTTTAGAGATGAGGAACTGAAGCAAACAAGTTAAGTGACTTGCCCAGGGTCACAAAGCTAGGACCTGTCTGAGGCCAGATTTGTACTCAGAAAGATGAGTCTTCCCGACTCCAGGCCTGGCGGCGCTCTATTCAGTGTACTACCCAGCTGCCAAAGAGTAGTAGTCCAACTTTTTGTGTCCTTGATTTTCTTAATCTCTCTGCAGTCTTTGTCACCCTCTTTTCTTTTTGATGTTGTTTTCTCCCTAGATTTTCTGTATATCGCTCTCTTGGTTCTCCTACCCACCTGAGTGTTCCTTCTCAGTTTCCTTACCTAGATCTTCATGTAAGTCATGCTCATAAACATTTGGTGTCCTACAGGTCTTTTGTCCTGGCCCTCTTCTCCCTTTGTACTTCTTCACTTGATCTCCTTAGCTTCCATGGATTTAATTATCATCTCTATGATGATGATTCTTAAATCAATGTATCCAACCTTTTCTGTGGTCTCTCATTTCCAACTCCTTTTCAGACGTCTCAATCTGGTTGTTCTGCAGAGATTTCAGTTCATTGTGTCCAAAACTCTACTCGTTACTTTTCCCCTTAAAACCTCCCTGCCCTTTCTACCTTCCTATTACTGCATAGGATACCTAGGATTTATCCTCAGTCCTTCACTGCCCTTCATGCTGCTTCTCCCTAAACTCAGTCTGTTGCCAAGACCTATCAATTTCACCTTTACAATATCTCTTGTGTATACCCCCTTCTCACCTCTGGTACTGCCACCTGGACTATTGCAGTAACCTGCTGGTGAGTCTGGTCTGCCATAGATTTCTCCCCACTCCAGGCCATCCTCCATTCAGCTACCAACTTCTTGAAGTTCTGGTCTGACCATATCACTTCCTTACTTGTTAAACTCCTGTGGCTCCCTATCACCTCTAGGATTAAATGCAAAATCCTCTGTTTTTTGTTCAAAGTCTTTCATAACCTAGTCACCTCTACCTGTATTTCTAGTATTATTATAGTCTTCAGCCCCCTTTTACCAACAAACTCTTTGATCTAGTAACATTGGCCTCCTTGCTATTCCCAGAACACAGTGCTCCATCTCTCAGCTCTGGGTACCTTCTCTGACTGTCTTTAATGCCTGTAATGCCCTTCTTCCTCATCTGTCTCTTGGCTTCCTTCAAGTCCTAATTAAAATCCTACCTTATACAGGAAGCCTTTCCCAACCCCTCTCAATTAAAATCCCTTTTTTCTGTTATTTTCTTTTTATACTATGTGTCGTTTTTTTGTTATGCGTGTTATCTTCCCCAATTAGATTGTGAGCTCCTTGAGGGCAGGGATTATCTTTTGCCTTCCTTTGTATCCCCAGGGCTTAGCACAGTGCCTAGCATGTAGTAGATATTTTTTCTTTTGCTTTTTTGGAGGGAGGGAGGCAGGGCAATTGGGCATAAGTAACTTGCCCGAGGTCACATGGCTAATAAGTGTTAAGTGTCTGAAGCCATATTTGAACTCAGGTCCTCCTGACTCTAGGACTGGTGCTCTATTCACTGTGCTACCTAGCTATCCCTTCCTCTCCCCACACATAGTACATTCTTAATGGTTGTTGTGTTTCATTCTTGAAGAGAAACAAAATCGCATCACTATGTTGGGGCCAGTGTGCAGTGTGTCTAACTGTGTCTGCTCAGGCCAATATGATCTTGGAAGGCTCTACCACAGGTCAGACACAGATAGTCTATATGAACATTTGGAGTGGAGATGTCTCTGTATTTGCATATCTCACATTTCTTTTCAGCTATTGCAATTCTGCTTTGCTCATAGAGCACAGGGCCTTCAGGTATATCATACTGAACAGCCCTGTGCCAGTGTCTTTCATATCTCACAATTGATTCTAAAGTTCTTCAGAGAACCCTTGAAAGTGTCCTCCTTGTATCACTTGAACTCTGTGTGAGCACATACCTTGTGTGAATTCTCTGTAAAATAGTCTTTTAGGTAGACGTATATTTGGTTTTTAGAGAATGTGGCCAGCCCATCAGATTTGCACTCTCTGAAGCAGAGTTTGAGTGCTTGGCAGTTCAGTTTGAGAAAGGCCCTCAGTCTCTGGTACCTTATCTTGTGCCTTATCTTCAGACTCTTCCTAAGACAATTCAGAGGGAAGCAATTCAGTTTCTACTGGTAGGCTGTGTACATTTCACAGGCATACAACAGTGAGGTCAGCACAACTGCTCTGTAGAACTTCAGTTTGCTAGTCAGTCTAATAACTCTTCTCTCTCACACTTTCTTTCTGTGTCTCCCACATACTGAGCTAGCTCTGGCAAATGCATGAGTCAGCCTCATAATCTGTGTGTACATCTCTGGAAAATATACTGCCAAGGTAAGTGAACTTATCCATAGTATTAAAAATTTCTCCTTTTTCCGTAACCTCTCTTCCTTTGAACTTCTGGTCCCCTGTACTTGCCCTGAGACTGTTGGTCTCCATGGACTTGGGGGGCTCCCTGGGAGGATAGCACTGGCTTACCCAGGTGAGGAGAATGGCTCCAGCTTGAAGATGCTTGGTATTACTGCTACTTTATCATCTGTTTGAGAACAGCTTCCTGGGCCAGTGTGGGTATTCCTAATGTGGAAAGATGGTTTATGAGTTCAGGGACTGGCCCAAACAAGAAATGCATGTTGACCCTCACTAATAGTCCAGGAGATCTGGACTGTATCTTCATTTTCATTGTTGTCTTCTCTTTCCTGTGGGGGGTACCTAGGTTAGGGGAGTATAGGGTCATCTGTCTTTGCCCCCAGACTCAGGTCCATCTGAGAAGTTGCCATCCAAGAAAAGGTAAGTGGCAGTCACAGCTTGGAGGCTGGGCTTATAGTGTAGCTTGTTATAGCTCTCTAGAAGGGCAAGGGGCCCCCGGACTTGCTGGTGCTTTGGCTTCATGAGTCCAACTATTGGCCCTTCTATTTCCTCCCAAAGGGTTCTCCTGAAAATAAAGCCCAACCTAGCCTCAAAAAAAAAAAAAAGTGCTTGTTGATTGATTGACTGTAGGAATTACTAGGTTTTTTAGCTTGATGTCTTGGTGTCTTGAATTAGGTTTTGGCATTTGTTCCTTTTCTTTTTTCTTCTGGCACAAGTTTGAATCTGTATTTAGCTTTGTCCCTTGTTGTGTGAGCATGACTGGTCCCACTCACTTATTGTGCTAGTAACAGGCTCCCTGCAAGGACCAATGTGTTCTGTATATACATACTGCCTGTCAGAGATAGCTAGGTGTTGCTGTGGACAGAATTCTGGGCCAGGAGGCAGAGAAGACCTGAATTCAGACTCACCTCAGAGACTTAGTACCTATGTAAGCTATCCGCAGCAAGTCACTTAACCCCTATTTGCCTCAGTTTTCTCAGTTTTAAAATGGAGATAATGACTGTGTCTGTATTGTAGAGTTGTTGTGAGGAGCAAATGAGATAATATTTGTAAATTGCTTATGCCTCGGCACATAATAGGCACTATCCACGTTTATTTCTTTCCCTTCCCTGACACTCGATCCTGAACCTTTATCCTGCTGTGACTTGGGCATGGACTACCTTGTGCTGCTGGGTGCCAGGCTGGCTCCATCCCCAGTTTTACCATGGACAGAGCTGTCCTTCTTTTTGAGCCTTGTAGGCTCTGAATTGTTGGAGTGTTGTACACTGTGTTTCCTGAATACTAGTGTGGCCCAGTCTCCTTTGGTGGTGCTGCCTGCATCCTATGTGCTGTGCTCCCTGTGTTGCTGGTACACCATCACTGGGCACTGATCTGGCCTCATCTTATGCTATGTCTCCATTGGGGCTATCTGGCCACTGGTTCCTTAGCTGCTAGGTCCTAAGGTGCTGGCTGCCTGGGTGTTTGGCCTTTTTTCTTATTGTCCCTGTGTTGGGCTTGCCTGGCTGCTGTGCTCCTGATTTGGTCCTATTTTCTCCTGGGACTCTAGAAAGTTGCTTAGGTATAGAGTAGCCTGGGTGATGGGCTACTTGGGTGCTGGTCCCACCTTGTCTTTGGTTTTTAGCTTTTGCTTGTCTTTTTTCTCTACTTCAAAATTCCTAAAGTCTTCAAATATTGTTCAATCACAGATTGGCTGGAGGAATTTGTAGGTGTTTCTCTTTGGTTTTCTTTTTCATTATTCCTTTTGTTTGTTTTTAGAGCTTTTCTAGGATCTGTGTGAGGAGACCTGGGCTTCTCTATGCCTCACCATGCCTTTTCAGTTTCTTTCCTTAGCTCCTTATTTTTAACTCTGAATTTTTATGTTTTAGCTATGTTTCTTTCTTTTTATAAAGTTATTTTTATTTTTCATTGATCTGGGAGCTTAGGGTTTTGGCTATAATATTCCTGGGAGTTTTCCTTTTGAGATTTCTTTCGGGAGGTAACCAGTGAATTCTTTCTATTTTCCATTTTGCCCCCTTGTTCTAAGAGAACACAGCAGTTTTCTTTTATGATTGCTTGAAAAGATTTCTAGGGTATTTTTTACTTTGGTCTTACTATACCATTTTAGGAAACATCTTTTTTAAAAGATAAAAAAGCAGATGGAATAGTCAAGCATAACTCCAGTGACCTAGATGCCTGGTAAAATGGATGGTGGCATCTTCAACAGATATTGGGTGGTTTCAAGGAGGAGTGTATTTTAAGGGAAGAAATAGAGAGTTATATTAAGGACAAGTTGAATTTTCAAGCTTATAGGGCACCAAAATAGAGGTGTTAAGCAGACAGTTAAAGATTTTTGGACTGGAGTTCATGACATGGAGTAGGGTTGGGAATAGTTTTCTTAAAGGTGGTAATTGAATCTCAAAAGTGGTACAATTGGTACACATGGATTGAGAGAAGAGATAAGGTCCTGTATAGAGTCTTGGGTATATCCATATAATCTCATTTACCACAGAGTAGAGTTCCTAGAGGGCAGTGGCAATGCTGTTTTTGTCTCTGTTTCTACCTTAGTGTCCTAGTCACCTAGCTTGATAACCTCTGAATCTGGACCCCACCTTATGCAATCAGTGGTCAAGTCTTATCATACTTTCTCACAGTAATTATTATAATAACATTATAACTAGTCTCCTTGCTTTTCTATTCTCTTACCTCTCCAATTCATCCTCCACATAGCTAGAACACAAGGATAACTATGTTGCCGCCCCCCAAAAAACAAAGAAACTCTTCAGTGGCTCCTTACAAACTCTACAGCAAAGTAGACTCCTCTGTTTGGCTTTTGAACCCCTTCAAAATCTGGCTCTTGTTTTTTCAGACATACTTCATTTTACTTCCTTTCACATACCCACCCACACTGCATTCCAATTAAACAGGCCCTGATGCCTGGGTATTGAATATAATATTCAATATCCCATATCCCTGCTGTTGCACAGATTGCTTCCCATGATCAGAATGCATTCCCTTTATACTTCTCTGCCTCTCAGAGAATGGTTTTCGGCTCAGCTTAGGTGCTTGTTACCTCCTATTTAAAGCCTTCTTAATTCCCTCCAAATTGTTAGCACTTTTTCTTTCTTCTCACATTACCTTGTATTTACTTATCTCTGTGCATGTAGTATCTTTCTAGAAAGGTACTTTGAGGAGGAACTTACTTTTTCTTTTTGTCTTTACATTCCTCACACCTACCACAGTGCCTTGCACATTTTAAGTGCTTAATAAATATGTCTTGAATTAATTTGAATCCTAGTTCTAAAATTTGGAATTCTGTTTTTGATGCAGAAGAAAATATTTAACTTAAAAAATTTTTTTTTTCCTTTTGAGTGGTGGGTCCTGGGGCTGGTAGTGGAGGTATTGGTAGCAAGAAAACATTAGTTGTAGAGCTGTGTCATGAAGGTGGTAGAAGGAGCAGTGCTTTGTTAATCTGGACTCTTGGCCACCTGCACTGGATTTGCCATTTCTTAGTTGTATAACCATTGGGTAAATCTCTTAACTTTTGTGGAACTTAGTTTTCCCATTTGCAACATGAACATAGTTAGATTAGATCTTATAAAAGGCCTTATTCTTACTATAGCAGTAATTTTTCACTGATTTCTGTGAGATTCTGTGGCATGTTTTCACACACCATGATTCTGCGTCCAAATTTCAAAGTAGGTCAGATAATGAGCATATTGCTTTGCTGAAAATTAGAAATGAGAACTAAAAATGGGCAGCATAGAATTGATAATATCTTAAGTATTACAAAAGGAAATTGTGTCCGGTGTCCAAGAAGTAGTTTCTACTGTTAGATATATCTCTTCATTTTATATTCAGAAAACTGTATTAACATTTAATCGGTCTAATATGTGATTGAAGAAAATTTTTATTGTAAAATGCAAAGTTTTCCTAGCAATTTGCTCTTGGTAGACAAATAGGCACTTTGTGCTTAAATTCTTTTGCTATTCCTGAATTACAGTAGTGGACAAGTAAATTTTTAGTTTGTTAACAAATATTGAAGTATATAATAACTGTCCCAGTATTCTTTTCTAATGTAATTTATTTTTTTCTGAACTTAACACATACCCCCCAAATGAGCATTTCCATATACAAAATAGGACATAAGAAGAATATATATGAAACTGTGAATCTCTGTTGCATTAATTTTGCTTTTTAAAATTTATAGAATAAATACTACACAGTTTAAAAACTGTCCAGTTTGTCTTTGATTCCTTATGAACTTCTTTCCATTTTCTTGTCTCCATTTAAAAAAAGTTTTAGTCCTGTCTTTTTTCCTTTTCTTTTTGGCATAATAATTTTTAGTTTTTCTTTCCTACATCATGTAAAATGAAGAAGAAAAAAGCTCATGTAATAAATAAGGATAGTCAACTAAAACCAATCCAACAGAGGCCATCTCCAAAAATATTTATCTTTGTCTATATCTGTCAGAAGGAGGGTAATGCGCTCGCTTCATCATGGGTCCTTCTTGGGGTTATGATGGATCATTGCTTTGATCACAGGTCTTAAGTTGTTCTAAGTTTTTTTCCCCTGTACATTGTTGTTGTATAATTGTACTCATCCCTTCACTTTACATTAATGTGTACAAGTGCTTCAGGATTCTCTGAAATTGTCCCTTGTTATTTTTTACACTTCAGTAATAGTCTGTTATGTTCATACGCCCTAATTTGTTTACTCATTCTTCAGTTGATGGGCACCCCCCCTTAGTGTTTAGTTCTCTTTTCTCTTATCCCTTCCTTCCTTTCTCCTCTTCTCCTCCCCTTTAGAAGCTAAAGTTTGTTTTGCTTTTGACTGTTCCCTCTTAGATATTATCCTTTCTCTTACTACATCTCTCCCTACCCTCACTTGGTTCCTTTTTAATTTGTTGTATTTTTACATCAAACTGTAAATGAGATTCATCGGAAGCTTGTTCCTGTCCACTCCTTTATCCATGTATACACTCATGAGACTGTCTTTTTGTCTCCATGTCTTCACTAGTATATTTCTCCTTTCTTTTCCCTTTTAAAACCCTTGTCATTTTTACTCTTCAATAGCTTTTGAAGACTTTAAGGTAGTGAAGGGTCACTTGTTTCTCCTTACTAGAGTATTAGTGTATGTCCTCATAGAGCCCTTTCTAATTACTCAAATAAATTTGCCATTCTAGTTTTCTCTTGAATCTTGTACTTGCATTTCAGAGTTTCTACTCAACTCTGATATTTTTATATCTAAGGTACTCTGTTACAATAAATGTATGTTTTTTCCCCGCCAACTTTGTCTAGCTTTGCAGGATAAGTTTTTTTTTTCTAATTTTAAGCCCATTTTTTTGGCCTTTCTTTTATTTCTCCTTTATAGTAGGGGCTACTACATCGTCTGTGGTCTTGACTTAGTCCTTAGTAATTACACTTTTTATTTCTAACTACTATATTTCTTTCGCCTGGGTGAGCCCTGGATTTTGGTTATGATATTACTGGGATTTTCCTTTTAAGGTTTCATTTGGGAGGCAATCAGTAGGTTCTTTGCATTTGCACTTTACTCTCTGAAAATGCAAAGATTCTGTACATCTAGTCTGTTTTAAATTTGATTTCTTGAAATATAATGTCCAGGTTTTTTGTTTTTATTCATGGTTTTCAGGGAGTCAGATGATTATTAAATTATCTCATCTTGACTTGTTTTACATCTCACTGTTTTTGATAGCAGATAAATTAGAATTTATTTTATTTTTTAGTCTTTTGATTTTGTTCTGATATTTCTTATGTAGGCATTGATTTCTTTTTATTTTAATTTTTTGGGAGTTCATTCTGTTCTTTTATTTTTTTTCCTTCCAATTTTTTCCTCCAGAGATTTTTTTTTTTCATTAAAAAAATCTCTTGCTTTATTTCTTCCATATGGTTATGTAACCTTTGTGGCAAATCAATTTTTTCTCCTTTGCGTCTCTCCTTGAAGTTGTTAGAGGGGGTTGACCTAATGGGTTGGGTTTCTTGGTGACTTTGGATGTACTGTAATTCTTTATAGTGGTCAGTGTCCACTCATTTCTCCAGCTTTAATTCCTGAATTGGGACTTTTTTTTTTTGGCCAGGACCAGACTTCTCTCCTTGCTCTGTGTTTGGCTGGAGTGAATTAGCCCTGTTTGGCCTGGACCTTGGTCACTTAGTTTCTGCACAGACTTTTCATGGTATAGCCATGCTAATGTGGATCTTTGAGGTCACTTAGTCAGCAAAGATTTATTAGGTTTGTGAGAGACAGCAAACAGTTAAGTTTCCACAGATCTATTAAAAAATTACTGAAGTAAAAACTACTGATAATAAATTGTGAGAAACAGTAAGGAGTTGAACCTCCATAGAATTGCTAGACATTACTAAAATAAGATAAAAGAAGTTAGCAAGCAGCAAGTGGACCCGACCAATCATAAGGCAGACAAAGGCCTTGAAAGACCTTCAGACCAGGATAAGGACTATAATGAATGGAAGTTTCTGTGCTAACTAACAGTATAAGACTTTTCTTGGTTTTTTTTTTTTTTTTTCGTATTCAGGATTCCTCCTTCCTAAAGAAGGGGGGGAATCTACTTCTGGCCAGGGGTGTTCAATTCCTCTGAATTTCTTCTCAAAAAACTTCTTTTGATACCCAATTTTGGTATCAGTTGTGTTTGTGTTTCTAACAGGTATTTACTATGTTCCACCCTGCCAAGCAAAGGCAAAAAACAGGCCCTGCTCCCATCTAATGGGGCAGACTGCATGTAAATCACTAGAAATGTACAAAGTATATACAGAGGAGGTGGGAGGTGATCTGGAAGAGGTCATTATTAGCTGGAGTTCAGTGTGATAGATCTTCAGTTCTCTTTATGGTTACTCAGGGGAGAATGCTAAGGATACCTTGGTGTCCTTGGGCTTGGGTTGTCCAGATCCCACCACTCTTGATTTGGAATTGGTTGCTACTATTCTTGTCCTGCTTCCAAGGTTCATGCTATGGATTCCCTGGGGGTTACCTAGTTACTAGTTACCCTGGGGGTTACCGAAAGCTCTCTGCTTTTGTTGTCTTTGGATATAGAACTTTACAGCCTTCATGTATATTTGCTGATAGGTCTTTGACTGTATTTGGGATATTTCTTCTTTCTTAACTTATCCAATCAACAAAGCAGTTATTGAATGTCCACTGCCTGCTTCCCTCTGGCTTCTCCCTTTCTCCTTTTCCCCCTCTTCTTCTGTATGACTTGTGTAGTTCTGGTATGAATAAAGTCACTGTAGATTTCTCATTGGATTTCTTGATTATTATTTGGTCTGGTACTCTTTTTAGGTTTTTGGAGGAGTGAATTTGAGATCTGGGCTTAGCTGGAAGCATCACTGTCCCTATGTAGTCTTGTTATTTCTTTGGAGGCACTAGAAAATTTGAGCAGAGTGATTAGTAACCAGGATATGCAGTTATAGTTACAGTCATATCCTGCTGTTCGCATTCTTATTTCTATAGTGAGTCACTCATGAATTGTACTTTTCCTAAGGGAATGTATTATTATTATTATTATTTTTAAAAGCAATTGGGGTTAAGTAACTTGCTCAAGGTTACACGGCTAGTCATTATTTATGCGTGGGTGCTCATTTTCTGAGGCCGGATCTGATCTCTGGTCATCCCAACTCCGAGGCCAGCGCTCTTACTCACTGCGCCACCTAGCCGCCCCTTTAGGGCAATTGGGGTTAAGTAACTTGCCCAAGGTTACACGGCTAGGTTTTTGTTTGTGCGGATTAAATGTCTGAGGCCGGATCCGAACTCAGGTCCTTCTGACTCCAGGGCCAGCGCTCTATTCACTGCGCCACCTAGCCGCCCCAGGGAATGTATTATTACTAGAAAATTTTTTCTAGTAATAATAGCCAGCTCCTTCATCAACTATTTTGACCATTTGGCTTTTGTATAAAGAAACCTTCATCTTTGTAAAGCAACTGAGATTTGGAGAAGAAATGAGACTAATGATAATGAATGGAATGTTCTTTTGATATTTATTTTTATTATATATTATTTTATAATAATAATATATTATTTTAGGCTGTTAACTTTTGTAATATGCTTCATTTTTTTCCTCATCTGTGTTCTTGTATATTACATAAGAATTGCTTTTTGCCCATAATTCTCCCAACATTTACAAATGGATTGTTTATTATTTACCTGAAGATTTTAATGAACTACTCTACTATTGGAGAATTACAAATATCAGGATATATGTTCCAGGTATTCCTTGTTTTCAGAAAGTTCATTATTGGAAGTAATAATATAGAAGACATAAAGATGCTTTCTGTTGTGCCAGTAAAGGGAGGGGTAGTATGGAAGCTTACTATAGGAAGGGCAAATAAAAAACAATTTGAGATAGCATATTGACTCTCATTGAGTTGTCAGTAAATGTGTTTTATTACTTTTTAATCAATTAATGCAGTTAGTTAAAATAACTTGTCAAATGCTCTCTTATTTGTACTAGGAGAAGAGGTGGAGACAAAAATAGCTCTCATATACAAATATGTACATACATATACATATTGCCTAGAATAGTGCCTTGGACATATGTGGGCACTTAATAAACTGAAACTACAAATGTATGTGATGCCTGCCATATTGAGAAGGGAAAAGAGTACTTTGAATACATAAATGAAGCTCATAGGATAGAGAACTCTGAGGTTTAAAATATGTATGAAAAAGAAAATATAATTTGCATAGTTGTCTCCTGTTGAAAGAATAGCTTCTAGGGGCGGCTAGGTGGTGCAGTGAGTAAGAGTGCCAGCCCCGGAGTCAGGAGGACCCAGGACTGGTTCTGGCCTCAGTTACTTAGCACCCACACACAAATAACTAGCCCTGTAACCTTGAGCAAGTTACTTAACCCCAATTGCTTAAAAAAAAAAAAGAAAGATAGAATAGCTTCTAAGGAATGAATAAGATTTAGGTTTTTAGGGCCTTTGAAGAATAAAATTATTATAAGAGTATGTTTGAAATAAAAAAAAATTAGAATATACATAGCTGATAAAGTATCAATTATTTGAATACCTGTTGCAAATTCTTTTTTTCTTAAAAGTAATTGAAATACTTGCCATTTGTATATACTTGATAAGAAGTCTTGCTACTTTGCCTTTTTGGGATCACTGGAAATTTTGTTTTGTTTTATTTTAATTTGTATATCTTTATTTAGTATTTTATTTTTCCCCCCGTTACCTATAAAAACAATTTTGAACATTTGTTTTTAAAATGTTGATTTCCAGGTTCTCTCCTTCCCCACTCCTCACCCTCTCATTGAGAAGGCAACCAATTTAATATAGGTTATATGTGTGTAGTCATGCAAAACATATCAAT
The DNA here is from genome assembly GCA_011680675.1 of Gymnobelideus leadbeateri. Taxonomy (NCBI): domain Eukaryota; kingdom Metazoa; phylum Chordata; class Mammalia; order Diprotodontia; family Petauridae; genus Gymnobelideus; species Gymnobelideus leadbeateri. The sequence continues at coordinate 63,937 of WOXC01000915.1, forward strand.
AATGGTAATGTTGTGAAAGAAAATATAGGCCAAAAAAACCTCAAGAAAAATAAAGTAAAAAAAAGTATGAAGTATAGTACCTCAGAATTGTTTTAATTTGCATTTTTCCGGTCAATAGTGAGTTTAAGTATTTTTTCATATGGCTATAGATAGCTTTGATTACTTTATTTGAAAACTGATCATATCTTTTGACCATTTATCAGTTGGGAAATGGTTCTTACTTTCATAAATTTGACTCAGTTCTGTAAATACATTTAAGAAATGAGAGCTTTATCAGTGAAATCTGCTTCAATTTTTTTTTTCACAGTTAACTGTTTTCTATCCATCCTATTTCTCCCTCCCCCACTTAATCTGTTCTCTCTTCCCTTTCATCCTATTCTCTCCTTAAAAGTCTTTTGCTTCTCCCAATCTGTCCTCGCTTCTATCACACCCCTCCATCCCCTTCCCCTTGTATTTTCCTTTAGAGTAAAATAGATTTCTATCCCTAATTGAGTGTGTATGTTATTTCCTCTGTGAACTAGTTCTGATGAGAGTAAGACTCACTCATTCCCCCTCACCTGCCACTCATCCCCTTCATTGTAAAAGCTTTTTTTTTGCCTTTTATGTGAGATAATTTACCCCATCCTCTTCCCTTTCAGTATATTCTTCTTTCACTACTTAATTTCATTTTTTTGATATCATGCCTTCGTATTTCAACTCATACCTGTGCCCTCTGTCTATATATATACTCCTTCTAACTACGCTAATAATACCCTGTTTACCTTTTTATGTTCCTCTTGAGTTTCCTATTTGGAAGTTAAATTTTCCATTCACCTCTGCTCAAGAATCCTTGAAAGTTCTCTGTCATTGAATTTCCATTTTTTTCCCCTGAAGGATTACACTCAGGTTTTCTGGGTAGGTGATTCTTGGTTGTAATCCCAGCTCCTTTGCCCTTTGGAATATCATATTCCAGGCCCTCTGAACTCTTACATGTAGAAGCTCTCTGGTTCCAGAGTCTCAGGGCAGTTTTCCTTGATAATTTCTTGAAAGATGATGTTTAGGCCCTTTTTTTGATCATGGCTTTTAGGTAGTTCATTAATTTTAAAAATCTCTCTTCTGGATCTGTTTTCCAAGTCAGTCGTTTTTCCATTGAGATATTTCACATTGTCTTCTATTTTTTTCATTCTTTTGGTTTTCTTTTTATTGTTTTTTGATTTCTTGTAAAGTCATTAGCTTGCATTTGCTCCATTCTAGTTTTTAAGGAGTTATTTTCTTCAGTGAGATTTTTGGATCTCTTTTTACATTTGGCCAATTCAACTTTTTAAGGCATTCTTCTCCTCATTGACTTTTTGGATCTCTTTTGCCATTTGGCCTAGTCTGTTTTTTAAGTTGTTATTTTCTTCAGTATTTTTTTGTGTCTCCTTTACCAAGCTGTTGACTCATTTTTCATGATTTTCTTGCATCATTTGCATTCTCTTTCCAATTTTTTCTCTAGTTCTCTTACTTAATTTTCAAAATCCTTCTTGAGCTCCTCCATGGCTTGAGACCAATTCCTTTTTTCTTGGAGGTTTTGGATGTAGGAGCTTGGCTTTATTATCACCTTCTGAGTTTGTGTTTTGATCTTCCTTGTCACCTTAGTGACTTTCTATAGTCAGATATTTTTCCTTCCTTTTTTTTGCAGGGCAATTGGGGTTAAGTGACTTGCTCAAGGTCACACAGCTAGTAAGTGTTGAGGCCAAATTTGAACTCAGTCCTCCTGACTCAAGAGCTGTTGCTCTATTCACTGCCGCACCTAGCCACCCCAGAGTTTTTTTTTTTTTTTTTCTGTTATTTGGTCATTTTCCCCGCCTATTACTTGACTTTTCACTCTTTGTTAAGATAGTGCTTTCAGGGTGGACAGCCTACTGTCTCAAACTTCAGGGGTTTTGTGCAGCTGTTTTCAGAGATACTTCTAGGGCCCTGTAAGTTTTCAGTTTCTCCAGGGTGGTATGATCTAAGGTGGGCATGCACAACCTGTGTCCTGCCAAAGGATTTGGGGTGGCCTGCGAAAAATGTAGAGGAAAGCATCCTTTGTATGTAGTAAAAATCCTTTGGTATGTCACAGGCTTCCCGCAGGCTGCAGGTTATGCAGGCCTGATCTAAGGAGAGGTGTTTACTGCTCTTCTGGCCTCTGCTCTGGTCTTTGAGCAACCACAAATACTTTTTCTGCCCTGGAACTGTGAGGAGGCCCTCCCCTCCACTGCTGAGAGAAGCTTTGCTGTGCTAGTGCTCCTCCTCATCCTGGGACTGCCACCCAGGACTGTGATCTGAATCCGAGCATTGGCAAGGCAACAGAATCCTGCTTCAGTGCTAGGAAAAAGATATCTGTAATCTCTTTCTGACCATTTTTTCGACCCTCTTAACTGTCTGTGGGCTGAGAGCTCTGGAAGCAGCCACTGTGGCTCCCATTGCTGCTGCTGAATCAGTCACCCCCAAGATCTGCTTCTGGTTTGCTGTCACTGAGTCTGTGCTGGCATAGCCTGCTCTGGACTTTGCTCTACTCTTACCAAGGTGTGACAGACCTCTCTTGCTGATCTTCCAAGTTATCTTTGGTATTTGTAGGCTGAGAGATCTTGAAATAGACCCTGCTGCCATTGATTTCATGACCCCAAGGCCTGCTCCAGGTTTGCTGGGGTCCAGTCTACACTGGTGTGACCTGCACTGAACTGTGCTCCTCTCTCATCCTGGTGCAACAGTTTTCTTGGGCTGGAAGTTTATTTCACTCTGTCTTTTTTTGTGGGTTCTGCTGCTCTTAAGTTTGTTTAGAGTCATTTTTTAAAGGTATTTGGAGGGGTTTGGGGAAGAACTTTATTTTGCCATCTTGGCTCCACCCTGGAAATTTTTTTGTAAGATAGTATTTTTTGAAAGAAGCTCAAAGATATTTTGGAAAGTAGGAATAAATAATCTCTCACCAAATCAGAACACATGTTGCATTCTATGATCCTTTGCAAGCCTCTGGATTTTTTTTTTTTTGGTGGGGCAATGAGTCACTAAATTCAGTCTTTCCATTAAGATGGTAGGCCGCTGGCTCTTACTATTTGGCTTGCAACCGAGAGCACTTTTCTGTATATTATCTTCCATAATTAGGTTATAAGTTCTTTGAGGTCAGGGCTTTCTACTTTTTATTTTTATTTCTAGCACTTAGCATAAACTTTTAAACTCATTTATGTATTCTTTGTGAAGGAGCCTCATTCTTAACAGAAGTTTTTGTCTTAGAATAAGTAGAATCATCATTGTAATCAGCTGTTTTCAAAGTGTGGCCCACAGATGCCTTTCAAAATGAACCATGAGGTCAAAACAATTTTCATAGCAATATTAAAACTTTTTTTGCTTATTAAAATATTCATCTCTTGTGCAGGTACTTATATGTGTGAAGCTGGATTTGCATTGTAAAAAAGATGCACTTCAGCAGTGTACTGAAACTAAAGCAATATAGTGCAACAGATTGAATGTAGAAACAGATGTAAAAATCCAGTTATCTTGTAATAAATCGGATATTGAAGAGATTTGCAAAAAATATATAAGCAAATATAAATGTAAAATATATAAGTCTTTACTAATTTGTTGTGGAAAATTAGTAATTTTTCATAAAATATTTATGTTAACATGTAATAGATTTATTATTATTTAAATATTTTAATAATTTGTCATTTAAAATTTTTAATATGATAAATATCTGCTGTTATAATTCACACAAAGAGAAATCCTTTTGGGCCCATTGGTAATTTTTAAGAGTGTAAAGAGGTCTTGAGGCCCAAAAGTTTGAAAACTGCTGCTGTAATACATCCCATGGACCCTACATTTCTAACTTCTTTGACTTAAAAAAAAAATCTGTAAAGTAATGTAAAACTTAATTGTCTCAGGATTACCTGTAAAATACCTCTGCTTGGTGTTCTCCAGGAACTTTAAGTGAAAGTTCCAAATAATTGGTTCAAACAAACCTTTTCACCTTTTTTTTTTTTTGCCTTGGAGGGCAATTGGGGTTAAGTAACTTGCCCAAGGTCACATGGCTAGGTTATTTGTTTGTGTTAAGTGTCTGAGGCCAGATCCAAACTCAGGTCCTTCTGACTCCAGGGCCGGCGCTCTACGCCACCTAGCCGCCCCTCCTTTTCACCTTTTAATGACAGTATATAAGTTCATGGTTAATAGTGGAGAATCAACACTGAGTATGCTATTCCTGAGCATCAGCAAGCTTGGCTCCTTTTTTATTAGGCATTGGAGATAAAAATACAAAAATGACACCTTCACTCCTCTGCAGGAGCTTTCATTTGTACAGATGAAGACAACATTTATATAGAGGTTTACACAATACAATAGATTGATTTTGGGGGGTAGGCACTCGCATCCAAGGGACTTAGGGAGGACCTCACAGGGAAGGTGACACTTGGGATAAAATCCTTGAAGGAAATTTGGTGTTCTAAGAAGAGGAGATGTGGACAAAATGCTTTTGAGACATGGGGAATAGCTAATGCAAATTCATGAAGGCATAGTGTACACTAAAAATAAAAAAGGTCAAATTTGGCTGGATTGTAGTGGGAATTTTGTGCTATTACCCAGGAAAGATAGGTTGGACCCAGGTTGTGAAGGAGTTTAAAAGCCAAATGGACAAGTTTATATTTGACTCTAGAGGTAATAGGGAGCCATTAGAGTTTATTTGGGAGGATGACATGGGTAATATGTGCTTTAAAAAAATAACTTACGGGGCGGCTAGGTTGTGCAGTGAATAGAACACCAGCCCTAGAGTCAAGAGGACCTGAATTCAAATCTGGCCTCCGACACTTAACACTTACTAGCCATGTGACCTTGGGCAAGTCGCTTAACCCCAATTGCCCTCCAAAAAAGCAAAGAAAAAAAAAAACCCAAACAAAAAACCCCAAAACAAACAAAAAAAAACTTAGGTGACTGTAGATCAGAGGTTCCCAAACTTAATTGGCTTACTGTCCCCTTTAAAAAAATTACTCAGTGTCCCCCTGGAAATCTACTTTTTTTAGCCCTTTAATGATTTATTTTGAAATTTATATAATTTCAAAGAAACAATAAATTTTTGAAAAATGATGTATCTTAAATTTAATAATTTATTGTAAATTAATGGGTTTTTTCTCTGTATTGACATTTTGATGATAGAGTATTGTGTCACATAACTGTGGAGTATCATATTGTAAACAAATCATTACATGCACATATTCTTGCTTGATGCATGCTGGACTTCCTGACAGTTGTGATAGACATACTCTCCTTCTAACATTTGCTTGTTAAGACCTGTCCTCAGACTTGACCACTGATCAGTTATAACTTGTTTTTTGTGTATTTATTTGGGAAATCATGTAATTACTACAACTTTAACTCTGTCACAAACAGATCAAACATACAGTTTTTCAAAATTTTCTTATCTTCTCGCCTTATGTTTCACTCCCCCTTTATTTAATGTCTGCCAATTGCTCCTAAGGCTACTGGGTGCCCCACCATCTTTCCATTCCCCACTCCTGGTACCCCTCCCCCCTGCCTGATTTGCCCACTTTGGGAACCCAAGGCATTGTAGAGGATGGCTCAGAGCAGGAGAGAGACTCGAGGCAGGGAGAATAACCAGGGGGGTTTTGTGGCAGTCCAGGGGAGCTGTATTGAAGACTTGAATAAAGAATAGTGAATGGTAAATGCTTCGAAGGAAAGGGATGCATGCTCAAGAGGTTGTAGATGTAGAAACAAGATTTGGCAACTGATTTGATATGTAGGAAAGGAGAAAGAAGTGTCAGTGAAGGAGATCACTGACATTTGGAACTCACCTAGCTGGGAGAATGGAGTATCTCTTGAAATAGGGAAGTTTGGGAGAGGGTAGGTAATTCTATTTTTAACATGTTGAATTTGAGATGTCTATGAGACATCCAATTTAAATTGAGCAGTAGCCAGTTGGTAACATAGTACTGGAGCTCAGGAGAAAGACCAGAGCTGGCTCAAGGTTACATGTAGAGAGGTTGGCCAACTGTCTTCTTTTTAGAAATTGGAGTAAATATAAGAGGAGAAACTATTACAAGATAGTGAGTAGTGAAATAAAAAGAAAGGGAAAAAAGGGACCTCATTGTCAGTGGTCTCCATTTTCTCAGGAAAGTTTGAAAGATGAACTTCAGCTGTGCTGTAGAGATTTTAGGAAGTATTTAATCCTGACCACAGCTATAGGAAGTAGGTCCTATTATTTTTCCCATTTTTCAGTTGAGGAAACTAAGGTAGACAGGTTAAGTGACTACTCCAGGGTTCCACAGCTGTATCTGAGGCTGGATTTGAATTTATGTTTTCCTACTTTAGTCCCATCACTCTATCCACCTACCTGGCTGCTTGTAGGAGAGTAAAGATTTGGAAACAGACCCTAAAATATCTGCTTAATGAAATTATTCCAGGGAAAGATCATCATGCTCCAGACTTCCTCCTCTGAGAGAAAAAGAAAGAAAGAAAGAGAGAGAGAGACAGAGAGAGAGAGTGCGTGTGTGTGTGTGTTCCTTTAGCTTTGTTGGGAAAGGTTAATATTTGGTCTGATAACCTACTCCTTTAATTTATTCTCAAGTTTTGTGTAAGTATCCCTAAGCTAGAGGTGTCTAAAAGCTCAAACATTGCAATTTGTTTTGCTTGGCCATGCTTGTTAAAAGGGTTTATTTCTTTTTCTGGGAGACAGGGAAGTAGGAGGGAAAAAATACTTGGTAAATTGAATAATAATAACAATAATAGCTTATAGTTATATAGTGCCTTCTTGTGTACCACGCACTGTACTAAGTGCTTTTATAGTCACTCTTATTTGATTCTCGCAACAAATGGGAGGTAGGGGATATTAATTTCCCCTTTTTTTTTCAGTCAAGGAACCTGCGGCAGACATAAGGCATATAACTTACTGAGGGTCACGTAGCTAATGTTTGTCTGAGACCAGATTTGAACTGAGATCTTTCTTATTCCAGGCCAAGCAGTGTATCAGCTTGGTGCCACTTGGTTGCCTCTCAATAATATTAGTAATATAATACTAAAATAAAAATAGTGTTACTTATCTGGTTTTAGATGAATTGATTTAGTGGGCACTTGATGCTTTTGGGTGATGATGGGGAAGTGAATGCCTATTTTATAGTTTCGTTTCTTCTTTCATCCATTTCATTCATATTTTTACATTGATATTTTTGAAAACTTGCCTCTCAAGATGATGAACTACACCCTACGCCACTGCCCCCCACCCCCCAAAAAAACCCTTAGGTGATAGTATAATACAATATAATATACTGTTCCTTTTTCCTCTTGTGAACAGATGGCCTCACCCTGTGGTTACATGCCTACTGCTGATTTTTCAAAGACTAGATGCCATGCATTTTGTATTTTGGCTGCTTGTAGGTTCTCTTCCCACTCACTGGCTTCAGAGAATCTTGAAACTGGATGTACTTGCTATTGACATTTATGTGGAGGAAGTAGAAAATCACAAAAATACAAGCCAGATGTTACATTATTTAAAACATTTTTGAAGCTTCCTAAAGTGAAGTTTGGGCCCTTTTTACCAGATATTTATTTGTGATGATAAATAATAAACATATATTAAGTAGTTTTTTCAGGAGTGCCTTCTGAAATGCAAGTTTATGATTCTTAATTTTTATAGTTTTGGAATACTTAAGAAAATATTTAGAGTAAATTCAACTATGTTTTTATTTTCACAGGATATTAGAGAGGCAGAAATAATTTTTTTTTCTTTTTGGAGAGCAATTGGGGTTAAGTAACTTGACCAAGGTCACACGGCTAGGTTTTTGTTAAGTGTGTGTTAAGTGTCTGAGGTCAGATCCAAACTCAGGGCCTTCTAACTCCAGGGCTGTGCTCTACTCACTGTGCCACCTAGCCGCTACAAGGCAGAAATAATTAAACTGATTATTAAGGTGGAGACTAGTAGCATAGGTGGGCAGCTATAGGGGTGCAGTGGATAGAATGCTGGGCCTGAAGTCAGGAAGACCCATCTTCTTAAGTTCAAATTTGACCCCAGACACTTACTAGCTGTGTGACCCTGGGCAACTCATTTAACCCTGTTTGCCTCTGTTCTTCATCTGTAAAATGAGCTGGAGAAGGAAACGGTAAACTACTGTGGTATCTTTGCAAGAAAACCTCAAACGGGGTCATTGAGAATTAGACACGACTGAAACAAATAAACAATAAAAGTAGTGTAGATTAGTCTCAAATAAGTATGGTTTTTGAAACATATTTGAATGTGGATATGTTTAATCCACTGAAACCAGACAGGGAAAAGGAGAGAACTTGCTAGTCTCTCTCATTTTCCCTCCCTGCTAAAAGTTCTTCCTTGTTCTTCATTCTATTAGTAGGGATGGACAGCAAGTATCACCTTTCAGACTGATATAAAGCATATCTTGCTTTTCAGTTCAAGAATACTGGTTAATGTATGTAGGGAAAGAAGGAAAAGGAAAGAATTAAATAATTGAGGGTTTTGGTAGGAGGGTATAGGTAGTGATTTTGCCTTCAAGCTACTGCTGAACTAGGCTAAGCAGAAATCTTGTTTATCACTAGGCAAAAGCAGAATCAGTGGCCGTAGAAATACATACTGGAAAGCCAGATTTTGCAAGTTTCATTGTCTGAAATCAGTTCACCTTAACCAGACCCTTATTAAAGCCTCTTTATAGCACATATTCTACTTTGCAGGATTACAGGATGAGACTCACTTTTGTACAGATGACCTTGTTTCTCCTAAAAAACCTTGTCAAGTAGGTTGTGCAAATATTGTTAACCCTATTTTACAGGAATGTAAGGCATAGAGGAGGTCTGCTAGCATATATATTTTAGGTAGACACTGGATGAGCTCTGCTAAGGATTGCTAGGAGGAAAGGTGGATCTGTAATCTCTTCTTGTCTTTGTGTACAGCTTCTTCACAGGTGGGCTCCTTGTACTGTTCCCTAAATGGTGTGCTTTTGCCCTGTCCTAGTCCTCAGTGTTGCTAGACCTTCATGCTTGTTGCCTTTTGCCTACCTTGACTGGACAAAGGGACCTGTGACTTTTTCTGATTTTCTCGTCAGAATTTGGTTTGGTGCATTTCCTATATCTGTTTTTAAGGTCCCTGAGGGCAGGGACTTTTTTACAGTCTTGACATTATTCTTCTTCACACATAACCTTCTGTTTTCCATCGCTGTGCCTTTTCATGGCCCGATGTCCAGAATACATTCTTTTCTCATCACTGCCTTTTATTATCCTTAGCTTACTTCCTTTTTTTTTTTTTTAATAGCATCTTAAAATAGATATTAGTACCTCAAAATACTAAGTTCTCTAGTGGTATTCCCCGCATGGCCTTTGTAACATAATATCTTGTATATCATAGAAGAGCAGCCTTGGTCTGTAATTGTACAGAATGACTTTTTCAAACATAATAAGTATAGTTACTTGTACACATAATAGAATATTCAACAGCAGTTGACAATTGTAGCTCAGAACAGCAAAAAAAGGGTATTAGCCCTTCTCCCCATCAAAAAAATACTGTAATTCATTGGTACCTTGATACACACTGGACTATAGGTGTAATTAATCCAAAATAGTTCCTCCCATAAAAAGTTCCTTTTCATAATTAGTATAAATTTTTAAAAGCCACAGTAATTGACCCAAAGTAAATGAGAACAACTTTATGTAAAAATGAACATAAATTCAAGAATCAAAACTCTGTGTGTCTGTGTGTGTGTGTGTGTGTGTGTGTGTGTGTGTGTGTTTTAATCCTGTATTTAACTACTGAATTTGGAAATCTGAAATAGGTTAATTTGAAATTGGTGCGGGGATGAGAGGGGTTTCTGCCAAAAAAATTTTTAAATGCCTATAAAAGGGTTAATTAACATTTCACAACAACTTCTAAACAAGAGCAAAAAAATTCAGTGTGAAATCAGTCTGCAAATAAAGGAATTTTTTTCAAGTGGAAGAAATTGCCAGTTTTTAAAAAAGGGAGCCCCTATGAGAGTATGTTTCTTTATTTTCTTTTACTGGGATTATGACTATTTCCCTTATGGAAGTAGTTTAAGGTGACATTATTGGTATTGGGTATTTTTGAAATGCTTTCTACAAAGAGGAATCCACATCCCCCTTCCCTAACCTCTAAAAAAGGCCCAAAAAAAAAGAAAGGAAAGGAAAGCCCAAAACTTGATTTTTCATTTTACACTTTAGCAAAGGAAAACATGTATATGTCATAACTTCATATTGTTTTCTAAGAACAGTGAATATTACAATTATGCTTCTCAAAAACACACTATAAAATTACCATGTACTTTTGAAATCATGATGTATTACTCGGAGGACTATGTCAATGTGGCCTATGATTTCAGTGCAAAGGATAACATGGATGTAACATTAGAATGAAATTTAGTTACTTAGCAATAACAAAAATTAAACATTAAAAATATAGCAGTCTAATATAAAGTTCATTTTATATGTCTATTCCTCTAAATAGCAGATATTTTACTTATTTGATTTTGGAAATTAATTGCACATTAAGAGGGTTTTTTTTTTGTTTTTTTTTTTTTGCTTTTTGGAAGGGGGAAGGTAAGGCAATTGGGGTTAAGTGACTTGCCCAAGGTCACATGGCTAGGTTTTGTGTTAAGTGTCTGAGGCCGGATTTGAACTTAGGTCCTCCTGACTCCAGGGCTGGTGCTCTATTCACTGTACCACCTAGCTGCCCCCACATTAACATTTTTTTTTTTAAAGCAATTGGGGTTAAGTAACTTGCTCAAGGTTACACGACTAGTCATTATTTGTGTGTGGGTGCTCATTTTCTGAGGTCGGATTCGATCTCGGGTCATCCCAACTCTGAGGCCGGTGCTCTTACTCACTGCGCCACCTAGCCGCCCCCACATTAACAGTTTTTAAAGATGCATTTGGAACTCCAAAGAAATTTAACATGCTCTTAGGAATTTAAGTGCCCTGGCTTATTTAAATGACCACCAGCCAAGAATCTGCATACTTTTTGAAAGGCACAAATTTCCACACTTTATCCAGTTCTTAGCTTTCAAAGCACACCTTGGATGCTGCTGCTTCCTTGAGGACTTTGACATTCTCAACCAAATGCAAATACTTTTTTCCTTTGAAATTACTTTGTAATTTTTTTATATCCTTTTTATTCACTTATCTGTGTACATGTTGTATCCCTCTAGGAAAATGTAAGTTCTTTGAGAGGAAGGTTTGTTTTGTTTTTGTGTTGCTGTTCCTGGTGCAGTTCGTTGCAGATATTAGGCATTAAAAAGTCATTGTTAAATTGAAATGAGATATATTTTGATACTTTGAATCTTGGATCTCATCAGTGTGGCTATTATCTCCAACAGTGTAAGGCAGTCACTGCCCACATGGAAGTTATATTTCTAATGGGAAAAGGCAACATCCAAAGGGGAGGCAGAAAACGGGAAGGAGAATTGTGTGGAGATGGCCAAGGAGTAGTGAGGAGGCTTAGTTCCAGGCAAAATAAAGGTGTAAGTTCACCTCTCAGCACCTGGCTTCCTGGGGCAGAGTCCAAAGTGTCAGTAAGAGAGAAGTAAAGATGGTGGTCAGAATGTAGACAGCATGGTGTGGATATTTAGAAGAACAGTGGTTTTAGGTGAAAGATAATAAACACTGTTTTAGACATATTTGAGATGCCTATAGGATATTCTGCTTTGAAATAGGCAAAAGGCAGTTGGTAATATGGGGTTGTAATCCAGGAGGAACCCCCCCCCCCATACATATATGTGTGTGTATCTGTATATGTAGATATGTATTTGGAAATCATCTGTATTGAGGTGATAATTAAACACATGGGAGCTGATGAAGTCAGTATGTAAGAGAATGGATAAGAGTTTCCAGGATCGAGCCTAGGGATATATGCCCACAGTAAATGATTATGACGTGGATAAAGATGAAGATTGAGCAAAAGAGACTAAGGATCAGTCAGACCGGTAATAAGAGAAGCAAGAGAGCACTCAGAAACCCAGAGGGTAGTGAGTATTTAGGAGAAGATAGTCACTGAAGCAGTCTGATGCGTCAGAGAGCTTAGCCATTGTCACAATGCCTCCCTCGAGGGTGTGATCAACACATTAGCCAAATTGGAAAAGGCTTGCCTCATTTTGTACTCACAGTACACCTCCTCTCTCTTGAGGGAGGAAACATGCTTTACCCTCTGTCCCCTGACTCAGCATTGCTCTCTGCTTTGGTCAGTTCTGACATCTTTCATTGTTGCTTTCCTTTACATTACTGTGGTCATCAGAAGAACTATTCTTCTACTCCTTTAGTGCACACCGTTGGAGTCTTCCTTGAATGTTCTGTTTCCCTCCTTCTTTCCTCCCCTCTGGCCCATTTCATCCACATAGGCAGCTGTTGTGATGTTCCAGGGTCTTATAGCCTCTCAACTGCATTATTATAATAGCCTTCCACTTCCTGCTTCCAGATAGGATTCTACCTTTCATCTTTCACACAACTGCCATTATTATCTTAATGTACAGAGCTCATTCACATCACTCTCCTCATGCACTTTACATTCTGTCTAGGGAGGTTCCCAAAATTGCGTCTGACCAGTGCCTGGAATGTACTACTGTATCTTTCAAAGTGCTTCTTTTCCTTCAAAACTGGACTCAGGTGTCACCATTAGGCCATGAACTCCTTGAGAGTAGACTTTTTTTTTTGTCTTTCCTTTCATTCCCAGTGATTATCAACTCATTCTCTCCCTCTCCACAGTGTCTCTTCCAGACTTTATCATCTCTTCTCACACCTCCCATGGCTCCCCTTCCCCCCACCATCTCAACTGAGAATCTTGCCTCTTATTTTGCAGAAAAAATTGAGCTTCCTCTCACCTTGAACTCCCCCTTCTTCAGCTCATATCACTCATATGCCTTCTACAGTTATCTCCTTTACCACCCTTTCTCATGGTGGGATAACCTTATTCCTTTCAAAGTTGACCCCTCAACCTGCTCAAGTGATCCCATTCTATTTCATCTCCACCAGCAGATTTCTCCCTCTCATCCTTCAGTTTCTCCCTGTTTACTGCCTCCCTTGCTACTGCCCACAAACATGCCCATATCTCCTCTATCCTCAAAAATTTCTCACTTGATCCTTTCATCCCTGCTGTCATATGATATCTCTTCTGCCCTTTGTGGCCAAATTCCTCGAAAAGGCCCTTTACACTAGGTGCTTCCATCTTCTCTCTTCTCCCTCTATTCTGAATCCTTACAGTCTGCTGAAACCACTCTTTCTAAAGTTGCCAGTGACCTTTTAGTAGTCAAATCCAATAACCTTTTCTCCATCCTCATTCTTATTGACTTTTCTGCTGCCTTTGACACTGTTGGTCACTCTCTCCTCTTGGTTTTTGGGGCACCACTGTGTTCTGATTTTCCTTCTGCCTATATAACTGCTCCTTCTCAGTCTTCTTTGTTCAGGATCTTCATCTATATCCTTCCCTCTAACCGTAGGTGTCCCACAAAGTTCTGTCTTGTACCCTCGTTTCTTCTCCCTCTACTGTCACACTTGGTGATATTATCAACTCCCATGTATTTAATTACTATCTATAGTAATCTAATCTGTCACCTACCTGTCCTGCTCCAGCCTCTGAAGTCCAATATAATATCTCCATCTATTTTTGAGATATCTTGGACATCAGCTCAGGGTGTCCAAAATGTAAGGCTTTCCTTTCTCCTAAACTCTCCCCCTCTCCTATCTTCCTTGTTACTATAGAGGGTACCATTATCCTCCCAGGGTTGCAATCTAGGAATCATCCTGTATTTTTCACTATCTCTAACTCTTGCATACCAAATTTGTTGCCAAGGACTGTCATTTTGACTTTTGCAGTATCTTTTTGCCCCCTTCTCTACTCTGATGCTACCACCACTCTAATGCGGGCACTCATCACCTCATGCTTAGACTGCTACAATAATCTGGTGGAGGATCTGCCCTGCCTCAAGTCTCTCCCCACTCTAATTCATCCTCTGGTTATACATCAGAGTGATTTTCCTAAAGTACAGATCTGAACATGTCATCCCCTTACTTAGTAAACTCTAGTGACTTCCCTCTTGCCTTCAAGATCAAATACAGAATGCTCTGTTTGGTATTCAGAGACCTCCATCACCTAGCCTTCTACCTTTGCAGTATTTTTACTGTTTACTCCCCACCATATACTTTTTTAATCCAGAGTGACACTGGCATCCTGACTGTTCCAGAATCAAGATGCTCCATCTCTTAACTCTAGGCATTTTCTTTGTCTGTCCCTCGTGCCTGGAATGATCTCCCTCCTCATCTCTACCTATCGGTTTTTCTGGCTTTTAATTTCTAGCTAAAGTCTTTTACAGGAAGCCTTTCTCATTCCCTCTTAATTCTAATGCCTTCTCTCTGTTAATTTCCTATTTATTCAGGATAGCTTGTTTGTGAGGTTTTTTTTTCCCCCCATTGGATTATGAGCTCCTTGAGGTCAGGGACTGTCTTTTGTTTCTTTTTGTATCCCCAGAGCTTAGCACAGTACCTGGTACATGGTAGGTGCTTAATAAATTATCTTTTGATTGCTTAGCACAGTGTCTGGCACATAGTTGGTATTTAATAAATGCTTATTGACTTGACTGAAGTGATTATAGTTAGCTGTTCCACAGAGTGCTTGAGGTAAGAACGATAGTAGCGATTGCTTCCTTCCCTCCTCCTTCCCCAAATGCAGGCCAGTAATACTTGTGGAATAGCCATGGCCACTGAGGACTCAGAAGAGAACTTTCTTACCACCAGAATCCTTCACAATATTAAATGGTTCAGCACCAGAAATGGATATGATTTTATTATTGAGATGATTCTAAAGAAAATGCGTTCTCATGTCCTGCTGCTGAATCTTAAGAACCCTTTTACCTTTCTCTTGGACTTGTAGCAGAAACTTCCTGTGTGTCTTTTCCATCTTTAGGATCTGAGTTACTTGATAGTAGGAATTATCTTTTCTGTTTGTATTCCCCGTGCTTATCACATAGTAAATGCTTAGTAAATGTTTTTTATTCATTCATTCAGTACCTGTGAATAACTCAGAATGCTTGACAAAGTCTAAAAGACATCATATTATATAGAATCCTGGAGTTGAGGGTGTTCCTCATTTTATATTTGAGGCTACCAATATATGGACAAGTGATCACTGTCATAAATAATGATTACTCAAATGTTTAGAATTTGATAATGACAAAAGTAGAACTTAAATTCAAATTTTTTTCTAGTGCTGTTTTTTAGGTGCATGTTGCCTTAATCCTATTTTATTAGGAGCTTTTAAAATTGGTATTGTGTTTTATTCTGTATGATGTACATTTCCTGACATTGGTGAAGTCTTAGTCCATTTAAAGCTACAAAGTGACTGAAAGTAATTTTTTTACATTCTGAAATTGTTCATCCTCAGATTGTTTTTATATAGTAGTTTTTCTTTTGGAAAAAAAAGAACATATCAGTTGTAATTTAGTTTTTGCTAAATTGTTTATGTCATTGTACAGAGGGTGTTTCTTTCCATTTAATTTGATTGAAGTGAAAAAAATTATTTACATTTGTCTGAATAATCATAAGCCCTTATGAAATGTAGTTTTTCTTCTTTCCCCTTGTCCTCACATATTTTTGTTGTTTTCTTGGCAGAAACACTAGTGCTATAAATACATACATATTTGAAATTCTTTTTCTTCTTGTAGCACCTGAAATTTATAGCCTTGAAGTATCCTACTTTGATAGTATTTGCTTGAATTCTACATACATTAATATGTCTTTTTAAATTTATTTATTTATTTAAAGCAATTGGGGTTAAGTTACTTGCTCAAGGTTACACAACTAGTCATTTTTATGTATGGGTGCTCATTTTCTGAGGCCGAAACCGATGCCGGGTCCTCCTGACTCCAGGGCTGGCGCTCTTACTCACTGTGCCACCTAGCCAACCCTTTAGTATGTCTTTTAAAATAAGTTATCTCTACAAAAATGGATATAGAATATTATTTCTGAGTTTGCACACTCGCTTGCTAGATTTCATTTATTGGCACTTTTTTTCCCTCAGACTCCTTGCTTTAAATAATTGATTCAGTTTGACATTGTGCTGCTAAAGATCCCATTACAGTTTTTTCAAGATGTCAAAACAGTGATTTCATCATGCCTAAGTGATTTGAAACTTACCAGTGTTTCATTAGAGCATTATGTTAAGGATATATCATTATGATCTTACAGTGTTTTAGTTGCTGAGTTTGTTGGTTTTACATGGTATTATGAAATGAAGATCTCAACTTGTATGTTTTATTATTCACTATACCTACTGTATTGTTTTCACTTCCAGCCATTTGTTTTTCAAATTTTATTTTCACATAGACATTTAAACTATTTGGAACTTTGATTACTTATTATTTGGGTGAAATCTGAAATCACTGTGGAAATAAGTGTTCAGACTTCTGAGCATATCAGTTTATTAAATGATGTTTTCCATTTGTATTGTAAATCAAGACCAGGCCTCCTCAGCTTTGCACTGGACCCCAAATAGAAAGGAAGACATTAAAATAAAACAGTTAACAGTATATAAGCCAGGATACAAGATTAGATAATATGATTTCTAATTGGAAGAAAAATTAGGGACTTTCCTAGTTGGAAGGAAACAGATGTAATTGTCTGAAATCAGGGCTCAGTCACGCCAAGTAACTGTATTTAATCAAAGGAACAAGAAAACAGTAACTGATTGACCAGTGTAGGGACAGTTTCCAGATAAAACAGGGCAGCTGGTGGTATAGTAGATAGAGTACCAGGCCTGGAATCAAGAAGACTTGTCTCCTTGAGTTCAAATCCAGCATCAGACACTTATTAGCTGTATAACTTAGGTCAAATAACTTCACCCTATTTGCCTCAGTTTCCTCATCTGTAAAATGAGCTGGAGAAGGAAATAGCAAACGCCTCCCAGTATCTCTGCTAAGAAAACTCCAAATGGGGTCACAAAGAGTCATACAACAAAAATGGATTGCTTGAAATGCATATTTGTGAGAAAATTTCTTGCATCAGTCTTCAGATCTGACTGAGTTTCTGGGTGGCATAACCTGGGTCCTTAGTTAAACAAACAAGTAAGGGATGGTTCAGCTTCTCTGCCAAGTAGGGATAGGTTCAAACAATGCAATGAAGTTTTCTCACAGGACAGAAATTGAACTATACCCTTATTTGAATAGAAAGGGGACTAAGCTAGATACATAATTGAGTCACAAGATGGAGTCAGTGCAGTTCACTGAAGTCTTTTATAATTCTTTCTTGGATTGTGAAGAAGAAACTTTGCATTTCGTTTTTTAATCAACCAGCATTTTAAAATCACCTACTGTGTTCCAGACACTGCACTTGTCTTGTAAATTCAGTAAAAGTAAACTGAAGTACATATTCCAAGCAAAATCAGTATATTAACAGTGATACATGTAGCTGTTAAGAAAGCAGGTCAGACTGGCCACCTGAGTAAGGCCAGTGAACCCAACAAGGGGGGGACCCTCTTTATTGACATTCAGGAAAGAAGGGGATCTAGGTAGTCAGGGAACATTACAGTAGGCTATACTGAGAAAAATGGGTTGGCATTTGGGTATGGCTAATCAAGCCTCTGTATTGTGGGACCCATCTGCCTCTTGTGATCTTTGCTAGGAAATAAAACTATCAGACTTGTCTCCTTGGAAGGGATAAAATCTCTCCTAATTACACAGAGACAGGCAAGGAAAGATGACTTGTGTTTTGGGGGTGGCACCAGGTCAAGCTGGTTGTAGTTACAGAAAACAGGCAGCTTTCCCAGGGGCTAATAGTATGAATGCTACCAATATTCCCTTTTAATTATATCTTTAAATTAATTTAGAGGAAAAACTGCATTTCTGACATAAAAAAATGTGACTTGAGCCAGTTATTAAGGGACACAGAATAATTTTAATTTTCTCACACTGAGGATACAGATATGAAAGGTAAACAGTGGGTGGTTCAGGAAGAGATTCTTGTAGGAGGTAGTTCTTGAGCCATTTTGAAGGAAACTAGGAATTTTAGTAGTTTTTGTTATTCGGTCATGTCTGTTATAAATGAAAATCTGTGTGCTCTGTCTAGGAAATAACCATGTTTGTTGGAGATCCAGGAAGTTTCATGATCTTTATTTTACATTTATTCTGTAGTGAATAAATGGGTAGCCTCCTGAAAAAGACTACCAAGAATCCAACAAAGTCAGGTCCTTTTTATGCTCCTTTCATTTGACTTTTCCGCAGTTCCTCCCTTCAGAGCTGGGATTGGCACCATCTCTTCTGGGTTACAACTCTCCTGACCTACCCATTAAACATGTATGTTAATGAAAAGTCAGTGACCATCACCCAACTAGTCCAAGTCAATCTAGCTCAGGCCTTGCTTTACAGATTTATGCCTTCCTGCATGTAAACACCCATTGTTCCTATAGAATCTGTGGAAACCAAACTGCCAGCATTTCTCACATGTCTGACTCTTTTCTGACCCCATTGGATTAAGTGAGAATGAAGAGTTGAGGTTGGCACTAAAGTGGCAGATCTCTGTGACCAGAAAGAAGGTGTTGCTCCCTGCAAAAATAAGGAAATTTCAAAGAGGGGATGGGTTTTAGGGAAAGGTAATGAATTATATCTTGGATGTGCTGAAATCTGAGTTGCCTTTAGTACATTTAGTTTGAAAAGTTCAGTATTTGGTAATGCAAGACTGTATCTCTGGGGAGAGGCTAGTCTTGTTTTGGGGGTCACCTGCATAGAGATGATAAGTAATCCATGGTACCTGATGGGATCACCAAGTGAGAGAGTGTAGAGTGAAAAAAGAAGAGAAACCAGGACTGTACCTTTGGAATGTCGCTTTGGATGAGCCATGGAAACTGGAGATGACCCCCAGATGCCCGAGTAGGAGAGAGCAGTATCTTTTTAACGTAATGAAAATCTTGATAGTCTATTGAATGTGAAGAAGGTGGGGAAGATGGTTGAGTAGGTCAGAAAACTTCACACACTCCAAATTTCCTCCACAAAAATAGATAGAACCTTGCCTCTGCTATAGAGCTGCAGAAATAAGTCAGACTAAAACATTTGTTCTCTTAAAACAATTTAAGAAAGCCTCCCAGAAAGACTCTAATTCCTGGGCAGAGGTTTGGCTCATTTGAATTGTAAACACCTTGAGGCAATCTCCTTGGGATCAACAAACAAGAAGCCCTAGGGGCAGCACAGTTGGGGGCTGCCTCTGCCTTAAGAACATTTATGTGTGTATGTGTGTGTGTGTATGCATATATAGTTATATATTTGTTTGCGCATGTATACACACATACATGTATATTTATGGAGAGATTGAGATTGTGGGTGAGTATGTGTGAGATGTGGATACAAACTGTGCCCTAAGGGTTAAAAAGAATTTGGAGGGTTTCTTTTCCAGTACTTTGTGAAGCCCTGGAGCTTATCCTGTAACTTGAAGGCATCCTAAAGTCCTTTCCCTCTTTTTTTTCCCCTCTATGTCTTTTATTCGAAATTCAAGGGTTTTCAAGAAATGAAGCCCTAGAAAATGTAACGAAAGCAGTAAAGGGACTTCCAGGTCCTCTTTTTCCTTTTTTTTCTTTTCTTTCTTTTCTTTTCTTTTTTTCCCCCCAAATGCTTTATTAACTTCTGGTTTACATCATTCATTTCCATCAGATTTTGAGTTACAATTTTTCCCCATTTTTCCCCTATCCACCACCCCAGAATAACAGTCATGCAGGATATCTATCCCTTCATCCAGTCTGCTCTCTCCCATCTGTTCTCCCATATCCCCTTCGACTTTTCAAGTCCTTTCCCTCTTGTCTTGAAATACATAAAACTTCTACTTAACCAGTACCAAAAGAATTGCTTTTGTCTCTCTTATCCTATGTTTCCCCTGTATTTTAATCTTTAACCTGTGTCCCCGTCCTGTCCTTAAATCTTAAGCCATAAAGAATTCCCTTTGTCTCCCTCATCTTATGTCATACAATCCTTTCTTGTCCTGTGTCTTTAATCATTAACCCCCGTAAAAACCTCTAAAATTACATCATCATTGTGAATCCTCTATATAAGCATAACTCCCCCAAATATCAGAAGGTTACTTAGCTTTCTTTCTAAGGAGGTCCATGTAGCTTTTGTAATAAAGCTCCCATTGACTACAGAGGTCTAAGTGAATTTTCACACTTAAACCTCTGTCCCAAATCTGACCTGAATGTGTGTGGTGTCAGATAGCTGAGTTGTTGCTGTTGTTGTTTGTCCTTCCTTCTTGAAGAGGACGTTGACATCAGGCAATGGCCTGGAGTGCAGTGGGAGACTATGGCCTTTTTAAAGCTGAGGTCTCAGTTTGACTCAGGCAATGTCCACTCAGTGATTAAGGCTAAGTAAGAATTGAAGCAAAAAATGGCCTCTTTTACATAGTCAGAAAAAAAAAATCTACCTGGGAAGGGAAGACCCTCAGGGTTTTTGGCCAAAACTGAAACAATCTCTATTTACATTTATTCTGAGCAATCAGGGCCCAAACAGTGACCCCATGGGCTGGGCAGAGACCTGTTGTTGGTCAGTCAATGAGAGCTATTTGGGTTTAAGGCATGGTGCTTAAGAAAAAAATCTAGCCCTTAAAATCCAAGATATCTTTTGAGGTTTGAGTGATCAAAATTTACATTCTTTTGGGCAGAGCATCTGCAAGTAAGGGTATAATATGTGGGACTGAGGGAGAGAAGTGAGGAAAAGGGAGGGGAGAAGCCGCTGCATTGCCCAACTGGAACTGGCCAGTTAGGTCTCCAGTGGGGCAGCTCATGCTACTCATAGGTTGTTGTTTGTCCTTTGTTCTTGAAGAGGACCATGACATCAGGAAGGTGATGCCATGATTTGCAGGTGAATTGGATTTAAGTGAGGGATATCTGTGCAAAGTCACCAGCCTCACTTTCTCCTCTTGAGCCACCTGGTCTAGTAGTAAGAAATAGATCAGAACTACTCAGGATGGCCTCCTGATGGTTGAGTAGGAGAAGACTAGAGCACCTTCCACTGTCAAGGATGCGAAGCACAGCTGTGCTGTCCAGATGTGGTCCTGGACTGTGGTTGTATGGGAGAAGGAGCTATCACATGTCTGATGAGTACCATAGCAGAGGGAAGGGGAATCCTCCTGACTGTGGGTGTAGGAGAGCAGAATCCCTGGTTTCACTTCTAGGACAGAGAGGAGAGTTAAAGTTTGCAGCTCCCAGAGGGACCACAGGGAGCAAGAGCATTTCTGGGACAGCATGGTTGGGGGTTGCTTATCTGGGACTTCATGGTGGTGGAAAGGGGTGCCCAAGATTGGGCTCCTGGACAGAGCTCAGAGAATAACAATAAGAAGGACTTGAGGCATGTTCCCTACACCTCTGGACTGGAACCTGACTATAATACTAAGCTGCTAAAAATAAAACAATAAAAATGAAGATGAGCAAGCAAAAGATTAAGAACCCAATCATAAATAGCTATTATGGTGATAGAGAAGATCTGGATTTATATTGAGAGGAAGATAGTGGAAATAAAAAAAAATTCCTTTTTTCAGTGAGAAACATCAAAAGGTCACAAGCCCAAAAAGAGTTCTTGGAAGAACTTAAAAAGTACTTTAAAAGTCAAATAAGAGAAATCAAGGAAAAATTAAGGAAAAAATAAGATCAGAACAAGAAAATAAAGAAAATTATGAAAAGAAAGTCAGCTAGCTCGAAATAGAAAATCACAAACTTAAGGAAGAAAATAATTCTTTGACAACTAGAAATTGAGCAAGGAGAAGCTAATGATGTTATAAAACACCAAGAAATAATAAAATCAAAGGAATGAAAAAATAGAAGAGAATGTGAAGCATCTCATCTAAAAAACAACTGATATGGAAAACTGATTGGAGAGACAATATAAGAATTGTTGGACTACCTGAAAGTTATGATTAAAAAAAAAAGCATAAATAGAAAAAATCCACTGATCACACCCTGATCCCAAGAGGAAAACTTACAGGACTATCATAGCCAAGTGTCAAAACTGCCAGGTTAAGGAAAATAATGCAAGCAACAAGAAAAAAAATTAAATGTTACACAGCAACAATCAGGACTATACAAGACCTACCAGGTTCTACATTGAATGACTGTAGGTCTTGGAGCACTATATTTTGTAGTGCAAAAGAACTGGGGTTACGACCAAAGGTAACACCACAAAAAATTAAGTATAATCCTTGATGAAAAAAATGGATGTTTAACGAATTGAGAGACTTTCAGGTATTTGCGACAAAAAGAGCAGAACTCAATGGAAAATTCGATATATAAGATCCAGGAGAAATATAAGGTAAACATTAAAGATCAGTTACAAGGGACTCGATAAGGTCAAACTGTTTATATGTGAAAGTGTTGTTAGTACTCTTATGACTGCCATCATTATTTGGATAGTTTGAAAGAAAAGTTTGGGTTGAGCTGTGTAGATTCTAAAAAAACCCGCTATGTAGGAAGATATAAAAAGGAGTGATTATTTTACACAAATGAGGAGGATTGGATCTGGAAGGTACTTTTAGAAGGGTGTGTACATTAAGAATTAGGAGGGGGAGGGGACTAGGGAGAAACCTTTAGAAAGAAAGGTAGATTGAAGTGGAGGGACTCTTGAGTGGTGATTAGATTAAGGAATTAGAGGGTAATCTAGGAGGTAGAAGATAGGGTAAATAGGGCAGAAGGATTGTGTGGAGAAATGGAATGGAGGGAAATGCAGAACAGCTAATTATAACTTTGAATGTGAATGGGAGGAATTTACCAATGAAAAACAGAATGGTAATAGAATGGATTAAAAATCTGAATTCAGTAATTTCAGGAAGCAATAAAAATGAGAGATACACTCAGTTAAAGTAAAGGGCTGGAGTAGAATTTGTTATATAAAAAAAGCACAGATAGTAATCATGATCTCAGACAAAGCTAAAGCTGAAATAGATTTAATTTAAAGAGAAAAATAGGGAAACTACTCTCTGTCACCAATATTATTCAATATTGTTTTAGACCATTTAAAATAACTAGACAGTATAAAATACCTGAGAGTATACCTGCCAAAATAGACACAGCAACTGCATGAACATAAATATATAACTGTTTATACAAATAAGGTCATATTTAAATAATTGGAGAAATATTTATTTTTCACAGGTAGATAAAATACAAGTTCACCTAACCTATTTATTCAGTGCCACTCAAATTACTAAAAAATTGTTTTACTGAATTAGAAAAAATAACAGAATTCATTTGGAAAAACAAAAGGTCAGAAATTTCAGAGAAATTTTTGGGAAAAAATAAGGGAAAAAATGTAAAAGAAGGAGAGTTAGCAGTACCAGACCTTAAACTATATTATAAGGCAGTAAATATCAAAATTATCTGGTACTGGCTAAAAAATAGAAAAGTAGATTAGTAGAGCAAAGAAAATAGATGATACATAGTAGTAAAGAACTGTTGTAACTTTGCAATTGACAAATGTTTAAGTTTTTGGAATGAGAATTCATTGTTTGGTATTGTTGGGAGAGCTAGAGAACAGTCTGGTCGGAATTGGGCATAGACCAATATATTAAACAATGTACCAGGGTGGGGTCAGAATGGATACATAACCTAGATATAGAGGGAGATCTCACTAGAAAATGAGAAGAACATGAAACATATTAGCTATCAGACTTATGGACAGGGTAATTATATATGTATATATATATATATACATATATATCAGAAACAAGTGATAGAGAGCATTGTTGAGGTATAAAATAGATAATTTTGAGTATTTTAAATGAAAAAGTTCTTGTTTAAATAAAAACTGTATAGCCAAAATTAGGAGGAAAACAGAAAATTTTAGTCTCTCAGATAAAGGTCTCATTTTTCAAGTATATAAAGAATTTTGTCAAATTTATAAGAATACAAGTCATACCCTGATTGACAAATGGTCAAGGCAGTTTTTTTGATGAAGAAAGAAAAACTGTATATAACAATATGAAAAATACTTTAAATCATTATTGATTAGAGAAATGAAAATTAAAACAACTTTGGATATCATCTTATACCTGTCAGATTGGCTTAAATGATAAATGCCTTTCAATTATAGAATGGCAAAGCAAGCTGTGGTGTATGATTGTGATGGAATACTACTGTAATATAAGAATTGATGAGCCACTTGATTTAAAACAACATGGAAAGACTTGGACCTATGAAGGAAGATGCTCTGCCTCCAGAGAAGGAACTGACAAATAGATATATGCACAGTATGGTCCTATATATATGTATATGTGTATGTATATGTTTATAGAAATTTATGTATATGTTTATAGATGTATGTATATGTATATATGTATTCACGTTTAATAGTGGCCTTCTCTAGTGTGGGGGAGGAGGGAGGGAGAAAAAAAATAAAAAGTACACAGCAGAGAGCAAAAGAAAACCTAGAAGAAAGCACAGAACTGGGTAGCTTTAACAATGTGTAGGGGCGGCTAGGTGGCACAGTGAATAGAGCGCCGGCCCTGGAGTCAGAAGGACCTAAGTTCTGAGCCGGCCTCTGACACTTAATCCACACAAACAAAAACCTAGCCGTGTAACCTTGGGCAAGTTACTTAACCCCAATTGCCCTAAAGGGACGGCTAGGTGGCACAGTGAGTAAGAGGGTGAGCCTCGGAGTTGGGATGACCCGAGATCAGATCCAGCCTCAGAAAATGAGCACCCACGCATAAATAATGACTAGCCGTGTAACCTTGAGCAAGTTACTTAACCCCAATTGCTTTTAAAAACAACAACAACAAAAAAACAATGTGTAGTATTTATTACATAGGTTTTCTTGAAATGGAAATGTATCCTTCTGTATTGAATTCTTATGTTCTGCTGTATACATGGAAATGTTTTTTTTTCTCATTTTGCATTTAAGTTTAAAACGAACAATTTTTTTTTAAGTGTGGAAGACATTTAATCCCAAATCTTTTTCACTTAACAAGCATTTTTAAAGCATCTATCATGTTCCAGTCACTGTGTCAATAAACATTGGTGATATGACAGAAGTAGTTTGTCCTCACAGAGCTTGCATACTGTTGGGAGATGTTGTAAACCTCTGTTTACAAAATAGATACAGTGTTAGTCTTCAGCATTCATGCATTTAACTTCTGTGACTCAAGCATTTGTGTTATTTTAGTAATCTCGTTTTCACTTTTGTGTTGGCAACCATGTACATTCATGCTATGCATTGTAGAGAAAAAAGTGAGAGGCATGATGAGTGCCAGTTTGTGGAGCAGCTGGTATCCTATTAGAGCTCCCTGTGGATTTGTTGCATATTTTCATTGTTTGCCTTTAAAACTCAAGTTTTATGTTGCAATTATGCCCCCAAAGTGTGGTGTAGGACCTTTGGGTACGAAGATGATGTCGAGACCTTACCAGTATTAGTGTCTGCTAACAGCAGCGACTGAAGTCTCAGCAACTTCTCCCTTGGTTTTCAGAGGGTGGCCAAGGTAGAAAAATGTACAGCAGTATAGTATCCAGTACAATACCCTCACACTGACTGCCATCTGAGAAGTAAGATTCAGGCTTAAAAAAGGTTTAGTTTTAAGAATTTTACTTACTCTGAAGTTTTTGTGGTACCATAAATTTTGTGTGTCATGAAAAGTGAATATTGTCTGAAATTAATGTGTGGTTTTTCTTTTAGATGTTAGAACAAAAGGTGTCAGAATTTTAGCAATTACTAGGAAGAAAAAATGTCTTGCATATTACCAGTTTTATATTGTGTATTGTATTTTATGAATTATGTCATAGTTGCTGTGTTAGGAAAAGTATATACTTTCAGAATTACCATTTTTGTTATAAAGAAGTATATTCAGAAAAGTATATTTTTAGTAATCTCTAGTAAAAGATTGAAGTTTTTGGTGGTTGTGTGATTCTAGCCCTCTATTTTCCATATGTTCAGTACACTAATATTTGCATTTTTTATGTTTGTGGTGTTTTCTAAGACCATTATTCCTGTGAAAATTGAGGATGAGGTATTTGGTGGGAGAAGCCAGTAGTAGCTGGAGGATCACTGGAAGATAATATGTAGGAGGAGAGGGGTGGCCAACAGGATCAGAAACTGTAGAAAGGTCAAAGTAGATTAAGGATTGAGCAAGGTCTTGTAAACGACATTTTGGAAATCATTGGTCACTTTGGAGAGGACAATTTCAGTAGAGTGATAAGAAGCCAACCTGAAAATGGTTGAAGGGATAGTGAGAGAAGTAGAAACAGTGAATATAAACAACTTTTTCTAGGAGTTTAGCTGACAAAAAGATGAGAAAAAATATGCAGCAAAATAATTTCTTGACAACTATTAAATGACTTGTATTAAATAAATTTCTGGAATAGAATGATAGTTTTCTTTTAGAGGTCGTAGCAGTACAACTGTCATTGACAAAAATTGAGTTTTCTATAGATTTAAATCCTTGCTTCAGTCTTAAGTCTGTTTAATAAGAACATTGTTGCAAACATCTTTGTAGGGTAGACTAATATTTTTCTGTCTTGCAAAATTAGTTTAAACTTTATAACAATTCTTTGTTATAGTGGGTTCAGTTTCAGATGTTAGCCTAGCCAACTATCATTCTGGTTCTGAAGCTCTCTACAGCAAAGGTTGTGACTTCTGTTATGGGAGCCTGATAAAGGATAATTTGCAGATTAAATTATTGAATTTCATACAGTTCTTTAAAATTATATCCTTTTTTCCCCCCTCTCAAAATAACAGAATATATGTTCTGGAGGACTATGACCTCTGGAACTTGCCTTGGAGGCTACCCTTACTCCCATCCTGAATGAAGTGTATTTCAAATGGCAGTGTCCAGCTAGGATTCACTTTACTTTCTAGGCATCATCTTCTCATGCCCCTCAGATTGATTCAGACCCTAAACTTCTGAGTATCCCTCCCTTTCTATCTTTGAAACCATCAGTATTACCACTGATTCCAGAAAGGGTGTCTCCCTTTTTTCCCCTTCTGCTTACCATACTTTTAACTTCCTAAATCAAAATGCTCTGCCTTGGCCACCAACTCCCTTGTAAGTGTTGTTTTCTGCTAGAATATAAACTCCTATTGAAGGTGGGGACAGTCTAGTTTTGTATTTGTACTCTGAAACCTTAATACAGTACTTAACACATAGTACATGCTTACATGATGCATCCTTTTTCTTTTAGTAGTTTATTTTTAATTAAATTTTTAAATTCTGAATTTTACAAATACCAGAAAAAGAGCATGTCTACATGGAACACTTAAAGAAACTATGAATCTTTTTTCCATATGGTTTGCTCTTATATGTATTAAATATGCATACATGTCACACATTTCATATATGTATGTTATACATATTACACATATATGTGTAAAATAAATGTAACATATTACTTTCAAAATTGTCTTGCTCATCTCTCCTTCTTTTTGAACTTGGTTGGTTCTCTTCTCCCCTGTGAACTTTTGAGATTACTTCTCTGGTTTTTCTTTTCTTTTTTTTTCCTTATTACCCTCTCTGCTCTTTCCTTAGCGCTCCCTTTCCAGTTAAAAATAGAAGGAAAAAATACTCAAAACAAATAAGCATAGTCTAAATACATCCACAAGGTGACCTTATTAAAAAATGTATGTCTACCTCCATGCCTTACATCCTTCCTCTGTGTCAGGAGGTGGGTAATATGCTTCAGTGTAAGTCCTCTGGAAATGTGTTTGGTCGTTGCTTTGTTCGGTTTGACAGTCTTTTGAAGTTTTTCTAGTTTTTAATCTCACAAATAAGTACTGAATTAATTCTCCTGGTGCTGCTCTTGTCACTCTGTATCTTCTTATTGTTTTTACTTCCCAGCTTTTTCTGAAATAGTCTTTTTTGTTTCTTATGGGACAATATTTCTTTTTTTAAAGTAATGAGTTTTAATTGATGTTCTGTTTTTTATGAGACTGTGGTTTCTACCAGTAATCCTTGCCAGTATCCTTTCCCCTACCTCTCCTTGAGAGCCATCCCATATAACAAATAGTATCTTTTTAAGGAAAAAAAATTAGTAAAAAATCAGCTTAGCTGATTTTTGAAATCTGTTATTGAAATTAAAAAAGTGTCAAACTATGTACAGTGTGAAACATTTGTGAACCTTCTATTTCTGCAAAAGGGTGGGTTTGCAATGCCTTCTCATATCTCTCTTTTGAGTGATGTTTATTTTTTGTAATTTTGTAGTAGTCACTTGATTTTTTGTGTGTGTTTGTGGTCCTTTTCATTTACATTGTTGGAGTCATTATGCATATTGTTTTCTTGGCTCTGTCTGCTTCCCTCTGCATTACTCCATGCTTTTCTTTATTCTTTTTTTTTGTCATTTCTTATGCACAATAATATTCTATTATATTCACATACCACAATTTGTTTAGTCATTCTCCAACTAATGGGTATTTATTTTGTTGCCAATTCTTTGCTATCACAAAAAAATGCTGTTAGAAATATTTTGGTATCAATGAGGTCTTTGGGGTTATAAGCCCAGTAATGGAATCTCTGGGTCAAAGGATATGTATATTTTACTTACTTTAATTGGCATAATTCCATATTGCTTTCCAAAATATTTGTATGGATTTACTTTTCCACCAACAGTGCACCAGGACGTCTATCTCCCCCAAGCCATCTAACATTGGGCTATTTCTTGGTTCCAGGATGCCTACATAAAAACTCGATGGCTCTTTGCAAATATGTATTCTGATGATGTCTTTAGTAGATTCCTCCAGGCTGAGTGACTCCAGTCTGAGACAGAGTGATTTAAATGCTGCTTACTGCTGCGTTCTAGGGAGAGTGCTGTTCCTTCACCATACAACTTTATGAATTTATGCAGCTATCCTGAAACATATCTTTGACCTGCAGGGAATTAGTTCTATTTCAGGGTTACAATTTTAAAATAGGTGTCAGGTAAAGTAGAGAAACAGATGTGATCAGTCAGCTAAGTGACCCAGCGGATAAACCACTGGTCTTGGGGTCAGGAAGTCATTTTGTTGTGAGGCTCAAATGAGATAATATTTATGAAAAGTGCTTAGCACAGTACCTGGCACACAGTAGGCACTGTGTTATCTCCTTTTTTACTAAATGAATTCTTGCTATAACAAATTCAAATATGTTAAAGCAAATGTTAACTATAATGAAGTTCTGCTTTAGCTGCATTGAATAATTTGCTGATGAATACTATAAATATTTTTATGAATATGAAAGGATGCATATTCAGAATCTGATATATGTGTGTATGTGTAGATATATGTGTGTACATGCATATATATTTGTGGAAAGTAATTTTTAAAGTTGTTAAAATATTTCCTGCATGGAAAGATTAGTCCTAAAGTATCTTAACTTTTTTTTTTTTTTTCGGAAGGCAGAGAAAAAGAAACTAGTCTTTGCAACAATTATACGGTAGATAATATGGGTCTTATTGTAGTTATTTTCCAGATGAGAAAGCTGAAGTTTAGAGAGCTTAAGTAACTAACCAAGGTCAAACAGTAAAAGTAAGGGAGACTAGAGAATAAAATCAGGGTGTTTTCAGACACTGTCAGAAAATAGAATCTTCCACTTAACATTGGGTTTTTTTCCTTATATGGTTCATTTTATGGTGAACTGAAGGTTGATTATTACTTTCTTTAGAACATAGAATATAGAGACATAGTTAGGTCCTCTAGTTAGGCTAAGACCTCAGTTTCTTAAGTTAATTGCTTATTTTTATTAGCTTATGTTCCATTGGTTAACTATAAAGACAAATGAAGTATTATTACTTATTTTTTTAATTTTTAAATTTTTAATTACCAGATATGTAACACTGACTTCTGAAGTGTGTAGAAACTAGTTATTACTTATTAGTAATAAGTCATAATTCTAAAGTAATAAGTATGTCTACTTATAGTATTAAATTCATTTCTACAAGTATTTATTGTCTGTTATGTACAAGTGTTATATTACTATAAAATGCTGTGGGTACAAAGGTAAAAACAGTTTTTTCCTCAAGGAACTTAAGTTCTGCTGAGAGAATGCAACGTGTTCATGTTTATAAATATGAAGAATATATAAAATAATTTCAAGGGTGAGAGTGTTGATAATTGGGGGCTTTGGAAAAGTTGGCACCAGAATTATACTATGAAGGATGCCAATGTAGGAGGAATAATTAACAGTTGTATGCCAGAATTTGGGTCCAAAGATATCTTGGTATAATATAATGTTGAGCTGATTGAATTAGATGAATTCTAATAGCCATAAATTTGAAGTATTATGTTGGGTTAAAAAAGTCAGCTCCACAGATTTAAGATGTAGGAGGTGTAGCTAGATACTAGTTCAGTTGAAAAACATATATTTAGTCATCAAGGTTAATATAATTTAACAAACAAGACAAAACATTGTTTTTCAAACTAAAGGAGGAAATAATTCTACTGTACTCTGCTATGGTCAAACCATATTTAAGAGTCACTTTTTAGGAAGGACATTAATAAGATTGAAAGAGGGATACAAAGAGCATGAAGGGTGCAGAGATCATGACATATAAGCACTGGTAAAAGGAACTGGAGAAGAGAAGTCTTAGCAGGTGCAGGACAGCTTTCTCTTAAGTATTTGGTGATATTAAATTTGTCCTTGTTCACAGAGAATTAGGAGTAATGGGTAGAGCTTGGAATGATTTAAATATCTCATTGGTAGTTTTTAAGCAAATGCTGGCATAATTTATTGTATATATTGCAGACAGGATGTTAATGTACATTTTTGAACTCAACCCCTGTGATTCCTCTGAACTTTCTCTATAGTAATAAGTATATCCATTGTGATTTGGTGAATTTGGGCGCTCACCCTGCCCTGTCTCCTTTCAATTAAATGTCATCAGTGGTGACTAGTGCCTTAGTTATGTTAATGTTTATGTTACCTGTTTATATAGTGTTACAGTTGTTTAGCTTCTGCTGTTGATATGCAAGAACTTTTTTTTTTTGCCAGATTTCCTTGGGTATTTTTGACCACTCTGATACCTTAGAATACACATGTGGAAGATAAATTACTCTTGTGTGTTTTGAGACATTTCAGATCTTGGTTAATTCTTTTCAAAATTGTTAATGGCACTGGTTGAACTGCTGACATTTTGCAGATCAATCCTTTTCCCCTGCTTTTGAGGATAAAATAAGAAGAAAGACTACGTTTCCGGGGTAAAGTGTAGGATTATGAAAAATGCCCTTAGTTATTTCTAGCTTTCATAAAGGATATAAGTAACCTTTACAATTATATATCCTCAATAGCAAATCACTGATTTAGGTGTTTTGGAATTTTTTGTCGTTAAAGCACATGCAGATGACAATCCAGGCTCTCCAGGATGAATTGCGGATCCAGAGGGACCTAAACCAGCTATTTCAGCAAGACAGTAGTAGTAGATCTAGTGAACCCTTTGCAGCAGAGCTGACAGAGGAGAACTTTCAGAGGCTACATGCTGAACATGAAAGGCAAGCCAAGGAACTCTTCCTTCTTCGTAAAACCCTTGAAGAAATGGAGCTGCGCATTGAGACTCAGAAACAAACACTGAATGCACGGGATGAGTCCATAAAAAAGCTCTTGGAGATGTTGCAGAGTAAAGGACTGTCTGCCAAGGCCACTGAGGAAGACCATGAGAGAACAAGGCGCTTGGCTGAGGCAGAGATGCATGTACACCACCTGGAAAGTCTCCTGGAACAAAAGGAAAAAGAGAGTAATATGTTGAGAGAGGTGAGTGTCTCACTCCTTCATTGTCATTATCATGATTTCGTCTTTTGCTAGCATCTCTTCCTAGACACAGTTATCTGTTTTGTTATCTTAGGGGAGTAAGCATCTCCTTCTGTGTTGAACTTTTCAGTGACATTTATTTTATTCTACTACCAAGCAAGGGATACCATTGTCTTGTCTGTATGCTGACTGATAGTAGGCTGTTATCTCTAGGATTTTTGGTATCTAAAGATTTAGGGACCCAGTTTCTTGTGACCTCCTACATTGTTCTGTATGTGGACATAGAGAAGAAGCCAACTGTCAAGAAAAGCTGATTGTTTTTCAATTAAAAAATGAATAAAATAAAACAAACAGCCATTTGTATTTAAGAGAGTACAGAAAAAGATCTTGGCAGTTATAATGAATGGTTGTCCTGTGGTTTCCATGGAAATAGTTACCTTAACTGTAAAAGAGCATTTGATAAAACCATCCACCGCTGGGCTGGTATACTTAGAATTCTAAGTTAGATATAAAGGAATAGTGTCACATACATTTTAAAGAGAAATTCAGTCTTCATCTAATATTCAGTTATCCTTTTTTAGTTTAAGCAAAACATAAAACTATACATCTTTGATAGGAAAAAAGCAAAATTAATAGCAATAATAATCTTTGTGATTGATTAGTGTGTTACTTTCATTTGTATATAATAAGACTCTTTTAGTCTCAGCCTTAAAAAGCCATCCTTTGTAACCTAGAGGATAGAATATATTTTCTGAAATTGTTATCTGTAATATCTACTTGAAATTTCTTTAGTGTTCAATTCTAGTTGAACATAAATGACCCTTATATTTTTCAGTTTTCTTTATATTTCTCTATGAAGCATTAAATATGATTATATATAGTGTTTTAGGAGCTCTGCCTTCACTCTGGCTTCAAAGTGGGGAAAATCTTTATAAATATATATTCTCATAGGATTTAGTGCTAGAAGGGACCCCATGCATCTAACCAATCTCCTTCATTTTATAGATGAGACCCAGAGTGGTGGTTAATCAGATATCATGAGAATATTTGTTGTCTTTAGAAGAAAACCATTGCATACTGTACATGTAAAATAGGATTACTATTTTTGTTTATTGAATGTTTATTGAAAACTCCTAGGAGAAATCACTTTAATTTGATCTTAATAGGTTCCTAGGAATAATAGAACAAAAGATGTTATGCAGGTGATTTGACTCAAGAGACTTGTGGTTTCCTTTATAGCTTTTTAATTTTTTTTTAAATCAGAAAAGATATTTGCCCTTATACTGCATGCTGTAGTGAAATTAACCCTTAAAAGAATTGTCAAGTTTTTAAAGATTAAGATTTATTTCAGTTAAAAGTGAGAATAAAGTTACCTCTTTAAACTAAAAAAAAAAATACAAGAAAACTGAAAATTAGGCTATTTAAAAGTTTATTTAAAAATTTTTTTAAATTTTTTTGCTTTTTGGAGGGTACTTGGGTTTAAGTGACTTGTCCAAGGTCATATAGCTAGTTTTTTTGTGTTAAGTGTCTGAGGCTGGATTTGAACTCAGGTCCTCCTGACTCCAGGGCCTGTGCTCTATTCATGGCACCACCTAGCCTCCCCTATTTAAAAGTTTATTAAAAGGAAAGCTGTGGCAATAATAGTTTAGGGACAGATAGAATAACTACTTTTGAAAGTCAGTTATAGCTAGGTAGCTAAATTTCAATATAATATGTGGACTGTACAAAAAAAAGAAAAAGATTTTACACAATGTAGTATAGTCCAAATCTATCTATCTATCTATCTATCTATCTATCTATCTATCTATCTATCTATCTATTTATTTATAATTTATCTTTATTAAAAAACAGTTTAACATTTAGAAATCTTGTCATTTTCTTAGGTAATGGGATTCAGTATGAGCTTGCAATAGTTGGCTTGTTGTTTTTTTTTTAATTAAACAAATGCTTTATTAACTTCTGGTTTACATCATTCATTTCCACCAGATTATGAGTTACATTTTCCCCCCATTTTTTCCCTACCCACCACCCCAGAATAGCAGTCCCACCAGATATCCCCTCATCCAATCTGCTCTCTCCCATATCCTCTCCCATACCCCCTTCGACTTTGCCATCAGGGCAAGGTGAATCTCTGAGCCCCACTACCTGGACATCTTATGAAACATTTAATTTTAAAACTTCAATTTTCAGATCTATTCCCTTTCTCCCCTGTCACCCACTCCCTTTGAGAAGATAAGCAATTCAGTATGTGTTGTACATGTATATCTATGCAAAACATTACCACAGTAGATATATTGTAAAAGACTACTTATATTTCCCTCCCACCTGTGTCACCTCCCACCTGGTCCATTCCCTACTTTGATCCTGTCCCTCTTTGATAGTGGGTATTTCTAACCTCCCCTCTCCCCAGAATGCCCTCCCCTCCATCATCTCCCCTCTCATCCCCCTTTCCCCTACTCAGGAGAGTGAGTGAGGGTAAGATATTCCATTTAATATGTATGTGATTCTCTCCTTGAGCCAACTTCAATGAGAATATGCTTTTGCCTTTTTGCCTTCCTGTTCTTCCCCTCCCCTGCAACTACTTCCCCTTGCCTCTTCTACATGACATAGTTTGCCCTACCCTGTGTCTCTCCATCTCCTCTTGCCACTTTCCTCTCTCACCTCTTGACTTCACCCCTTAAGAATCATCCCTTCCTTGGGGTGACTAGGTGGCGCAGCGAGCAGAGAGCCAGCCCCGGAGCCAGAAGGACCCGAGCTCGGATCTGGCCCCAGACACCCAACACACAAACAAAAACCCAGCCACGTGAACCTGGGCAAGTCACCCAACCCCAATTGCCCTCCAAAAAAAAATAATCATCCCTTCCCATCAAATTCAACCTGTGCCCTCTATCCATGTATACCTGTGAACATATGCCATGTACCCTTCTTCAATTATTTTCATAATGAGAAAGGTTTCATCAAACACAGTTATTGTTTTTCCATGTAGGAATGTAAATAGTCCAACTTTGATAAGTTCCTTTTGATTTCTTTTCCTTGATTACCTTCTCAAGCATCTCTTGCTTCTTGTGTCTGAATGTCAAATTTTCTATTCAACTCTGGTTTTTTCATCAAGAATGCTTGAAAGTCCTCTATTCCACTGAATGACCATATTTTCCCCTGAAACAAGATACTCAGTTTTGCTGGGTAGGCGACCCTTGGGTTCATTCCCAGCTCTTTTGCCCTCTGGAATATCATATTCCATGCCCTTCTATCCCTCAATGTAGAAGCTGCCAGGTCCTGTGTCATTCTGATTGTGTTTCCACAATATTGAAATTGTTTCTTCCTGGCTGCTTGTAGTATTTTCTCCTTGATCTGGGGATTCTGGAACCTGGCTATAATATTCCTGGGAGTTTTCTTTTGGGGATCTTTTTCAGGAGGTGATCTGTAGATTCTTTCAACCTCTGTTTTGCCCTCTGGGTCTAAAACATTAGGGCAATTTTCCTTGAGAATTTCTTTAAGGATGATTTCTAGGTTCTTTCTTTGATCATGGCTTTCAGGTAGCCCAATAATTTTTAAATTATCTCTCCTGGATCTATTTTCCAGGTCAGTGGTTTTTCCCATGAGATATTTCACATTGCCTTCTATTCTTTCATTTGTTTGGGTCTGTTTAATAGTATCTTGATTTCTCATAAAGTCCCTAGCTTCCATTTGCTCCAGTCTAACTCTGAAGGAATGAATCTCCTCAGTGAGCTTTTGAGATTCTTTTTCCATCTGGCAAATTTGACTTTTTAAGGCATTCTTCTCCTCATTGCCTTTCTGAGCCTCTTTGGCCATTTGAGTTAGTCTATTTTTTAAGGTGTTATTTTCCTCAGTCAGGCTGTTGACTGTCATTTCATACTTTTCTTGCATTTTTTTCATTTCTCTTCCCAAATTTTCCCCCACTTCTCTTATCTGCTTCTTAAGGTCCTCTATGGCCTGTAGCCAGCTTGTATTTTCATTTGGGGCTTTTGGTGCAGGAGTTCTGACCTCACAGTCCTCCTCCATGCCTTGAGCCTCTTTGCCCCTAAAATAGGAGTCCAATGTTGAACTTTTCTGTTTATTTTGTTTCGTTTGCCTAGGCATATTGCCACTTAATTACTTGATTTTTAGGCTTGTTGCCACAGTAGGACTCTGCCACCAGACAGGGGAGCTTCCGCCCAAACGTGGGGTCTTCACAACTTCCGCCAGTTGGGTGGCCTCTGTAAAGCCCCCACCCACTCTGGCAAGTTGGATACCCACCCCAAACTTCCCCCCCAGACCACAATCCAGATCCAGGCAGTTTAAAGCAAAAGCGATTAACCCCCAGACTGATTGCTGGATCTTCCTACAGTTCTCAGACCAGGAGCTAGAGCCACTACTGAAGATGCAAAATGGCTTCTGTGCAGCTGTTTCTTCAGCAGCTTTTCTCCCCCAGGGGAGGAAGCCACGTGTTCCCCAAATACTGGTCCCAAAGTCCATAGGGCACTAACCTCTCACTTTGTCCTAGGCATTTCTGTGCTGATAATTCTGGAATCGCCTCAATTGCTGGTGTTCTGGGGTTCCACCAGCCGGCTGAAGGCCCGGCTGTCCTGGAGCTAAAACCGAGGACCTGGGCTTGGCTCTGCGGGCTGTGCTGTAGTTTCCCAGTGCGCTGTGCTGCCTGCTCTCAGAGTGCTTCGCTGGCTGCTCCCTGCAGGGCTGCAGGGCTGTCCTCAGCAGGAGGTTAGCTTCTCTGTGCCGTTCTGTGGGTGCTGTGGCTCCAGAAGTTGTTCAGAGCTCCCTTTCACATTGTTTGAAATTTGTGTGTCCCAAATATATTTAAATTCTGTATCACCTTAAATCTCTACAAATAGGAACCAGTTGGTCTCTACTTGAGGGAGTCCTATTCCTTTTACCACCCTCAACCCCCATTATTACCTAGTATTTATATTTTGAGTCATGTATTCATTATGCCATTTTATTTGTGTCTTAGCATTTATTGATTATTACATGATCAGTTCTCAAAGTGTTTTACACTGAATAGGGAAACATGAGAGAAAGGGGTGAAAGGCGAATAAGAGGGAAGGGTAGGTTAAAGGAAAGGTAGCTGGTGGCACAGTAAGCAGATAGAGAGCCCTGGGAGTCAGGAAATCTTACCTTCCTGAGTTCAGTTCTGGCTTCAGACACTTACTAGCTGTGTGACCCTTTCTCTTCTCTGACATTTCTACCACTCTAGTACAGGCCCTTATCTTCTCACCCCTGGACTACTGCAGTAACTTGCTGGTGTGTTTGCCACCTCAATTCTCTCCCCACTCCAATCCATTTTCCATTCAGCCTCAAAAAGTGATTTTCCTAAAACACAGGTCTGATTTCCTCTCATCCCAACACCCCTTTCCATCTCCTCCTTTCCCCCCCCCCCCACCACCCAATTCCCTACCCCTCTTAAACTTCAGTTATTCCTTTTGCCTCCAAGAGCAAATACAGAATGGTCTGTGATTCAAAGCCCTTCATAACCCAGACCCCTCCTACCTTTCCTATACCTTACTTCCTGACACCTACTCTTCAATCCAGTGACACCAGCCTTCTGGTTGTTTCACAGACAAGACACTCTATGTCTTGGCACTGGGCATTTTTTTCTGCCTGTCATTTATGGCTTTATGTCCTACCCATTATTTCAGCATACATAATACCTTCCTGGCTTCCTTTAAGTCCCAACTGAAATCCCATTTTCTCTGGGTAGCTTTCCCCATCCCCTCTTAATTCCATTACCTTTCTGCTATTAGTTATTTCCTATCTATCCTTTATGTAGCTTGTTTTGTATATATTTATTTGCTTGCTTTGTCCTCCATT
This sequence comes from Gymnobelideus leadbeateri, assembly GCA_011680675.1. Classification (NCBI taxonomy): domain Eukaryota; kingdom Metazoa; phylum Chordata; class Mammalia; order Diprotodontia; family Petauridae; genus Gymnobelideus; species Gymnobelideus leadbeateri. The sequence continues at coordinate 101,419 of WOXC01000915.1, forward strand.
AGATTATAAGTTCCTTGACTACAGGAATTGCCTTTTGCCTCTGTTTTGTATCCCCAACACTTATCACAGTACATGGCATATAGTAGGTGCTTAATAAATATTGATTGATTAATTAATTAATTGACTATATCAGAATACAGAGTCCAACGATATATTGTTTACAAGAAACACTCAAAACAAAAAAATACACATGGAATTAAAATAAGGGACTGGAACAAAATCTGTTTGGCTTCAACTGAAGTAAAAAAGGCAAGGGATAGCAATCATGCTTTGAGTCAAGGCAGTAGCAAAAATAAGACAGTTAAAAGAGATAAACAGGGAAACTTCATTTTGTTGAAAGGTACAAAGAAAATGAATTAATATTAAACATATATACACCAAATAGCATAGCATCTAAATGCTTAAAGTTTAAATTAATTACAAGGAGAAATTATAATAGTAGGAAATCTCTACTTAACTCTTTCAGACTGTGATTAATCACAAAATAAATAAAAAGGAAGGATCTGAATAGAATTTTAGAAGTTACCTCTGATTGACATAAAGGTCTGTTAGATTGTGGAATGAGAATAGAAATGAGTTGATCCTATTTGTCAGCTGTGCATGAAAACTTTAAAAAATGACTATGTTTTAGGGCATAAAAACCTCAAAAACCAAATGTAGAAAATAAAAATATTAAGCCTGTCTTTTAAGGACCATTATACAATAAAAATTATGTTAAATTGAGGGCTCCTGAAAAAAAAATTAACTAAAGACTTAAGATTGTAAACAATGCATGAGTCAGAGAACAAATCATGAAAGCAATTGGTGATTTCCTTAAAGATAGCACTTCAGAAGTTTTGGGATGGAGACAAAGCAGTCTTTTGGGGAAAATATATATGCCTAAATACTTTCATCAATAAAAGAGAAGAAAGGAAAGAACAATGGGTTGTGCATACAGTCAAAAAACTTAGAAAACCAACAAATGAAACTCCAATTAAACATCAAAATAGAAATACTGAAAGTCAAAGAAGAGATTAATAAAATTAAAAGCAAAAAAAAAAAAGAATCTAATTAGTAAATAGTACTAGATACTCACTGGTTTGGGGAACAAACCAATATCTTAGACAAACCATTAGTTAATTTGATTGAAAAAGGAAAGAAGAAAACCAAATTACTGGTACTAAAAGGGTGAATTCAAAATGTAAAAAAATTACATTAAAAAGTAGTTCACCTAGTTGTATGCCAATAAAACTGACACACTAAATAAAATGGATGAATATTAACAAAAACATAAAATGCCTATATTAACAAAACAAGATATAAAGCTCTTAAATTCAGAGAAAGAAATTGAAGTAGTTATATATGGTTTCTCAAAAAAAAGAGAAAAAATTTCCACCACTGTGTCATATGAATTATGTAAGCAAATTCTCTCAATTATTAAATAATGATTATCCCCAAACTACAGGACTATTTGGAAACGTGTGTGTGTGTGTGAAGAGTCTGTCAGATTACTTCTTTGATAAATATGGTCTTGATGCCTAAGCCAAGAAGAATCAACCCAGAAAAAGAAACCTTGTACCCATTATATTGGCAAAGTGAATAAGAAGAAAATGACATGTTCCAGATCTGTGGGAAAATAGGTACATTGCTAGACTGTTCTTGTAGTTGTGAATTGATTCAGCCATTCTGGAAAGAAATTTGGAACTGTTCCCCAAAAGTTATTAAAGCTTATCTTTTGCCCCGGTGATATGATTACTAGGCCTTTTTCAATGAAAGAGAAAAAAGACCTGTATGTACCAGAATTATAGTAGCTCTTCCCTCCTCCCCCACTCTTCCCATGACTGTCCCTTCCCTACCTTCTGGGTTGAGAACTTTACCTCATATTTTTCAGAAAAAACTGAGGCCATTCACCATAAGTTTCCATTCCACCAAAATTGCTCTCACCAAAATTACTAATTGCCAAATACTGTGCTCAGTGTCCCTTTCTCAATCCTTGTTCTCCTTGTCATTGTAACCCTTGACACTTTTGATCACCCTTTCTGATACAGTAGGTACTTAATTAATAAATGTTTATTTATAGATGGTCTTTCTATCCCTAATGCTTAGCACAATCCCTGACACTTGGTAAGTAGGCATTTAATTGACCTAGTACTCAAACCAGTGAAATCATAGGTCTTTGAATTATTGAAGTAGGTTATGCTATATATTACTTAGGAAACATTAATGTGGAGTTTAAAAGAGTTGGGCTCAACATCAAGATATCTAAATCATGGATTTTTAAACCTGCGTTTCATGTATTCAAGAAAAATTCTTTTCAAAACTATTTCTGTATAATCAATTTCCTTTGTTATCCCATATATTTTATTTATTTAAAAATATTATTCTCAGAAGGAACCCATAGCATAAAATGGTTAAGAATCCCTGATTTAGAAATTTTTTTCACTAATGACAGAATTTTTTTTTTTAACATGCTTTATTAACTTCTGTTTTACGTCATTCATTTCCGCCAGATTTTGAGTTACAATCATTTTCCCCCCGTTATTCCCCTACCCAACCTCCCAGAATAGCAGTCCCACAAGATATCACTTCCTCCAATCTGCTCTCTCCCATACCTTCTCCCATACCCCCTTTGACTTTTCCATTAGAGGAAGGTGAATCTTTGTGTCCCAATGCCTACACATCTTATCTCCCAATTATAAGCAAAAGAGTATTAATAATAGTATTTATATATATTTGAAACATGTAATGTTAAGACCTCGAATTTCAGATCCATTTCCTTCCTCCCTTGTCACCCATTCCCTCTGGGGAGATAAGTAATTCAGTATATGTTGTACATGTCTAGCTATGCAAAACATTACCATAGTAGATATATTGTACAAGGCTGCTTATAATTCCCTCCCACTCATCCCACCCCCGACCTGGTCCATTCCTTACATGATCCTGTCTCTCTTCTATAGTGGGTACTTCCAACCTCCCCTCCCCGCAAGGATGCTCTCCCATCCATCATCCCTCCTCTCATCCCCCTTCCCCCTATTCTGCTGCAGGTTGAGATATCCCATTTAGTATGTATGTCATTCTCTCCCTGAACCAAATTCAATGAGAATGTGGTTTTGCCTTTTTTGCCTTCCTATTCTTCCCCTCCCTTGCAACCACTTTCCCCTTGCTGCTTCTACATGAGATAGTTTACACTACCCTGTCTCTCCCCATCTCCTCTTGCCACTTTCCTCTCTCACCTCATAATTTCATCCCTTGAGTATTCTCCCTTCCCAACAAATTCAACCTATGCCCTCTATCCATATACACACACATTCACATATGTATTCATATGACCATATACCCTTCTTCCATTATTTTCATAGTGAGAAAGATATCATCAGTCACAGTTATTGCTTTTCTATATAGAAATGTAAATAGTTCAACTTTGATAAGTTCCTTTTGATTTCTTTTCCCTAATTACCTTCTCAGGCATCTCTTGCTTCTTGTGTCTGGATGTCAAATTTTCTATTCAATTCTGTTTTTTTCCTCAAGAATGCTTGAAAGTCCGCTATTCCACTGAATGACCATATTTTCCCCTGAAACAAAATACTCAGTTTTGCTGGGTAGGTGACCCTTGGGTTCATTCCCAGCTCTTTTGCCCTCTGGAATATCATATTCCATGCCCTTTGATCCCTCAGTGTAGAAGCTGCCAGGTCCTGGTCTGATTGTGTTTCCACAATATTGAAATTGTTTCTTCCTGGCTGCTTGTAGTATTTTCTCCTTGATCTGGGGATTCTGGAACCTGGCTATAATATTCCTGGGAATTTTCTTTTTGGGATCTTTTTCAGGCGGTGATCTGTGGATTCTTTCAACTTCTGTTTTGCCCTCTGGATCTAAAACATCAGGGCAATTTTCCTTGAGAATTTCTTGAAGGGTGATTTCTAGGTTCTTTCTTTGATCATGGCTTTCAGGTAGTCCAATAATTTTTAAAGATCTGTTTAACAGCATCTTGATTTCTCATAAAGTCATTAGCTTCCATTTGTTCCAGTCTAACTCTGAAGGAATGAATTCCCCTCAGTGAGCTTTTGAGATTCTTTTTCCATCTGGCAAATTCGACTTTTTAAGGCATTTTTCTCCTCATTGCCCTTTTGGGCCTCCTTTGCCATTTGAGTTAGTCTGTTTTTTCAGGTGTTGTTTTCCTCAGTCAGACTGTTGACCCTCATTTCATACTTTTCCTGCATCCTTCTCATTTCTCTTTCCAATTTTTCCTCCACTTCTCTTATTTGATTTTTAAAGTCCTTCTTAAGGTCCTCTATGGCCTGCAACCTGCTCATGTTTTCCCCTGGGGCTTTTGGAGGAGGACTTCTGACCTCACAGTCCTTTTCCTGCTCTATACCCCCAAAATAGGAGTCTAGGGTTTCATTTTTCTGTTTCCTTTGCCTTGGCATGTTGCCACTTAATTACTTGACTTTTGGGCTTGTTGCCACACTATGACTTTAAGGCCAGATAGAGGAATTTTCGTCCTGAACGTGTGGGGGGCAACTTCCATTTCTGGCAAGCTGTAAACCCACCCACGACTTCCACCCTAGATCACAATCCAGATCCAGGGAGGTTAAAGCAAGAGTGATTACCCCCCAAGACTGATCTTTGGATCTCCCTACAGTTCGCAGGCCAGGAACTGGAGCTGCCTCTGAAAACTACAAAATGGCATGTCTCCTCAGCGGCTTCTAGCCCCCAGGGGAGGAAGCCGACGCATTCCCCAAATACTGGTCCCAAAGTCCATAGGGCACTAACTTCTCACTTTGTCCTAGGCATGTCTATGTTGATAATTCTGGAATCGCCACAGCTGCTGGTGTTCTGGGGTCTCTGCAGCCGGCTGCTGGCCCTGCCGCCCTGGGGCTAAAACCTCGGCTCACGGGGACCTGGGCTGCGCTCGGCTCCCTGCGCTCTGTGCGCTGCGGCTGCCGGCTCCCAGACTGCTGAGCTTGTCCTTCCTGCAGGGCTTCTGGGCTGTCCTCAGCGGGAGGTTAGCTTCTCTGTGTCGTTCTGTGTGTGCTGGGGCTCCAGAAGTTGTTCAGAGTCCCCTTTTACATAGTTTGGGGGAAATCTGGGGGCATAGTGGCTTGGATGAGCTGTTTCTACTCTACCATCTTGGCTCCGCCCCCCCGAATTTTTTTTAGTGACCTTTTTTTGGTTTGAATGATAAAATGGGAGTCTCATCTGATAAAATTTGATTATCAGGCTACAGTTGTATGTATTTGAATTTTCTAGATAAAAATCTAGTGATTGTCCAGTTAAAAATTGCTGCCCTTGAAAAACATGCAGTTTAAAGTAAAATGGTAAACAACCCACCCACAAACAAATAAAAAGCCACTCAGTATATTCTCTTTTGTTGGGAGATTCTAGATTCCTTATCTTTATATTGTCTTCTCTTTTACTTTGGTTGATGTGAAAATGACACCATCTGGTGGGCAAACTTCAAACAGCAGTAAGTTCCAGCAAACTAATATAAAAATAATGCAGAGCAGAAGACCCAGAGTGTGCCTACAGCCCAGAGAAACCTTACCTGGTAAGGTCATAGACATTTAGGGCTATTGGCTGCTGAGTGGGTGCAGTGTGGATTGAGATCTTGACTTGGTGACAGGAGAACCAGCGTTCAAATCTTGCCCCAGGTAGCTACTAGGTGTGTGAAACTGGGCAAATCACTTGGCCTCTTCATACCTCATTTTCCTTATCTATAAAATGAAAGGATTAGACTTAGGGACTTCTAAGGGCCCTTCCTCTGTAAATCTGTGACCCTCTGTTCCCTAGCAGTTCTGAGGTTTACTGGGACTGGGAATAGAGAAGGTAGAGTAAGAAGAAAGGAAAGGATAAGAGGAGAGGGCACAGGAGACTTTGGTAGTTCATTTTCAATTATCATTAATTCAGGAGAGAGATCATCTTATAGTAAGTATAAGAGTAAGAAGAAACAAACAGTGATGACTGGTGATTTACTTTGGAGGTGCACTGAGGCAAATATTTGTTGCCCTGATGACAAAAAGATGTTTGCCACCTATCTGGAATGTGATGGTTGACTTTCTAAGACTTACAAAACCTTATAGTCAGTGCCACCTTTGCTCTTTAATGTGGGCATAAATGATACTGCCAGGAGCAATCTAAAATGGCATGCTGAAGACGAAGTTTTGGATGAGAATCTGATGATCTTAGGAACACAAGTAATTTTTCATAGTTGTTACCTATTGAAGGCAGATCCTTCTGAAGTGAAGATTTAGGAATGCTGGTTAAGAAAATAACTTGAGGGGCAGCTAGGCAGCACAGAAAGTATAACACCGACCCTGGAGTCAGCAATACCCGAGTTCAGATGTGATATTTACTAGCTTTGTGACCCTGGGCAAGTCACTTAAAACACTGATTGCTTCCAAAAAAAAAAAAAAAAAAGGAAAATATAATTTGTAAAGATGACTTGCCATTTATTGTTCAGTGTTAGCTTCTGAGGTGGTCTTTAGTAGAAGTGCCATAGTAATTTGATTTTGGTGTTATGCTTTTTGCCATTTTTATCAAATGATATTTGCCGTTTTTATCAATAACCTGATGGTGAGAAGGACCTTGAATCCATGTCTTATAAGGTTAGATTGAGGGAGTGAGGGATGTTTAACCTGGAGAAGAGAAAACTAATGGTTTTAAGTATAATAAATAATAAAAAAATAATAGCAACAATAATAGCACTTGTTTGTCTTTTATTTTCAAAGAGGACCAATAACATCATGGGGTTATGTATGAATTGGATTTAAGTTCTTGAATCATCCAAATCCAGTGGCAGGACAAAAGTCAGGACTAATAGTGACGGCCTGGGATGCACTGGATGACTTTGATGTCTGACCAAGGTACTACAAAGCATCTTCTGCTCCCTTTGTGATCTTTGGAATAAAGAGTTCACATGTGCCCATTCTCCTGGGGGATGTTTTTACATCCTAGAGGTAGACATCTCCCTAACTCCTCTTTGAATTTGAGACCTCTTAGTTAACCTCAGTCTGATTTAGCCCATCTGCCTAGATGTTTTTACCAGGGTGTGACTACTGGATATACTACTGCTTCTTGAAGCCACTGGGGATGCAATTAATAAAAAGAAAGATAGCAATAATAATAGCATTCATATAGTGCTTCAATGTTTGTAAAGCACTGTTTGTAACTGTGTTTGAATTTGAATGACTGTCTTATGTAGGATTGCCTGTATTTGTTCATTTGAGCCCTATAGAGCAGAATCAGCAGCAGTGGGGGAAAGTTGTATTGGTGGAGGGAGTTTCTCACACCAATAAAATTACATGTTAAGATAAATAAAAATTTTTGTCCCTCATGTCTTCCTGCATTCTTTTTTCAGTTATACATGTAATATTCCATTTATTTTCATAGTGAGAAAGATATCATCAGTCACAGATATTGCTTTTCCATATAGGAATGTAAATAGTTCAACTTTGATAAGTTCCTTTTGATTTCTTTTCCCTGATTCCTTCTCAGGCATCTCTTACTTCTTGCGTCTGGATGTCAAATTTTCTATTCAACTCTGGTTTTTTCCTCAAGAATGCTTGAAAGTCCTCTATTCCACTGAATGACCATATTTTCCCCTGAAACAAAATACTCAGTTTTGCTGGGTAGGTGACCCTTGGGTTCATTCCCAGTTCTTTTGCCCTCTGGAATATCATATTCCATGCCCTTCGATCCCTCAGTGTAGAGGCTGCCAGGTCCTGGGCTATTCTGATTGTGTTTCCACAATATTGAAATTGTTTCTTCCTGGCTGCTTGTAGTATTTTCTCCTTGATCTGGGGATTCTGGAACCTGGCTATAATATTCCTGGGAGTTTTCTTTTTGGGATCTTTTTCAGGAGGTGATCTGTGGATTCTTTCAACCTCTATTTTGCCCTCTGGATCTAAAACATCAGGGCAGTTTTCCTTGAGAATTTCTTGAAGGGTGATTTCTAGGTTCTTTCTTTGATCATGGCTTTCAGGTAGTCCAATAATTTTTAAATTGTCTCTCCTGGATCTATTTTCCAGGTCAGTGGTTTTTCCCATGAGATATTTCACATTGCCTTCTAATCTTTCGTTTGTTTGGATCTGCTTAACAGCATCTTGATTTCTCATAAAGTCACTAGCTTCCATTTGCTCCAGTCTAACTCTGAAGGAATGAATCTCCTCAGTGAACTTTTGAGATTCTTTTTCCATCTGGCAAATTCGACTTTTTAAGGCATTCTTCTCCTCATTGCCCTTTTGGGCCTCCTTTGCCATTTGAGTTAGTCTATTTTTTAAGGTGTTGTTTTCCTCAGTCAGGCTGTTGACCCTCATTTCATACTTTTCCTGCATCCTTCTCATTTCTCTTTCCAATTTTTCCTCCACTTCTCTTATTTGATTTTTAAAGTCCTTCTTAAGGTCCTCTATGGCCTGCAACCCGCTCATGTTTTCCCCTGGGGCTTTTGGAGCAGGACTTCTGACCTCACAGTCCTTTTCCTGCTCTATGCCCCCAAAATAGGAGTCTAGGGTTGCATTTTTCTGTTTCCTTTGCCTTGGCATGTTGCCACTTAATTGCTTGACTTTTGGGCTTGTTGCCACACTATGGCTTTAAGGCCAGATAGAGGAATTTTCATCCCGAACGTGTGGGGAGCAACTTCCGTTTCTGGCAAGCTGTAAACCCACCCACAACTTCCACCCTAGATCACAATCCAGATCCAGGGAGGTTAAAGCAAGAGCGATTACCCCCCAAGACTGATCGCTGGATCTCCCCACGATTTGTAGGCTGGGAGCCGGAAATGCCTCTGAAAACTACAAAATGGCGTGTCTCCTCAGCGGCTTCTAGCCCCCAGGGGAGGGAGCTGACGCATTCCCCAAATACAGGTCCCAAAGTCCATAGGACACTAACCTCTTACTTTGTCCTAGGCAAGTCTATGTTGATAATTCTGGAGTCTCCACAGCTCCTGGTGTTCTGGGGTTCCTCCAGCCGGCTGCTGGCCCTGCCGCCCTGGGGCTAAAACCTCGGCTCACGTGGACCTGGGCTGGGCTCGGCTCTGCTCTGCGCTCTGCCGGCTCCCAGACCGCTGCGCTGGTCCTTCCTGCAGGGCTGCTGGGCTGTCCTCAGCGGGAGGTTAGCTTCTCTGTGTCGTTCTGTGGGTGCTGGGGCTCCAGAAGTTGTTCAGAGTCCTTTTTTACATAGTTTGTGGGGAATCTGGGGGCAGAGAGGCTTGGACTAGCTGTTTCTACTCCGCCATCTTGGCTCCGCCCCCCCCCCCCCCCCGTAATATTCCATTTAACCAAAGGTATGAAAGATCACATCATAATAAAAAAATTTGTCTTGGATATGCATTTGGAGCATACCTTTGTATATGGCATAAGGTATTATCTAAACTAATTTTCTTGTTTAAAATGTTTTTGGTATATTGATAGTTTTTGTTTTGGTTGGATCAGTTCCAAAACCCAGATTGCATATTAGAGAAGTAAATTCAGGACATAATCTGTCACAGATTCAAAGATAATCATTTCCTGCCAAGGATGATTCCCTTCATTTGCATCATGGAAGTCCAGTGAGAATCAGATCTAGAATAAATCTTTCATTCATTTTTCTACCTTTAGAAGTATAAAAATTATCATTAAGGCAAATAAAAAATTACTAGTATAATATTATTGCTTTTCCAACAATTGTTCCAATATTCACCAATCTCTTCTTTGTTATCTTTGCCTATTTACTAGGTGTGAAGTAAAACCCCAGAGTTGTTAAGATGTAATTTGGAGCAATCTTTTGTATGGTTGGTAATAGTTTTCAGTTCTTTTGAGAGCTTTTTGTTCATATCTGTTAACCATTTATCCATTGGGGAAATAAATCTTGGTCTTACATATTAGTATTAGTTGCCTCTTTCTCTTGGATATCAGACTCTTTTTTTTTTTTTTTTTTGGTTTTTGTTTTTTTTTTTTGGAGGGCAATTGGGGAGTTAAGTAACTTGCCCAAGGTCACACCGCTAGGTTTTTGTTTGTGTGTGATAAGTATCTGAGGCCGGATCCGAACTCAGGTCCTTTTGACTCCAGGGCCGACGCTCTACTCACTGCGCCACCTAGCCGCCCCTTGGATATCAGACTCTTAACAGAGATATTTGATCCAGATTTTTACGTGTGTGTATCTATATTTATATCTAATTATACTCACACCAATTGACACCTTCCATTATCCTTTTTTCATTACTGCCTCTCAATTTTCTTCCTTTCCTTTCCAAGAGTTTTACGTTTTAATCACTGTCAAGAACAAGAGAGAGGACAGATGAAAAATGGGGGATGTTTTTAAAAGGATTTTTTAGATGACCTAGTGTATGTCTGCTCTAGACCATATAGTGACTGGATGCAAGAATTATGATTTTAAAGTCATTACAAGTTTTGTATGTTTTGTATACATTGCAAATGATTTCATGTATAGCAGCATAATTAGAGCTCTTACTAGTTTCATGTTAATACTTTATATAAAAGAGTCTTTAAACATAGAAGTCAATTTAAAATTGCAAAACCATGTTCAAGGTCAAAGTAATCAAATTACTAGTAGTAATATTGTTTTTTTTTAAATATCACTAATTTTATTATTAAAGCAGTTTTTAGAACCAAGTGATAAAATATTATATAAGACTATTATAAAATATTTTTCCTTTTTTTTAATTGAATACATTTTTAAAAATTAATTTATTAGTTTAGTTTCAGTTAACAAGATTCAATTCCGTAGTTCCTTGATTTTCAAATTTCCTTTCCTTCTCTCCCCCCCTTCCCCGTTGACAGCCAGTATAAGACCTGCAAATGCATTCATATTAGACGTTATTCCAATTACAAAGGCATATTGTACTAGGTGGGATGAAAGATGGTAAGGAAGAAAAAAACCAAACAATGAAAAGAACAAGATCATTTAGTTTGCTTCCATCAGGGTTCAGGCTCAGTTCTTTCTAGTTGTATCTCTGGATGGCGCTTTTCTCACTTTCTTGAGTCTTTCGGGATTGACTTATATCACTGCATTACTGAAAAGAGTCCAGTCTGTCATAGTTGGTCATCACAGATATGGTATGTCTGTGATTGTATACAAATTTCTTCTGATTCTACTCTTCTCGCTCAGCATCAGTTTGTATAAGTCTCTCCAGGTAATTGTGAAATCCATCAACTCCTCGTTTCTTATAGCACAATAATATTCCATTACATTCATATACCACAACTTGTTTAGCCATTCCCCAATTGATGGGCACCCCTTTAGTTTCCAATTCTTTGCAACCACAAAAAGGCCTGCTAAAAATATTTTTGTACATATGGTTCTTCCTCCCACTACTATGATCTCTTTGGGATATAACCCTAAATGTGGTATGGCTGGGTCAAAGGGTATGAAATTATTTATAATCCTTTGGGCATAATTCCAGATTGCTCTCCAGAATGGTTGGATAAGTTCACAACTCCACCAGCAATGTATTAGCGTTCTAATTTGTCCACATCCTCTCCAGCATTTGTCACTTTCTTGTTTTGTCATCTTAGTCAATCTGACTGGAGAGATGTGGTATCTCAGTTGTTTTGATTTGCATTTCTCTAATTAATAGTGATTTAGAGCATTTCTTCATATGCTTATAGATATCTTTAATTTCTCTGAAAACTGCCTGTTCATATCCTTTGACCATTTATCAATTGGGGAGTGACTTGTATTCATATAGATTTGGCTCAATTCTCTATAAATTTTAGAAATGAGTCCTTTATCAGAGACACAAGTTGTAAAAATTCTTTCCCAATTTCCCACCTCCCTCTTGATCTTGGCTACATTGGCTTTATTTGTACAGAAGCTTTTCAATTTAATGTAATCAAAATTATCCATTTTGCATTTTATAATGCACTCTAATTCTTGTTTGGGCCTATAATCTTCCCCTCTCCACAAGTCTGTCAGGTAAACTATTCCTTGCTTTCCCAAATTGCTTACAGTATCATCCTTTACACCTAGATCATGCACCCATTTAGACTTGATTTTGGTATATGGTATTAGATCTATGCCCAGTTTCTGCCATACTATATTCCAGTTTTTCCAGCAGTTTTTGTCAAACAGTGCATTCTTATCCCCAAAACTGGGGTCTTTGGGTTTATCGAACAATAGATAACTGTATTCATTAACTGCTGGGTCTCCTGTGCCTAATCTATTCCATTGATCCACTACTCTACACCTCTGCCAGTACCAAGCAAGTTTTGATGACTGCTGCTGTATAATACAGATTAAGATCTGGCATAGCTAGTCCACTTTCCCTAGCATTTCTATTCATTAATTCCCTTGATATTCTAGACCGTTTGTTTTTCCAAATAAATTTTGTTATTATTTTGTCTAACTCTAGAAAGTAGTTTTTTGGTAAATTGATTGGTATGGCACTAAATATATAGTTTAGTTTGGGTAAAATTGTCATTTTATTATATTAGCTCGACCCAGCCATGAGCAATTGATATTTTTCCAACTATTTAGATCTGATTTTATTTGTGTGAGAAGTGTTTTGTAGTTGTGATCATATAGATTCTGGGTTTGTTTTGGCAAGTAGATTCCCAAATATTTTATAATGTCTACAGTGACTTTAAATGGGATTTCTCTTTCTATCTCTTGCTGTTGAGTTTTATTAGAGATGTACAGGAATGCTGAGGATTTATGTGGGTTTATTTTATATCCTGCAACTTTGCCAAATTTATTTATTGTCTCAAGTAGTTTTTTACTTGATTCTCTAGGATTCTCTAAGTATATCATCATATCATCTGCAGAGTGATAGCTTACAAGTAATATTGTTAAGAGAACTTATACTCCTCTCCTCTTGCTTTCTCTGCTGTCATTCATGTCCAGTCTCCCACTCTGTCAGAATTTATCCAAGAGCTTCAAAATACAAGTATCTTAATTTGTAATGCTAAAAAATACATGGAGACTATTAAAAATTTGTAAATACACAACAATATCTTTGTTTTTGTTTTTGTTTTTGAGGGCAATTGGGGTTAAGTAACTTGCCCAAGGTCACACGGCTAGGTTTTTGTTTGTGTGTATGTTAAGTGTCTGAGGTCGAATCCGAACTCGGGTCCTTCTGACTCCAGGGCTGATGCTCTACTCACTGCGCCACCTAACCGTCCCCCAATAATATCTTTGTACAATGCACACGAGCATAAAAGTAACTAATTTCCTCTTGATCCAGTGGTGTCTTTTTTCAATTTCTTGGAAAATGACATCATCAGAAAATGATGTAGACAACTATACAATTACCTTCAAATATAAAATTGGATTATCATCACATTTCATTTTAATTGAAACTTGAAGCATGGCATCTGCACATTAGCATAGTGTTAACTGGTATAGGGCATGCTGGTATTAGCTCAGATTGTAAAATATTTAACATTTTACGTTGTAAATAAAAAGTTTTTTAGTTAAAAAAAATAAAATGTAGGTGTTTCTGACTTTTTCTAAAAATTAACCTAAGACATTTATTAGCACTTCATATTCTTATATTTACATTGTAATAAGCAGATAGCTTGCTTACATAAAATAAGCATTTTGAAGGCCGTCATTGCTATGGAATGGGTTATCAACATATACTTTTTTTTGGGGGGCGTTTTGGAGAGGGGAAGGCAGGGCAATTGGCATTAAGTGACTTACCCAAGGTTACATGACTATTTTTAAGTGTCTGAGGCTGGATTTGAACTCAGGTCCTCCTGACTCCAGGGCGGGTGCTCTATTCACTGTGCCACCTAGCTGCCCCAACATATACTTTTTTTTTTGGAGGGCAGTTGGGGTTAAGTAACTTGCCCCAAGATCACACGGCTAGATTTTTGTTTGTGTGTTCGTTAAGTGTCTGAGGCTGGATCCAAACTTACGTCCTTCTGACTCCAGGGCCTGTGCTCTATTCACTGTGCCGCCTAGCTATCCTTCAACATATACTTTCAATAGTTGCAAAATATAAATGTGATTGTTTCATTATTTCTCCTTTACAAGAAAGGAAATATCTCTTAACACCCTTTTCTTTTGGGTTTTATTGCTTTTTTTGTTGTTGTTTTCTTTTTGTTGCAAAGTCAGGTTATGAGAAGCGAATGTGGGGAAGTCATAAATTAAAAAAACAACAAAAACACAGTTGTCTGGGAGCAGTGTCTCATTTCAGTTGGGATAACTATTAAAACTTTTTTTTTTCCATTTAAATTCTGCCTGCTCCCCTATCCCCCCCTTTCCCTGTAAAACAAAACACTTGTAATGAATTTGTGTAGTCAAGCAAAACACATTTCCTGATTTTCTGTGTCCAGAAAATGTCTTGATCTGCATCAAATTCCTCATCTATCAGGAGTTGGTTTAGTATGTTTCATTTTGAGTCCTTTGGAATTATGATTGGTTATTGTGTTAATCAGAGTTCTTAAGTCTTTCTGTTTGTCTTTATAATTTTCATGTATAAATCATTTTTTATGGTTCTGCTCGCTTAATGTGTATCAATTTATGCAAATCTTCCCAGGTTTCTCTGAAACTGCTCCCATCAGCCTTCCTATCATCCTTTCTCACAGCGTAGTAGTATTCCATTATATTCATGGGGTAGCCACTTTGACTAATTTTTGACAAGCTGTTGCTTAGAGACAGTAACCTTTGCTTGAATAAATAAGTTAGCCTGAGCAGCAGTTATTGAAGGTACATGGTGGAAAATTAGAGATTAAAAGTTACCAGAGAGCCCCTCTCTGTCTCCTCTGCTCTGCCGGCAGCTCTTCAGCTTTGCCCCTTACCCCCTGAGAATTTACGCCTGGGCCAAGTTCATCTCTACCCCTGCCCTTGTGAGGAGCAGCTCTCAGCTGCTTGAGTAGACCACTGTCTGCAGTGGTGCTAAAATGGCCAGAGGTTCGGACAGATGAGAACCTCAGCATTTTGGCAGCATCAAGTCCTTTGACCTCTCTTTTCCCCAGATGTGGATTCCAAACTAGTATCGTCTCAAGGGACATTGACACAGCAGCCAAGTTTATTGGGGCTGGGGCTGCCACTGTGGGGGTGGCCGGCTCTGGAGTTAGGATTGGGACTGTGTTTGGAAGTCTCATCATCAGTTATGCCAGGAACCCCTCTCTGAAGCAGCAGCTTTTTTCCTATGCCATCCTGGGCTTTGCCCTGTCTGAAGCCATGGGGCTCTTTTGCTCGATGGTGGCCTTCCTCATCCTCTTCACCATGGGATGGAACCATTTCTATCCCCCTACGTTTCTGAATGTTCCTCTTAGTCCTCCTATGTCTCTTACAGCCTGTATACTTTCACCTCCATCTTCCCAGGCAGCCCTGGGAAAAGCCATGGGCTCAGGGTTTGACAGAGGGAAGACAGATAAATACTGTGGTAGTAAGATGAAAAAAAAAAGTTACCAGAAAGGTGAATTGTGTATAATCATTACTTTTTTTTTCCCTAAAGGTGGAATGGAAGAATTCTACTTGTTTTCTTTGAAATGGGGGATGTTGCTTATTTTACTTGGGCTTATACATTTTTTTTCTGTTATGTAGGAGATGCATCGGAGATTTGAGAATGCTCCTGATTCTGCTAAAACAAAAGCTCTGCAAACTGTTATTGAAATGAAGGTGAGAACCTTAAAAAATCCAGGTTTTCAGTTGATAGAAACTACTTGCCTTTTGTTTTAGAAATAATAAAAAGTAAAATCTTACAGTCTTGGACTAATTAAGTGGAAAATTATAACTACTTGCTAAAAAGGTTGAATTATAGAATATTTTAAAATAAATGTAATTTTGTTCCTTTCAGATATAGGTGGTAACTCATTAGTTAAAAACATTACACAAGCATTTATGTGTTTTTAATAATAACTAGTACTTACATAGCATTTCAGAGTTTACAAAGCACTTTTTTTACAGTATCTCATTTGATTTAAATGAATGAATTAGAATATTCATGTATTTGTCTTGTATCCTAAGCTAATTCATAGGATCCTGTATATGTTTCATGATAGAAAGAATTATGAAATCATCTATTCCAGCCATCTAATTTTATAGAAGAGAAACCTGAGACATGAAGGATTTAAGTGATTTGCCCATCACTAAAAGAGCCAGAATTTGAACTTGGGTGGTCTGACTCCAAATCCAGTGTTTATTTTACAGCATTATGCCAATTGTATATGACCTACAAACTTTGCAAAACGGCAGAGTCAAAGCTTAGTATAGTGCCTGTTACAGTGCTTATCCACAGTGTATCCTCTTAATGCAATTGTTTGATTTGGGGAAAAATGTTTCATAATTGGTATATCAGATTTTTCTTTCATATTTGAATACTGCTGTATTTTAATCTTTTAGCTTAAAATTAAAAAAAATTGGTTAATTAGTGCTGTCCTTGAATAGATTTCCTAATCAATGATATACTTTAGCACAGTCACCATATAGAAATAGATGCCTAATTAATGGAGCCTGGAATTAGAAGGTTTCCTGGGAAGTTAGATGGGAGTAGAATTAAATATGGTTTTCTTAAAAAAAAAAAATCTTAGAAAAATGGTTTTGTTGACCTTGGCTTTAACTTCTTCATCATCCCCCATAGGTTGGTGGTACTAATTCATTAACCATTAGAGTACAAACCTTTCACATTGCATAGATATTGAACCTCAGGTTCCTTTGGTAAGGATGGGGCTCCATGGAGGCAGGTTTCTTGGACAGTTAGAGTCACAAAAATGAGCTTTTTCTGGTTTACAACAGTGTGTGTGTGTGTGTGTGTGTGTGTTTGAAGACTCAGAACTGTGATTTTGTAGTGCCCTGTAGGATTTGTTGACAGGTGTCATGGAACCTCTTCTGTGGGTCTTCTGCTCACGTGTGCCCTTTCCTCCTAAATCAGCTTTGTACCCTTTGCCTTCTTGGGGCAAACCAAGAGAAAAGCACAGTTTGACCACCAGGTTCCTGTTGCTTTCTCTGGGGAAGACCAGAGAGGGTAAGGACCAGGAGAGCCTTCAAGCTACTGCTGCGTTGGCCTGGAGCAAATCAAGAGCCCGTGGCTAAGCAGTCAAACATTGCCTGAGTCAGTAGCCAAGGCCAGGAGGAAAATTAAAGCTTCCTTATCCTTTCAAAGGGGGCAAGTTAAGAGCCTGAGGAGGGACCTTGCTTCTATGCTTCAGCTCTTTGGCATTTGGGATACTGAGGAGAGAGGCCTAAGCTAAGGAAATTTCGAATAGAGTCTTATAGACATAACATCATTCACTCCATCTCCTACAAACTCACCACCAGGCTTTTGCTGCTTTCTCAGTGTAAGCCCTGAGACCAGGAAAACTCACTAGCTCCCATTGCCCTCCCCTAGGGGCAAAGCCAATGAGATAAAATAATTGCAAAGCTTCTATTCCATCTCCTTTCCTCCTACTTCCTTGTTTATTCGTCCATCTTTACTTCCTGAATTGGGGCTTTATGTTAGAGCCATCACATTTTGCCTTTTACTTTGGGGAGTTCTCTTTAGTTCCCCATCTTTCTCCCTTTCTTGCCTTCACCCTTTTCCCTTTTAAGTCCCCCAGCTCCAAACCCTTATTGTTAATGTTCTTCTGCAGTCACTCTTCTTTCTGAGAGACTATAGGGGTCATCATACTTATGTTCATCAACAGTGTAATATCACCCATTCCCCCCATTCCTTTGGGTCATCATACCTATGTTCATCAACAGTTTAACATCCCCTATTCCCCTCTTCCCATTTATATACCCATCTGCTCTGCAATTTTGTTCAAAATACCTTGATTTTCCTGTAGGTTCGTTGTAGTGTTAGATTTAGTCTCTGGTTCTTTAGTTCTACCCTTGATTTTTCTTTCTTTAAATTCTGCTTACTTTGTAATCTATTCATGTTCCCTGTTTCATTGCAACTTGATTCTTTGCAGCATCACTGATTAAATGTTCTGTGAAGGTGATGTAGCTTGGGGTGGTCCTGTTTCCTTGGTCATTAGCAATGATCTCCACTTTCCCATGTTGGAAGACTCCCACACATGAGTAAGTGGTGCCAAGATCAACTGCGGGTCCCTTCGACATGACATGGTTACTGGGGAGTCGGGGGTCATAGCTGACGACTGAGGAGAGAGAAGGTCTGCTGCTGCGCTGAGTAGACACTGTTAATTACTTTCTAATACTTTTCCCTTTGCTAGTGATTGTACTTTCACTAGCCTGCAGAGCTGCTTCAGCCTTTGTACTTTTGGAGATCGAGTGTTTTTAAAATACTTTTCAACCCCTAGAAATATAAGACCCCTCAGTGGTTTTAATCCTATTTCCTTCGGGCCAGTTTATACATTCACTGTGACCCTCTTGTACTTTCTTTCTTGTTTCTTCTCTATTCCTTCTTTGAAATGGCTGCAGTTAAAAAAAATTAAGTTTTTACAATTAATTAAAATATTTTATTTTCCTCCCACTTTTCCTGTTGGAAAAAAAGAAAAAACTCTTTTAATAAGTAAGCATAATCAATTAAAATAAATTCCCACAGTGGCTGATAATGTCTTATTCTGCACCCTGAGTTCATCACCTTTTCATCAAGGAGGTAGGTAGCATGCTTTACCACCGGTCCTTTGGAATCATGGTTGATCATTCTATAGATCAGAATTCTTAAATCTTCCTACGTTATCTTTGCAGTGTTGTGTATAGTTAGTTTTTCTGGTTCTGCTCACTTCAGTCTACATTAGTTGTGAATGCCTTCTTTACAGTGTTTCACACAGGATGCTCTCCAACCTGGGGCTCTCCCAGGCAGAATGCAGTATTATTCTCCCTCCCCACCCTTTCATCCCCAGTGTTACTGCACTGAATCTATGCCTGTTGCTTATTTTGGACTGGGGGATGGGCACATTGTGGGATATGCTATAAATATCTCTGTAGCTGGAGGGCATCTGAATATGGCCTGGGGCACAAGCCCACTGGTCACTTTGTATATTCCTTCCCTGAGGATCATTAGCTATGGGGTGGAGTGGGGATGCTGCTTTAAGGATTAGCACTCTTCAGTGTTAATTCATAAGAATTCTACCTTGTCTCTTCTCTCTTTTCTATTCTGTGGGTTCAGCTGTGATTACTTTCATAAGAAGCATAATTATTTTTTGGAGACTCTAGGGCTTAAGAATTAGCAGTAATTGAGAAGAATTGTTATTGAGAAGCATTGTCTCCTTCACATCATATTGGTCTTTACCATTCTTGGCACTAATCATGCCAGCACCACAGTAGGATACATATTCAACATTCATTTATTCTGAAATAATTTATCTATCAAGACTCAAGTTTTTGAGTGATAATGACTTATGTTCTGAGAAATTAATAGTGACTTAAAAGGAAGTTTCTGGGGAGTGTTAATGGTAAGAGTTTTATTTAGTTTGCCAAGAAGCAACTTGCTGTTTATAAACCAGAAGATGGTTCTCCACCCAGTTTTAGACAGTAGAGGTCAGAATCAGAGTGTGTGCAGTACATTGTGATGGTACTCTGGTCACTGCATCATATTTTTCAGCCAAGATTGAAAATTAATGTTAATGCTTTTGGGAACTTGCTGTTGTGATTCTTTAGATATAGCTTTTTTACATCATAGCGTGTTAGAATCTTGAGCATTAATACCTACACATATATATGGCCCTTTAAGGTGTGCAAGGTTCTTTACAGATATTCTTATTTTGTCCTCACAACAACCATGGGAGAAAGGTACTCTTTACCCACTGGACAGGTGAAAAAACTAATGCAGCTAGCAGTTAAGTGACTTGCCAAGGGTCACTTAACTAGTAAGTGTCTGAGGTTGCATTTGAACTCAGATCTTTATGACTAGGTCCCAGTTTTCTGTGTTGTACACACACACATATATATATGTGCTTACTTAATAAGTGCTTATTGGCTGACTGAGCAAGAGGCAAGGGAAAGGTTTTCTTGTAAATGAAAATGAAGATACTTACAATTATGAAAAATGTAATCCAATCAACCACTGTTTTTAGAGGAGTACAGATTCAATTAAATGAAAGTAACATTTCTTAAATAGCTATTGTTTATTAAGTGAGAAGCATCATAGAATAGTGGATAGAAAGCTGGCCTCTGAACCAGGAAGACCTGGACTTAGACCTGCCTTTGGTCCTATCATTTAACCTCTCAGTTGTCCTAGGCAGCTCTCTAAAAACTCTTAAGTCTCAGAGATGACAGTACTTGCTTTGGTTGAAGGAGATACCTCACCTTGGAAATTCCCAGTACCGGTAAAATTATAGATCCAGTCCCTGTCCCATATCCCTGGAAATGTTAGGCAGACTTTATCCATATTCTAATTACCCCGTCTTCTCTTTAGTCCTACTCCAACCTAGATTCTTCATTCTGTTATTCTCTTTGTAACCTAGTTGTACTTGCAACAAAATCCTTATATCCTCAGATTTTCTAGGCCACGTTTCTTTTATATCTGAAGTTGTGGTATATAATGAATTTACACAGTAAGAAGCTCAATGATTATGGGACTTAATGAAACATAAATTCATGAACTGATGCAGAGGTAAGAAAGCAGAACAAGAAAATGAAAGCATTCCATTGATTTTCCTTTTTTTTATACTAATATTATAGTTTTGAACATTATTATTTTTTGTGAAGTGTACCAATCCCTACTTATTTGTATTTTTTTAACCTTATTCCTTGATACTCTTGATCTTTCATTTTTCCAAATGAATGTTGTTTTATTGCAAAGTGTCCCTTTGATGATTTTGACTACTCCAATCCATCTACTAAAGTGATTTTCTTAAAGTGACCAAGTCATTTTGATAGGTCATGATGTCATTTGCCTAGTAAGTATTCCAGTAGCTATCTTGTACCTCTCGGAACAAATAAGAAACTTCTCTGTTTGGCATTTTTACAGTGGCTCTTTACAGCCTGATGCCAGCCTTTATTATCTTGACATTATTTTAGTTTATATTCTGTAGTCGTTGGAGACACAATTACCTTCTTACTGTTCCTTGTATTTGACACTCCATTTCTGCTTTCTGTTATCTTTTCACAGACTTCCCTCTTTACCTCTTACCATCCATAGTTTTCTTCCCTGACACTTCTCTAAATGAAATCTGTCTTGACCTTCCAAATCCCAACTTCCCAGCCCTCTTTGGGTCTAAATGCCTTTTTTAAAAAAATTTTACATAGACCCATATATGGACTCAGATATCTCCTTTGATGGAATATTGGTTCCTTGAATATAGGAAGTTTCAATTTTGCCTTTTTTTATTAAACTAAGTTTAGTTTTAGTGATCTTGTCTTTTTTTTTGAGACAGTGTGGTGCTAATTGCATAAATATGGTCAAATTTCTGGCCTTTGGTGGTTTTCTCTGTAAAATGGAGACAATAATACCTATAGTACTTACCTCACAAGGTTGTTGTAAGACTCAAATGGCATATATCAAAATACTTTATGAACCTTAAATTGCTATATGAATTTTGGTTGTTACTGCCCTCATCATCATCATCCAGTCCTTATTACCCTCTTAGCACCTAGCATGGAAATCTGTACACAGTAGGTATTAATATGTCTTTGTTGTATTCAAGCATGATTGAATAAATTCTATTTGTTAATCTACATAGGGGATTTCTAATTTGAATTATGTTGACCACATGACTGTTCTGTTCCTGTCAGGACTCAAAAATTTCCTCCATGGAGCGTGGGCTCCGAGATTTGGAGGAGGAAATCCAGATGCTGAAATCTAATGGAGCTTTGAGCACAGAAGAACGGGAAGAAGAAATGAAACAAATGGAGGTGTATCGCAGCCATTCCAAATTCATGAAAAACAAGGTAATGGGATGTCAGCTTTCAGTCCCCCAAAACAATTTAATGTATTGGGGAGAACATAAGATGTCTTTCCTCCTGATTAAAGAGCAGTTTTGTACCCTATTTTTATGTTGCTTAAGAAAAGTATAAATATTATAATTTCAGACTCTGAAACTGAATACTGAGGACTGAATTGCTGAATGGATACAAATTATTAGTGTGATTTCAAATAAAGTTATCCTCATGTGGCTTAGCATACATTTAAAAAATTCAGCAGTTCTTATTTTTTTCAGTAGTTTTGGCCTGGCTTAGGAGCATATCTAGCCATGCTTTCCTCAGTATGTAAGACAGGTATAATGTTTTACTTTTCTTGTGAATTATTACAATGCCTAATAAACTGGAGTAATTTTTCTAAACTAGATTAAGTAAAATGAATTGACTTGTGCTTTTGTACATGTTTTTATTAAGGAAAATTACGTACCTCTTGAGAAAGGCTCATATAATTGGGAATTTATCTCCTTCTTTCACTCATCTCTATTCTGCCCAATTATTTTATAGCAAAATAGGTGGAATCAAGGCATACTGGTTTTCAGCATTTCAGGCATTGTTATAGTTGCCCTTATTCTTGCTTAGGGCCCCCAGACATTCAGTTTTGCTTGATCTAAATACCAGGAAGACCAATTAGAATAACTAGCTAGTTGGAATTTTAAATATTTGGGAATGAATTAATGACACAAAGCAATTGGAAAGCAGAAGTTTTCTTTCTAGAGGCTTATTATTCCATCATAACAACTCCCTATTTCTTATTTTTCATAATTCTAAGGAGGCTCTTCACTAATATAAAATAGTTTCCCTATTAATATATGTAAATACAAGAAAGATCATTCGATCCAAGGACTCTTTCTGGTGAGTGTCATGGTTCAGTTGTTTTCCCAAATCTTGTTTTTAGCTAATATCTTGTTCCTCATTCTGGTCCCCCTCCTAGCTCCTTGCGTTTAAAAATTTTTTTTTCCTTAGTAAACTTTTTCCCTTGTGGCATTTGTATTCTCTTGGCGCTTTCTTGTTGCCACTGGCTAATCTATGTTACCCATAACTAGCTTATTAATATATAGTTATAATTTATATTACCTTATATATCAAATAAGATAGTATTTGTAGAAGTGCTTAGCACAGTACCTGCCACACGGTAAGCAGTTAATAAATGCTTATTCCCTACCCTTCCTCATTTTGTACTGTTTATAAATTTATATTCAACCACTTCTATTTGAATTTTTGAATTTAAACGTCATAGTTCTAGATTTTCAGTAGTTTTGTTTTTATGACCTTGTCTGGAAGGAAAGCTGACTGCAATCATTTATGTGTTGGTGAATAATCACTCTAATTGCACATCATTTTTTGATAAATCCTTTCTTACCCATCCTAAGATCCCTTAAAAATACTAGTAAATGAGTAGAATAGCCATAAGTGTTTTTATTTTTTTCTTTATAACTTTTTCTTAATTTCAATTCCTGTCCTGGCCTTGAAGACGTAAACTGACACAGAAGTGAAAAAAAGAATAACAATGTCGTGACAGGTAGAGCAACTGAAGGAGGAGCTAAGTGCGAAAGAGACTCAAGGGGAAGAGCTGAAAAAGAGAGTGGCTGGTCTCCAGGCTGAGGTCTTTGCCGTAAGATTCCTCTCTGTGTGTGCA
Source organism: Gymnobelideus leadbeateri (assembly GCA_011680675.1). NCBI lineage: Eukaryota > Metazoa > Chordata > Mammalia > Diprotodontia > Petauridae > Gymnobelideus > Gymnobelideus leadbeateri. Next base: position 124,778 of record WOXC01000915.1, read on the forward strand.
GTGACCCCTTCCTCAGTGGGACTCTGCTAGCTCTTGGCTTTCTGGGTGGCTCGTGCTTCATTTCTCTTGTGGTCAGCAACTGTGCCAAATATTAGCACTAACCAGCCTCCTCTGCTTTTTAACCAATGTCTGTTTCACTCAGCTGAAAACATGGTCAGGGAGCCTTTCCTTGGTGATTTGATGTTATTTTTGGGAGATTCTGTTGAGGGTGTTGTGAATCTCTTTTCTACTGAAATTTTCCTGTATGTGAAATAGTGTTAAACAATAGGAACTTCCCTTGTCTTGGGCACAAAAGCCTAGCTATCTCATGCTTTCAAAAGTTGCAGTTCCTTTCACATGGTAAAGATGATAAGACATTTGAAATGATCAGGCAAAAATACCTTCCTTGCTTTGTGGTCATTAGTTATAACAGAACTCCTGTAATATTTTAGTTAGGTATTATTTTCCTTAGAACAAGAGATGAAAAGATCAGTCAGGTTGCCTTAAATACATAGTGAATCTTGGGGATGTTCGTTGCCCTTTTGAAACAGACCATGATTCTCTTCACAGAAAGTTATTTGATATTGTCTGCTTAAGTTAAAACGTTAGGGAGAAAAGCTTAAGTGGATAGGATATAGTCTATTTTTTTTTAATAACAGATTAGCAAATCTTATTAGCAAATTAGAAAAAAATTAGGAAAAAAAAGTATCACAGAACAGAGAAATTTAATTTTCAGCTTAATCTGATGTATAAGAAAACTATATTGTCTTCAGGAGAAAGTTGATAAAAAAAATTTTTTTTTGTTTGTAGTATGTTTTTTCCTTTTCCCTTCTTTTTTCTTTTATTTTAAAAAGGATCATTAATGATATTTAAAACTTATGTACTCATTCCAATGATACAAAGAGTTGAGTCTGCATCTGCCACTCTAGCTCTTTTTGAAGAGGAAGATGTGATTAATGAAAAAACCTAGAGCAGGGGTGGGGAACCTGTGGCCTCAAGGCCTCATGTGGCCCTCTAGGCCCTCAAGTGCTGCCCTTTGTCTGAATCCAAATGTCACTGAACAAATCCCCTTAATAAAAGGATTTAATCTGTAAAACTTGAACTTGGACAAAAGACTGCACCCAAGGACGTAGAAGGCTACGTGTAGCCTTGAGGCTGAAGTTCCCCACTCCTGACCCCTAGAGCACAGAGGTTCCTGGATTAGATATAAGAGCTATTCTTAGTTATCTTTCCTTGATATTATATTGTTACCAGTTACTAGTTATTGTTACCAGTTCATTGTAGAAATAAAAATGCACCTACAAACTTTTTACTGAAGAGAGGTAGTTGCATTAAAACATTCTTAGAGTTTTCTTTTAATTTTTATTTCACTCATTAAAGCTAAGTGCACCTAAAAATATTAATTATAAAATTTTTTTGTTCTTTTCATGCAAAGGAGAGGGTAGCAAACACTGTATTGAATTCAGAAGCACATGTGATTTCTGTCTGGCTTTATGTTTTAAGTATATAAACTGATGAGATTGGAGAGATGAGGTAATTGCTTAATTTAACAATGGAAATTCAGAGGAAGAATATGGTACACAATCTTTTGGCTTAGTATAATTTTAACCTGTGAGAGACATAAATTTCAAATTGTAAATATTAATTATTGAAGAACCATGTCTTATACTTTATTATAATTTTTTCCCTCCTCTTTTCAAGATATCTGCCCTAAAAAAAAAAAAATTTAGGTGGCATTTAAACATTTTTAAAAATACTTTCAGTTTAAATACCTAAGTCAGCCCTATTTAAAAGACTTATAAAAGTAAAACAAAATTAAATGTAATTTAAAAAATAATTTGAAATATTACCACTTGGGAGTGAAAGAACTGCTAAGCTGCTTGTTTTCCCCCTTTGCTGGATCTTTTATAAGTCTTTGTTTCACTTTTTGGGAAATGGGTCACTCTGATTTGTGAAAGAGAAAGGTAGATGTATGATGTCTGTTGATAACTCTCATATCTTAGAATTAGTTCTGATTTCTTTTTTATTCCTTTTATACTCCTATTCCTGGCAACTAGAAGATTAAGAAGAAAAGTAATAAGAAAATTCAGATTTATTTGTTTAGTTTTTTTTCTATCTTTTTTTTTTTTTTTAAGCAATTGGGGTTAAGTAACTTGCTCAAGGTTACACAGCTAGTCATTATTTTAGGTGTGGGTGCTCATTTTCTGAGGCTGGTTTCGATCTAGGGTCATCCCAACTCCGAGGCCGGCGCTTTTACTCACTGTGCCACCTAGCTGCCCCTTTCTATTCTTTTAATGGATTTTAAAAGAAGAACTACAGGTGCTGTTATGGAAGGAGCATTGACTTGGATACAGAAGATTTGAGTTTGAATCTCTGTTTTACAGCTGACCAGTTGTTTGACTCTGGGCAGATTGCTTAATCTCTGTAAACTTCACTTTCCTCATATGCAAAATGAGGGTCATAATGCTCAACCTACCTATCTTAGAGGGGTTTTTTGTGAAGAAAGTGATTTGCAGAGTATAAAACTTACATAAATGTAAGTTATTTTTGTTAACAGAATAATTTTGTAGAACATATTTTTATTTGCATTGATATTGAAGATTAACAAGAAAAATTACATTTAAATTTCTATCTTGTGATTTGTAAAATATTCAGATTAGAAATGGTTCTTTTTCCTTTCTTCCTCAATGAATTTAATTTTCTTCTCCAGATTGGTCAGGTGAAACAGGAACTCTCCCGAAAGGACACAGAACTCTTAGCCCTACAGACGAAGCTAGAAACGCTTACTAATCAGTTCTCTGACAGTAAGCAGCACATCGAAGTGCTGAAGGAATCGCTGACTGCTAAGGAGCAGAGAGCTGCCATCTTGCAGACAGAGGTAAGTCCTGCTGTGGATGTTTCTGTTTTGTTTCATTTGCTTGGAAATTTTTTATCTTTTTTTTTTTTTGACCCAGGGCAAGTTGCTTAATTTCTTGGGGCCTCAGGTTCTTCATCTCTAAGATGGAAAGGTTGAACTAGACGACCTCTGAGGTCCTTTCCAGTTCTCAATACATGATTTTATAGTCCTCTGACAGGGACTAGTGAGATTGTTTAATGAGAGACCCATCCCCATTTGATTGGCCAGGGGAATTTTGAATTCTTTGGCCAGAGTAACATATTAAACAAAACACATTATGAAATGACCCTCACTGTTAAGTTTTGCCCCCAGTTCCTTCTGCATTGATAGTTGCCAGAATAACAACAAAATGTTTGATGAGAGAGCTAAGAGTAACCATTTTTAGACTATTTGTAAGCAGTAATATATCTGTTGGAATACTAAATATAAAATGCTTTTACAATGGCATAAGAAGTTGATTTCTTTGTTACTGGAGAAACTAAGCCATATCAATGTTGATCCTTACTGTGTTAAAGGAATCAGAAGATGTAAGGAAGTTCTAGGTAAATGAAGGATTGCTCATAGGTTCTCCTTATTGGCTGTTCCAAAATAATGTTTTATCAATATATTTTTTATATTATCATTTCTAAATATATGTCTGATTTCTTCTCTGACCAGCACCCAACCTTTGCAACAGATTAAAATAAAAAGAGGAAAAAAAGCAGTTTAGCCAAATCAGCCAACCAGTACATCAAACATATTTAATTATATGTGATATACAGCTCTCGCTGTAGTTCTTCCCATCTCTAAAAATGGAATGGAAGTACATTTTTCAAGATCTTCTCTGTGACCAAGTTTGGTAATCACAATTGCATAGTTTTAGTTTAAACTAATTTCTTTTTTTCTTTTTGTTTATATTGTTGGTTGTTGTGCCTATTTTTTTCCTGGTACCATTTACCACTTAAACTCTTTATCAGTTTATATATCTTTCTCTGCTCATCTGAATTCTTTATATTCATTGTTTCTTCTGGTACAGTAATATTCTGTTAAATTCATGTACAACAATTTGTTTATCACTTCCCTAATCTGGTGACCATTAGGTCACCTACTTTCTTTCCTGAATTTTGTTACCACAGAATTACTATATCAAGTATTTTATTGTATATGGGACTTTTTCTATCTTTCAGCTTCTTGGACTGTGTGCTGAGAAGTGGGATCTCTGAATTAAAGGGTATATGTAATTCCACAGTGCATTCTAGAGTAGTTGGATCAATTTAGAACTCCACCAACTATATATTAGTGCCATAGCTTCTTTTTGGAGGAACAAATAAAGAAGTTGGCAGATTTGGTTTTATTGTGTTACCAAATGCAGTTGCAGCATATCATTTCATGGGAGTCTAGGCCATGTTGCTTTGTAGGATAGTCCCTCTAAATATAAATGAGAAACTCGTTGTGAAGACAGCTAGCTTATATATGCTAAAGCCTCTTACAAGGTTGAAGGTATAAAGGAATTTTGTGAAGAACTAAAGGGATCCTAAGCTAAGTTAGGAGCCAGCTAGGTGGCTCAGTGGATAGAGGTCTGGGCCCAGCGTCAGAAATAACTGAGTTCAAATCTGGCCTTAGAGACTTACTAGCTGTGTGACCGGCCATGTCATTTAATCCCTGTTTGCCTCAATCCACTGGAGAAGGAAAAGGCAAACCATTCCAATGTCTTTGCCAAGAAAACCCCACGGACGCACAGGGGTCATGAAAAGTCAGACATAACTGAAATCAATTGAACAACAACAAGCTCTGTTAAACATTATATAAATATAAGTTAAGATTGTACACCGAGACTTAAATTTGAATGTGAGTCTAAAGGGAATGAAAGACTACTTGTTGGAAATGACTTAGGGTTTAAAAATGTACCTTTTGGGTAAAGATAGGACTATTTCAGGGTTTCTTAAACTTTTTCTGCTTGTGACCCTTTCAGTGCTCACAACCCACAGTTTAAGAAGTGCTGGACTAGATGACATGTACGGTTCCATCTTATTCCTAAATTCTGTGATCTTGTGACGTAAAACATTCACTATAGTGAGGAGACAGAAGAGATAAGAAACAGCCTTAGCTTGAAAATATTGTTGATCTCTGCAAAGCAGAGACATGGCAGCCAAGGGCAATTCTGGTTTGGAATATAAACTCATTTGAAAAACGTACAGGAGTATGGCAGAAGATTGAGAAGTAGCTGTGTCTCACAGAACATTGGAGAAAATCAAGCCTTCAGAAACCTTGACATGAGACGTAGTTATCAGATTATCTTGAGGCATAGAAGGATAAAGCCTTAAGGTTTCATCAGAGGAGATAATATAACAAAGTCCTATATGAATGCTAGCTGCTGCTATATCATCATCATCATCGTCATCACGAGATAAAAAAGTGCAGTAAATTTGCTAGTTCTTTGGTGAAAAAAATTTTTTTATCGTTTGTCATCTTAATCTTAATTTTGTACATATGAAAGTAAAGTCAGAAAAATCAGCTGTTTGAGATTACACCCAGAGAAAACCTGTGATGGACATAGAATTTTGTTTAGAAATGACTAAGAAATCTCATTTTATGATGTCTGAAAGTAAAGAAGAACGCAGATGTTTGCCAAAAAATCATGAACAGTAATATTACCCAGAAAGGTGTCCTTTTTAAGATTGGATTGGCAGTCTACAGGCTTTCAGGATAATGAGCTAAGAATTATTTTTACATTGTAAAATAAAGTATAGTGATCTTTAAAATGTAGAAAATGATTCTTAGCTCTCAAGATATAGTTTGTCAACTCCTGCCCTATAAGATCCTCATGACAGTGACTTATACTTCTTTCAAAGGCATCTTTGATCAAAATATGAGATGAAAACTTTCACACAGTATTCCACATTTTCAAGTAATACTTTTTTCATCAGCATCTTCATGATCACATGGTTGATTGAAGGATGTTGATAATTTAGGATCTCATGATGTTATTTATTATAAAAAATATTTGACTTAGTAGAGCAGAATATAGCCCTAAAGTCTTTCTTCTAGCAAGGTGTCTCTCATTCTCATGTGTAGATGATATAAGATTCTTTGATAATTGCAACTCTGGCCCTAGCTTTGTTCAATGTTCCTTGAACTATGAAGTTGTATATTGCCTCTATCATAGAGGATGTTTGTGCAGAGCCAGAAGAGAATTATATACAGATCTTGAGGTCCTCCTGACTTTCTTGTTGTTGGATGACTTTGTGCTGATTTCATCAAATCCCAAGATGATGTGGAACATAAGAAAAATCAGTTATGAAAAATTGCTATTATTGAGATCAGTATCTCTTAAAGTATGATCTGTGAGCTTCAAGGGTTCTCTAAGACCCTAGAAGTGGTTCCACAAAGTCAAAATTGTTTTTATAATAGTACTAAGATGTTATTTGCCTATTAATACTCTTCCCTTTTCCAACTATGTATCTGTGTGAGGCTATATTTTAATCGAATTTAATCAAAACAACACATTCTCAGTGGAAGCAGATATGATAATTCAACTGTCATTTATTGAGCTAGAAATTGAAGAAAATTACAGAGATATGTACAACAGTAACACTCTTCTTGTTAATTTTTCTTGTCTTGGAAACTAATTTTCTTAACATTTTAATTAACATATAGGTTTATTATTATCAGTTTTAATTTTTAATACAGTAATTATTAGTAGATGTAACCCACATAAACAAAAGCTCTTTGGGGTTTTCAGTGTTTTTAATAGTAAAAAGGAGTCCTGAGACCAAAAAGTTTGAGAACAGCTGGCTAGTCCATGTGTACTTATGTCTCCCAAAGGTTACTAGAAAATTCACAAGTGGCAGTAGCCATGACAAGGGTGGTTTGGTTAACAGTTGACCCAGGCCGCATGATGGGTCTCTGAGACTATTTAATGACTACCTTGCTAGTTTCAGTATTCTCATTTCGGAATCACTCAACAGACAAGAAGTATTTATTATATAGCTACTGTGTACCAGGCATTATGCTAGGTATTGGGGGTACAAGGACAACAGTGCACTATTCTCTGCTTTCAAGGAGCTGACATTCTTTCAGGGTAGACAACATATACATATTAACAATTTTTTTTAAATATAGAAATGAAAGACTATTGGGGAAAGGTCACAGATATTTCCCTTCTCTGCTAGCAGTTGAAGGTAGAAAGGTAGAATTCATATAGAAGGTAGCTTGTGTTCAACTTCTAAGGAAACTGGGGCTTCTGTGGGTTGAATACAAAGAGGAAGTGGATGTCAGGCATGAGGGACAGCCCATTAAAAGCCACAGATGTAAGAGATTGATTGTCATGTGTCAGAAACTGCAAGAAAGCCATTTTGACCTGGCTACAAAGAGGACAAATAGGATTAATTCCTGATATCCTGATATCCCTGGTATGGCAGACTAGAGTTAGGTTGTGAATAGCTTTACATATCAAATAAAGGAGTTTGTATTTGATCTTAGAGACAGCAGAAAGCCGCTGGAATTTATTCCATAGGGGAGAAGTCTGTCAGACTGGAGCTTTCCAAAAATTAAGTTGGTAGCTGTGTGGAGTATGGATTGGAGAGAAGAGAAATTTGAGGCAGGGAGACCAGTTTGGAAAGCTGTAAGATGTTACTGTTTTTTCTAAAGCATTTTTGATACTAAGGATTTTCCCAAGCATTCAGAGATTATATAGAGCTAGAATAGGCGGTATTGCCAAGCAGAAGTAATCTCTCATGAGCAGGAGGCAATGAATTTAAAACTATCAGGGCCCAGGTGAGACTCACCAGGCATTGACCTGAGACACTTGATACTCACTCAGTAAGACTGTTAGGAGGAGGATGGAGTCCTGGCAGAGGGTAGCAGAGTACTTTGTGTACTGTCCTCATTCTCATAAATGTATTTATGTATGTATGCACATGTATATAGGTATATGTTTTTATAAAAGTAGCACAGTGTGAACTCTTGTTTGTGTGATGTTTATGATGGAGGGAAGGAAGAATGAAGTCTTGCATCATTATGGAGGTGGGAATATGAGGAGATGAACCTTAGGAACTGTTCTTTGAGGAGGGGAGAATTTTATGCTATATATGCATGTTTTAGTTATGGTATGTGTTGTAAACTTGTTCCCTACAGATGTTTGCTAGAGTTGTTTAGGTCAGTAAAGTATTTGTACATCTAGGCTTTTTATACATTATTCCCATCCCATGGAGAGGAATTGGAAAAAGAAAGCAAGGCTGCACTCCTTTTGGGAAATTATGCAGTGTTTTCAACATTCCTAAACTGTGCCCTAATACAAAAATCCTTCTTTTTAATACCAGTATTCTTATGATGCTACATGATTGAATAATATTCATAAGAGCTCATATTTACGAAGAACTTTAAATTTGAAGTCAGCTTCAGAATATAGAAGTGATGTGCAGGAGCAGTGGAGAAAAAAACTTAATGGGTGTAAATAGGTTGCTGCATTGTAACAGCAAGGACTTACATGCAAAAAATGACCCAAGTAATGTCACTCAGAAATAAAGGATCAGAAAAGGAGGTTGACCTTTTACAAGTAAGAGTTAGGGGTAGCTGATGGATAGTTTTAATTATGTAATATCAAATAAACCTAGAGCAGAGATTCTTAAGTTTTTTAAGTTATTTGCCTATGTACTCCTCAGAATAATGTGTTTTTTTAATCTTTTTTTTCCCTTTTTGGAGGGGGGAGGGCAGGGCAATTGGGGTTAAGTGACTTAAGTGTTAAGTGTCTGAGGCTAGATTTGAACTCGGGTCCTTCTGACTCCAGGGCTTGTGCTCTATTCATTGTGCCACCTAGCTGCCCCTTAATCATTCTTGAGAGAATTCAAAAGTCCAGTTAGAGGTTAGTGAAAATTATAATGTAATTTTTTCCCCTATACAATACATAGGCTCTCTTCAGTACCCTTGACATAGAGGACAGCCTGCATTTTGTTGTGTGCATTCTTTTGTGGAGGATATGTCAAATAAGGATAATAATGATAACTCTGACGTCCCAGGGTTGTTGGGATTAAAGGAGACAATATCTGTATAGTACTGTAAAGCTTAAGACACCATATACAATATAGCTATTATTATTTATGGTAATAACAATAATTACTCTAAAGACTAACAACTCCCATTCCCCTCCACCCCGCCTTCATAAACCCTTGGTTTCTTTCTTGTTCTTTTTCCTCCTTTCCTTTTCTTATGTACTCTGTCCCTTGAAAGAAAAAAGTTGCATCTGGGTCCTATTATTCTATCTTGTTTTTTTCTAGTTAATTAATTTGTGTCTTACTTTTGATATCCTAACATCTGACACATGTAAAAATGAAGATTAGACTTAGTAGTGTTAACTCAGAATTAAATTCCATTGAGAAGATTAGAGATTGGAAAATTGAAGATGTAATACAGGCAGTTCTTGCTTGTAAATTTGCAAATTTGACATTATGTAATGAATTCTGACAAAAATCTGAATGAGGATCTGATTGAGCTGATAGCTGCAAAGATTGCAGAAGAAAGAAAAGTTTCAGAGCCCAAGGTCAAACCAAAAAAGCTCATAGCAAAACAGTTGGCAAAAGAATTTCATAATTTGAGTTTTTCTTATATTGAAAAGATGTATCAAAACAGTTCAAAATTTTTAAAAGTTCAAAGACTAGGAGGAGGCAGAGCCAAGATGGCAAAGGCAAGGACTAACCTGACTTCCCCCAAATTCTGCTTCAAAAACTTTAAAAATGGTACCTCAAAACAAATTCTGCAGTCACAAGACCAACAAAAGGATAGTGTGAAACAATATTCTAGCCCAAGACAGCTCAAAAGGTCACTGGGGTGAGGTGGGAGTGCAGTTTAGTACACTCTGCACCCTGATACAAGCCAACAGGGTAGCAGTGAGGCCTTGCTGTATGCTAATAGCGTGACAGTGTGGCTGTCAGCCTCTGTACAAGGCAGCCAGTAGCAGCCCATTCCTGGTACAATCTACCAGCAAGCCTGGGGGATGGGAGTTATGGGGTGGGGGTAAGCAGCTGAATCTGTGGCAGTGACTTCTGGAGCTCTTGGGCAATAGATAGTAAGGGAGTCAGATAACTGGTCAGAAGGAGATTATAGGAACCCTTTGTTGATTCTGAGTGTAGGACTCTGTTACATTGCTCATACTTGGTTCTAGGTTGCAGTCCCAGGCTGAAGAGGAGCACTAGCACATTAGAGCTTCTAACTGCAGGGGAGCAGAGACCTTGTTCATAGTTCCAGGGCAGAAAACAATATTTGTGATCACTCATAGATCAGAGTACAGTCCAGGAGAGCAGTGACTATGCCTCTCCTTAGATCATAAAGATCTAAGAACTAAAAACTTACAGACCTACATAACTAGACCTGAAAACAATAGAACAGAAAATCTGAAGCTTTGAACAGTGTCTTTTCTATCCTGGGAGCAGAGCCCAACTATAACATAAAGTTAAAAGTCAAGAAATAGGTTGGAAAAATGAGCAAGCCATAAAAAAAGAACTTGACCATAGAAAGTTACCATAGTATAAAAAGGAAGTTCAAAACACAAACTCAGAAGAGTACAACAATATCAGAACAGCTGCATGCAAAGCCTCAAAGAAAAATATAGATTGTTTCAGGCCCAAAAAGAACTCATGGAAAGGCTCAAAAATGATTTTAAAAATCAAGTAAGAGAGATAGAGGAAAAATTGGGAAAATAAATGAGAGTGATGCAAGAAGCACTTTAAAAAAAACAATGGTCAAATAGAAAAAGATACACAAAAAATTTTTAAAAATTTGCTGAAGAAAGCAACTTCTTAAAAAGTAGAATTGACCAAATGGGAAAGGAGGCACAAAAATTCACTGAAGAAAATAATTCCTTAAAAATTAGAATTGGGAAGTGGAAGCTAATGACTCCATTATAGGTATCAAGAAACAATTAAATCAACAGCATGAAAAAATAGAAGATGATGTGATATATCTCATTGGAAAATCTCACAGGAAAGATAATTTAAGAATTTTTGGACTACTTCAAAACCATGATCAAAGAAAGAGCCCAGGCTCATATTTCAGGAGATCAGTAAGCAAAACTGCCCTGATATCCTAGAACTAGAAGGTAAAATAGAAATTGGAAGACTATATTGATTATCTCCTGAAAGAGATTATTCAGGATATTAAGTAATACTTCCCTGATACCCTAGAACCAGAAGGTAAAATAGAAATTGGAAGACTACACTGATTATCTCCTGAAAGAGATGCCAGAAGCTGCCAGGAATATTATAGTCAAATTCCAGAGTTCCTAAGTCAAAGAGAAAATATTATAAGCAGACAGAAAGAAACAATTCAGATGTGATGGAGCCATGGTCAGTCTTACACAGGGTTTAGTAGCTTCTACATTAAAGGATCAGAGAGATTGGAGAATGATATTCTGGAGGGCAAAGGAGCTAAGATTACATCCAAGAATAATTTACCCAGAAAAACTGAGTATATATATCCTATTGAGGTGGTGGGGGAGGGATAGATATTCAGTGAAATAGAGAACTTTCAAGCATTCCTGATGAAAAGACCAGAGCTGAACAGAAAATTTGACTTTCAGATGTAAGAGAAGCATACATATATACAGAGAAGCAGAAAAAGATAAATAGGAAAGAGAAATCATAAGGAACTGTTTACATTGCTAGATGGGAGAATGATACTTATAACTCTGAAGAACTTTCTCATTATTAGAGCGCTTAGAAGGAGTATATATAGAAATAGAGTTTGGGTGTAAGTTGACTATGATGGGATGATGTTCCTTCTATCCCACCCATCCCCAGCCAAAAAAAAGAAAAAAGAAAGTAAGGGATAAGAAAGAGGGATTGTTGAGAATAGGAGGAAGGGAGAGGTAGAATGGGGTAAATTACCTCACATAAAAGATATGTGAAAGATCTTTTATAATGGAGGGGAGGATGCGATAGAGTGACAGACACTGCTTAAACCTTACTCTAATTGAAATTGACTCAATGAGGAAATAACATACATACTCAGTTGAGTATAGAAATCTATCTTATGCTACAGAAGGGGAGGGAGATAAGAGGAGGAGAGACTGATAGAAAAAAGGGCAGATTGGAGAAGCTGCTACATCCTGTGTAATCATGACCATGGCTCTATGACATTTGAATTGTTTCTTTCAGAAGAGGAACATGTTTGAGGAGGGACAGGGTGAAAGGAGGGAGAGAGAGGGATGTATAGGGAAAATAGAATGTAGGGAAATACATAGTTAGTAATCATAACTGGGAATATGAATAGGATGAATTCACCCATAAAAAAGAAGCAGATAACAGAGTGGATTAAAAACCATATATCATGTTTACAAGAAACGCACTTGAAGTAGAGAGATACACACTGGGACTGGAGCAGAATCTATTATGCTTCATCTGAAGTAAAGTAACAGCAAAAAGCAGGTAGCAATCATTATCTCAGGTGTAGTAAAAGCAAAGACAGACCTTGTTAAAAGAGCTAAGCAAAGAAATGACTTCATGTTAAAAGTTATAGACAGTGAAGTAATATCAATCCTAAGTGTATGTATGCACCAAATTATATAGCACTCAGATTCTTGGAGGAAAAGTTAAATAATGTACAGGAAGAATTAGTAAAACTATACTAGTGGGGGACCTCAACTTTCTCCTCTCAGAACTAGATAAATCTAACCAAAAAAAGAAATAAATAATTTAAAGAGATGAATAGAATTTTAGATGAGTTAGATATGATAGAATTTGGAGAAAATTGAATGAGAATACAATGAAATATCCCTTTTTCTCAGCAGTACATGACACACAAAAATTGGCCGTTTCGGCATGAAAACTTCACAATTAAATGCAGAAAAACAAATATTAAATGCATTATTTTCAAATTATAATACAATAAAAATAACATTTAGTAAAGGACTTGGGAAACATACATTGAAAATTAATTGCAAGGGGCAGCTAGGTGCTGCAGTGAATAAAACACCAGCCCTGGAATCAGGAGGACCAGATGGCCTCAGACTCTTTACACTTACTAGCTCTGTGACCTTGGGCAAGTCAGTTAACCCAAATTGCCTGCCTTCTCCCCTTAAAAAAAAAAAAGGAAAATTAATTTTAAACTAAATAATCTCATCCTAATGAATGAGTAGGTCAAAGAACAAATCATAGAAACAATCAACAATTTCATTAATACAACAGTAAGACAACATATTAGAATTTGTGAGATGTCATCAAAGCTGTACTTAAGGGAAATTTTATATCTCTAAATCAGTAAAATAAAGAAGGAACAAATTAATGAATTGGCCTGCAGTTTAAAAAAAAAAAAAAGGAACAAATTAAAAGTCCCCAATTAAATACCAAATTGGAAATCCTGAAAATAAGAGATTAATAAAATTGAAAGTAAGAAAGCCATTGAACTAATAAATAAGACTTGGAGCTGGTTTTATGTAAAAACAGTAACAACGAAATAGGTAAATTTGATTTAAAAAAATAAGAACCAAATTACCAGTATCAAAAATGAAATGAGTGAATTCATCATCAATGAAAAGGAAATTAAAATAATTATTAGGAATTATTCTGCCCAATTATATGCCAGTAAATGTGACCATCTAAGTGAAATGGATGAATATTTACAAAAATATGTGCCCAGATTAAGAGAAGTGGAAGTAGAGTACATAGATAATTTTATTTTAGAAAAGTAAATTACAAGCCATTAGTGATCTCCCTAAGAGAAACCCCAGGACTACCTGGATCGCCAGGGAATTTTATCAAACTTTTTGGGGGGGTACTGAGGGAGGGGGATGAGCCAACTGGTGGTTAAACGATTTGCCCAGGGTCACACAGCTAGTAAGCGTCAAGTATCTGAGGCTGGATTTTAACTCAGGTCCTCCTGACTCCAGAGCCTGGTACTTTATCCACTATGCCACCTAGCTAACCCCATACCAACAATTTAAAGAACAATTCAGCAATACTACTAACTATTGGGAAAAATAGGCAAAGGACTTCGACCAAATTCCTTTTATGACACAAAATATGGTGTTAATGCTCAAACCAGGAAGGTAAGAAACAGATAAAGAAAGCTAAAGACCGGGGCGGCTAGGTGGTGCAGTGAGTAGAGTGTCGGCCCTGGAGTCAGAAGGACATGAGTTCGGATCTGACCTCAGACACTTAACGCACACATAAAAACCTAGTCCTGTGACCTTGGGCAAGTTACTTAACCCCAATTGCCCTCCAAAAAGCAAAAAAAAAAAAAAAAGAACGCTAAAGACCAATTTCCTTAATGAATATTGTTCCAAAAATTTCAAAAAAGCACTAGCAAGGAAATGATAGTAATATATCACAAAAATCATACACTGTGACCAAGTGAGATTTATGTCAGGGGTGGTTCAGTATTAGGAAAATTATCAGCATAATTGACCAAACCAACAAAAACCAAATGCTTTTCTCAATAGAATAAGGGGGAAAAAAAGCTTTGACAAAACATAGCACTCATTCCTATTAAAAACTCTAGAAATATAGGAATAAATGGAACTTTACTTAAAATGATGTCGTGTTTATCTAAAACCAATAGCAAGTATGACGTGGACAATCTAGAAGCCTTCCCTTCTAGAAGATCAGGGGTGAAGTAAGCATGCGCATTATCACCACTGTTCAACATTGTATGAGAAATGTTTGCTATAGCAGTAAGAGAAGAAAAAGAAGTTGAAGGAATTAGAACAGGCAATGAGGAAACCAAATTATCACTCTTTTCATATGACATGATGGTATACTTAGAGAATCCTAGAGAATTGGCTGAAAAACCTAATTGAAATAATTAACAACTTTAGCAAAGTTGCAACATAGAAAGTAAACCCACATAAATCAGCATTTCTGTATATTGCCAACAAAGCCCAGCAGCAAGAGATAGAAAGAGAAATTCCATATAACTGACTGTAGACAAAATAAAATACTTGATAGTTTACCTACCAAGACAAAGCCAGGAACTATATGAACATAATACAAAATATTTTTCACAGAAATAAAGTCAGATCTAAACAACTGGAGAAATAACAATTGCTCAAGGGTAGACAAAGCCAATAAAGAAAGAGTGGCTTATGCCTAAATTAATTTACTTGTTCGGTACTATGCCAATTAAACTACCAAGAAATTATTTTATAGAGCTAGAAAAAATAATAGCAGGTTATGTGGGAGTATAAAAAGTCAAGAATATCAAGGGAAATAATTTTTTAAAATGTGAAGAAAGGTGGCCTAACAGTACTAGATCTTCAACTGTATTAGAAAGTGGTAATCATATAAACACTCTGGTACTGGCTAAGAAACACAACTAATATGAAAATTGTTTTGAATGATTATACATGTGTAACCTCTAAGAAATTGCCTGCTTTCTCAAACATGGGAGAGGGACCAACAGATGGTGAGAGAGAATTTGGAACTCAAATCTATAAAATATGAAGGTTGGGGTAGAAACAGCACTTCTGTGGCGCTCTGGCTCCCACCACTTCCAAATTTATGTAAAAGGTGACTCTGAACAAACTCTGGAGCTGCAGAATGCACAAAATGACACAGAGAAGCTAATCTCCCTCTGAGGATAGCCTGGCAGCCCAGCAGGGAGCAGCCAGCACAGCTCTGGGAGCCAAGCCCAGGCCAGCATGCCTGAGTCCAAGGTTTTAGCCCCAGGGTGGCCTGACCTGAAGCCAGCTGGAGGGACTCAAGAACACTGGCAGCTATGGCATTTCCAGAATTACCAACACATAGATGCCAGGGATAAAGTGCAGTATGGACGTTGGGACTCATTAGTTGGGAGAGCGTGTGAGCTTCAGCACAGCCGCACTCTTGCGGCAGCTTCAACTCCTGGCCTGCGAACTGTAGGGGGACCAGGCAATCAGTCTGGGAGGTAAGCGCTCTTGCTTTAACCTTCTTAGATCTGGATTGTCGTCTGGGGTGGAGGTCTTGGGGTGTGTGACCAGCTTGCCAGAGTTGTATGGAGGCTTCAGAGAGGGCACCCAACTGATACCTCCAGCAGCTGAGAAAACCCCAGCATTTGGGACAGAAGCTCCCCTGGCTGGTGGCAGAGTCCTACTGAGGCAACAAGCCCAAAAGTCAAGTAATTGAGTGGCAACATGCCTAGGCAAATTCAACATTAGACTCCTATTTTGGGGGCAAAGAGGATCAAAGCATGGGACAGGAGAAAGACTGGGAGGTCAGAACTCCTGCACCAAAAGCCCTAAATGAACTGGTTATAGGCCATAGAGGACCTTAAGAAGCAGATAAGTGAAGTGGAGGAAAAATTGGGAAGAGAAATGAAAAAGATGCAAAAAAAATGAAATGAGAGTCAACAGCCTGACTGAGGAAAATAACACCTTAAAAAATAGACTAACTCAAATGGCAGAAGAGGCTCAAAAAGGCAATGAGGAGAAGAATGCCTTAAAAAGCCAAATTTGCCAGATGGAAAAAGAATCTCGGGGCAGCTAGGTGGCACAGTGAGTAGAGTGCCGGCCCTGGAGTCAGAAGGACCTGAGTTCGGATCCAGCCTCAGACACTTAACCCACACAAACAAAAACCTAGCCGTGTGACCTTGGGCAAGTTACTTAACCCCAATTGCCCTAAAGGGGCGGCTAGGTGACGCAGTGAGTAAGAGCGCCGGCCTTGGATGTTGGGATGACCCGAGATCAAATCCGGCCCCAGAAAATGAGCACCCACACATAAATAATGACTAGCCGTGTAACCTTGAGCAAGTTACTTAACCCCAATTGCTTTAAAAAAAAAAAAGAATCTCAAAAGCTCATTGAGGAGATTCATTCCTTCAGAGTTAGATTGGAGCAAATAGAAGCCACAGACTTTATGAGAAATCAAGATACTGTTAAGCAGATCCAAACAAATGAAAGAATAGAAGGCAATGTGAAATATCCCATTGGAAAAGCCACTGATCTGGAAAATAGATCCAGGAGAGATAATTTAAAAATTATTGGACTACCTGAAAACCATGATCAAAGAAAGAACCTAGAAATCATCCTTCAAGAAATTCTCAAGGAATATTGCCCTGATGTTTTAGAACCAGAGGGTAAAATAGAGGTTGAAAGAATCTACTGATCACCTCTTGAAAAAGATCCCCAAAAGAAAACTCCTAGGAATATTATAGCCAAGTTCCAGAATTCCCAGATCAAGGTGAAAATATTACAAGCAGCCAGGAAGAAACAATTTAAATACTGCAGAAACGCAATCAGAATAGCACAGGATCTGGCAGCTTCTACACTAAGGGATTGAAGGGTTTGGAATAGGATATTCCAGAGGGCAAAGGATCTGGGATTAAAACCAAGAATCACCTACCCAGCAAAACTGAGTATCATGTTTCAGGGAAAAATATGATCAGTGGAATAGAGGACTTTCAAGCATTCTTGATGAAAAAACCAGAGTTGAATAGAAAATTTGACATTCAGCTACAAGAAGCAAGAGAAGCATGAGAAAGTAAACAGGGAAAAGAAATCAAAAGGAACTTATCAAAGTTGAACTATTTACATTCCTATATGGAAAAACAATAACTGTGACTGATGAAACCTTTCTCAGTATGAAAATAATGGAAAAAGGGTGTATGGTCATATGAATATATATGTGAATGCTTGTATGTATGTTTACAGTTATACGTGGATAGAGGGAATAGGTTGAATTTAATAAGAAGGGATGATATTTCAAAGGTGAAATTAAAAGGTGAAAGAGGAACATAACGAGAGGAGATGGGGAGAGACAGAATGGGGTAAACTATCTCATATAGAAGAGGCAAGGGAAAGTGGTTACAAGGCAGGAGAAAAACTAGAAGGCAAAAAGGCAAAACCTTATTCTCATTTAATTTGGATCAGGGAGAGAATGACATACATACTAAATAGGATATCTCACCCTATAGGAGAGTAGGGGGGAAGGGGATGAGAGGGGGGATGATGGAAGGGAAGGTGGGAGGGAAGTTGGAAGCAACCACTTTTGAAAAGGAATAGGATCAAAGTAGAGAATAAACCAAGTGGGAGGTGGGATAGGAGGGAGGGAAATATAGTTAGTCTTTTACAATATATCTACTATGATAATGTTTTGCATAGCTACACATGTACAACATATACTGAATTGCTTATCTTCCCAGTAAGGGTGGGTGACAAGGGAGGAAGGGAATGAATCTGGAATTCAGAGTTTTAAAATCAAATGTCCAAAAAAATTATTATTATTATTATTATTTTACATGTAACTGGGAAATAAGATATACAGGCACCTGGGGTATGGAGATCCATCTTGACCTACTGGTAAGTTGGAGGCAGTATGAAGGAGTATATTGGAGAGAGCAGATTGGGGGAGGGGTATTCATTGGGATCACTGTTCTGGGGTGGTGGGTAGGGGAATTATGGGGAGAAAATTCATAACTGAAAATCTTGTGGAAATGAATATTGTAAGCTAAAAATCAACATAAAATAAAAAAAGAATTGTTTTTACATGTAATTGGGAAAAATATTAAAATTTTAAAAAAAGTTCAAAGACTCGTTGAGGATAATGTTGCTTGTTCTTGTCGCATATACAAGTGAAAAAGAGTGCCACAAAAAAAAAGGAAAAGAGTGCTACTATCTAAACATTTCTCCGTACCTTCATAAAATATATCCAGCCAACCCACAGTGATAAAGGCTAGGTACAGTGAGTGAGGAAGTGGCCACATACGGTATACCTGTGTTAACTCTAATGTCAATACTACACGTACTTTATCATTAACTTTGCTTTCATAATTCTGTTTGTTATTATGGTATAGTGTTTAATATGTCTGCATTTTAGTAATTTTGTGACTTGTGTCAAGGTATATAGGATAAGCAAAATGGGTAGGTAGTGGTAGATTTATATAAAGTAAAAATTACTTATAAAGAGGTTAGGTCCACTTTCATAAACCAAGAACTGTCTGTAAAAGAAGAAAATGGCTGACATTTTCCCTGCTGGTATTAATAGTTCTAGTATTAATTCTGGTTTTAGCTAGATAACTACTATTAGTATCATTCTTTTTTTTTTTTTTGTAGGAGTATTCTTTTTTAGTACATGGGCCGCTGGAATGGGCAGGACATATCAAGAGTCCTGTGGGAGGCCAGTGGTGGGGGCCAGAGGCCGATGGTTAATGGTATACTTAGAACAGTCTGAGTGCCAGCAGGGCCCGTAGCAGGTGCTGGTCGATCCTAAATGGGCAGAGGTGCCCCTGTGCCCATCTCACCTCCCAGACAGGAGAGACTTCTCTAATGCCTACAGCCCAAGAGGGTGGTGTTTGAGTGGAGCTGTATAGCTGGGAGGGGTCAGCTGCTTAGACAGAAGCTAGGATCTGGGGCCAGGGTCTCTTGATGCTGAGGGGCCTGAGAGGAAGGTGTCCATTCATTTGAAGCTTCTGGCTCAGGAGTAATTTCTTAACTTTTTCTTCTGGGCGTGAATCATACCTGCCTTGGTTACTTCCCAGTCAGCCCGTCTGACTGCTGTGTCTAAAGGCTTATCCACTCAGGTCAGTCTCCAGGTTGTCCATGGAAGCCTGGTGCCTCAGGAAGATGGGGCAGATCAGGTGTTGGTACAGGATCTGGGAGCCATTACAGGCCACTGGAAGCATGTACCATAGCAAGAAGACACACTTTCCTGCATAGTAGAAGGCAAACCAGAAAAGGAAGATGTCAGAGAAAATCTTGGCCAGGCCTATGCTATATACCACCCAGTGGATTAGCCAGATGGTATCATCATCTTTGTTCGGGCTTTCAATAGCCTTGATAGAGGCATGTGCTGGGTAGATGAATCTGATGAGATTGCAGAGCAGGGAGGCGCCATAGCCATAGATGAGATAGAGGGCCACAAAATCAATGGGACTTGTAGCCAGGTAGTACTTTTTGACACTGGAGACCTCCTCCAGCTTCCGCAGGACATCAGTCACAATATTTTTCTGCTTCAGAAACCTCTGGAAGCATTGCCTCAAGCTACTCATGGCTCCTGGGACCAAGAGGGGAGAAGTGGGGATGGCGGATGACTAGTCCCAGGTCTGAGGGGTGACCTCCAGGGCTCCCCTGCTGCTCTGCAGTGGTGTTGGTGGCATCTCTCTCTTCAGGCTCCCAGGACCTCCACTCCTCTGGTCCCTCCATATTACTATAATTCTTGTTAAGTTGATGAATCTCAATTAATGTATTAATGGCATATTTCTATATTATATAATTTATTTTTTCATACCACATATATTAATTGATTATAGTTGTCTCCAGATGGCTCTGTTTCTGATTTGATACAGATCAAAAATCCTATTACAGCAAGGG
Organism: Gymnobelideus leadbeateri; assembly: GCA_011680675.1. Taxonomy (NCBI): domain Eukaryota; kingdom Metazoa; phylum Chordata; class Mammalia; order Diprotodontia; family Petauridae; genus Gymnobelideus; species Gymnobelideus leadbeateri. The sequence continues at coordinate 144,904 of WOXC01000915.1, forward strand.
ATTCCATATGATGAATAGTGGAAGTCCATAGACAATAAATAGTCCACTATGATACAGTATAACAAAGTCTTCTTTTACTCTCTAGATGTGTAATAGTTACGTTATATGAAGAAAAGATACTTGATTTCTGCTTTGCACAACATTATTATTTATAAATAGGGGAGGGAAAAGTTCTTTACAACACTGATTTAAATAATTGCCTTTGGACTCTTCTCATTTATTCTATTCTTATACCATTGCAAACTTTTTTCAAATTCTCAGACCATTTACCAGATCTCTGTCTCTAAAACACACACATACACACACATGCATGCATGCAGGCATGTGAATGTGCACATTCCATGTTATTTATAGGAGAAAAATTATAAATATGAAGATATAATACCTTGCTTTTCCCCCAGTTATGCCCACAGCACTTTTTCTCCCTTTCTTTTTATGTACTAATTGCTAGACATAGACCTCTTCTGAATTTTACTTTTCTCTTGCTTTAAGGAGATTGTCTAGTCTTAGGAGCCAGATTTATGAATCCCATCTGTCTAGAGCATAGCAATGTATTTTGCTTAGAATAGATGTTTTGAAAATGCTTGCTGTCTTCGTTATATGTTTTGGACTAGACCTGTGATTTTATCAGCATAGGAAACTTCATGGTGAAGAAAGTCCCTTTACTAATGCAGGTAGGTTGGCACCTGCATTGTGATTTAGAGTCTCAGAATGTTATCTGAAGAACAGAGAGGTTAAGTGACTTGGATGTAGTCCTTTTTATTCCAGGCTGCCTGTATATCCACAATTCCATGTTAATCTTTCTTGTATTTTACAGGTAAAAGTACTGAGCCCTAGAATGGTAAAAAAACAAATTTCACAAGGTCATAGAGTGAGTTAGTGTTAGAACCAGGGCAAAAATAGTTTGGCCTGACCATCGGTATAGGTGGAAATTGTTTCTTGCTTAGAGTAGGGCTTCTTAAATTTTTTTCGCTCACTTTGTCATTCCCTTTTCCTTTTGCCTTCAGTCTTCTTTCTTATCATCAGGGTTATTTTCCAGTGAATTCTGACTCCTCATTATGTGGACAGAGTATTTAAGCTTCACCTTCAGTGTTTGGTCTTCCTATGATCTGAGTTAATTTATTCAAGTATTGACTGATTTGATTTCCTTGGTATCCAAGGGACTCTCAGAAGTCTTCTCCAGCATCATAGTTCAAGTGTTGATTCTGTATTGCTCAACTTTCCATATAGTTCTCCTCTCACAGCCATACATTACTACTGAAAAACCATACATAGCTTTGACTACACAGACCTTTGTTGGCAAGGTGATGTCTCTACTTTTTAATCCAGATCTGCTGTAGCTCTCTTTCTAAGGACCCAGTGTCTTAATTTATGCCTGCATTCACCATCTGTAGTGATCTCTGAGCCCAAGAATATTAAATTTGACACTGATTCCATTTCTTTTCTCTCTGTTTACCAGGAATTGATGGGATCAGTTGTCAAGATTTTAATTTTTTTGATGTTAAGCTTTAACCCAGGTTTTAAACTCTTTTCTTTTACTCTCTTAAAACCTCTTGGCTTCTTCACTTTCTGCCATCAGAGAGCCATCAACTGCATATCTGAGATTGTTGATATTTTTCATTATAGGGAGTTCTTTTAGGAAGAAACTGGTAGGTTCTTTCAGTTTTTGCTTTGCCATTTGTTTCTTTTTAAGTCCAGGCAATTTCAATTAATGATTTCTTTTACTTTTGATTTTTTTGGAGATATGTCTTTATTTCCCTTTACATTGTTGTAGTTAATGTAGTTAATGGTATTTATTTGACTCTGCTTCACTCAACATTTGTTCATATAGCTCTTTCCGTGTTTCTCTGTATTCATTATACCTATCATTTCTTACAGCACAGTATTTTGCCATTCTATTAATTTATTCGTTTTGTGAAATGGGATGTGTCCATTTTTATTTTTAACAGATCATGACTTTGAGGGGGTCCAATGTTTTGTAGATTTTTTGTTCTCGTGTTTCAGATCAGTGATTTTTTATGTGAGGTAACTTTATTCGCTTATTTTTTCAGTCTTTGGATTTTGTTATACTATTTTTGTTTTCACATGGATGTTTAACTTCTGCTTAGTCCAGTATAATTTTCATATCATCTATTACTTAGAGTTTTGTACCCCTTCTGTTTAGCGCTTAATTCTCTTTCTAAGACTTCCCTGTGCCAGATTCAATGAGAATATGATTTTGCCTTCCTGTTCTTCCCCTCCCCTGCAGCCACTTCCCCTTGCTTCTTCTACATGAGATAGTTTACCCTACCCTGTCTCTCCCCATATCTTCTTGCCATTCTCCTCTCTCACCTCATAACTTCACCCCTTAAGTATCATCCCTTCCTACCAAATTCAACCTGTGCCCTCTATCCATGTATACCTGTAAACATATATACACATTCACATATGTATTCATATGCCCATATACCCTTCTTCAATTATTTTCATACTGAGAGAGGTTTCATCAGTCACAGATATGTTTTTCCATGTAGGAATGTAAATAGTTCAACTTTGATAAGTTCCTTTTGATTTCTTTTCCCTGATTACCTTCTCAGGCATCTCTTGCTTCTTGTGTCTGGATGTCATATTTTCTATTCAACTCTGGTTTTTTCCTCAAGAATGCTTGAAAATCCTCTATTCCACTGAATGACCATATTTTCCCCTGAAACAAAATACTCAGTTTTGCTGGGTAGGTGACCCATGGGTTCATTCCCAGTTCTTTTGCCCTCTGGAATATCATATTCCATGCCCTTCAATCCCTCAGTGTAGAAGCTGCCAGGTCCTAGGCTATTCTGATTGTGTTTCCACAATATTGAAATTGTTTCTTCCTGGCTGCTTGTAGTATTTCTCCTTGATCTGGGGATTCTGGAACCTGGCTATAATATTCCTGGGAGTTTTCTTTTGGGATCTTTTTCAGGAGGTGATCTGTGGATTCTTTCAACCTCTATTTTGCCCTCTGGATCTAAAACATCAGGGCAGTTTTCCTTGAGAATTTCTTGAAGAGTGATTTCTAGGTTCTTTCTTTGATCATGGCTTTCAGGTAGTCCAATAATTTTTTAATTATCTCTCCTGGATCTATTTTCCAGGTCAGTGGTTTTTCCCATGAGATATTTCACATTGCCTTCTATTCTTTCATTTGTTTGGATCTGTTTAATAGCATCTTGATTTCTCATAAAGTCATTAGCTTCCATTTGCTCCAGTCTAACTCTGAAGGAATGAATCCCCTCAGTGAACTTTTGAGATTCTTTTTCCATCTGGCAAATTCGACTTTTTAAGGCATTCTTCTCCTCATTGCCCTTTTGGACCTCCTTTGCCATTTGAGTTAGTCTGTTTTTTAAGGTGTTGTTTTCCTCAGTCAGGCTGTTGACTCTCATTTCATACTTTTCCTGCATCCTTCTCATTTCTCTTCCCAATTTTTCCTCCACTTCTCTTATCTGCTTCTTAAGGTCCTCTATAGCCTGTAACCCTCTCATATTTTCCATTGGGGCTTTTGGAGCAGGATTTCTGACCTCCCAGTCTTTCTCCTGTCCCATGCTTCAATCCTCTTTGCCCCCAAAATAGGAGTCTAATGTTGCATTTTTCTGTTTATTTTGTTTCCTTTGCCTTGGCATGTTGCCACTTAATTACTTGACTTTTGGGCTTGTTGCCACAGTAGGACTCTGCCACCAAACAGGGGAGATTCCGTCCCAAATGTGTGTGGGGGGGCCAACTCCCAGTTCTGGCAAGTTGGATGCCCACCCCAGACCTCCCCCCAGATTACATACAATCCAGATCCAAGCAGGTTAAAGCAAGAACGATTACCCCTCCAGACTGATCACTGGATCTCCCTACAGTTTGCAAGCCAGGAGGTAGATCTGCCACTGAAACTGCAAAATGGTGTGTCTCCTCAGAGGCTTCTAGCCCCCAGGGGAGGAAGCCTATGCATTCCCAAAATACTTGTCCCAAAGTCCATAGGGCACTAACCTTTCACTTTGTCCTAGGCATGTCTGTGTTGATAAATCTCGAATCGCCACAGCTGCTGGTGTTCTGGGGTCCCTCCAGCCGGCTGCTGGCCCAGCCACCCTGGGGCTGAAACTGCAGCTCACATGAACCTGAGCTCGGCTCTCCTGGCAGAGGGCTGTTGGCTCCCAGAGTGCTGTGCTGGCCCTCCCTGCAGGGCTGCTGGCCTGTCCTCGGTGGGTGGTCAGCTTCTCCGCGTTGTTCTGTGGGTTCTGGGGCTCCAGAAGTTGTTCAGAGTTCCCTTTTACATGGTTTGGAAGAAGTCTCGTGGGAGAGCACCTTGGAAGTGCTGTTTCTACCCCGCCATCTTAGCTCCGCCCCCCTGCTTGTAGTATTTTTTCTTTTACCTGGTAGCTCTGGAGTTTGGCCACAACATTTCTCAGACTTTTCAATCTGGGATTTCTTTCAGGAGGTGACTGGTGGATTCCCTCGATTTCTATTTTACCCTCTGGTTCTAGTATCTTAGGGTAGTTTTCCTTTATGAGCTCTTGGAAGATGTTGTCCAGGCTCATTTTTTCATCATGATTTTCTGGTAGTCCTATGATTCTCAGATTATCCCTCCTGGATCTGTTTTCCAGGTCAGTTATTTTTTCCAATGAGATATTTTACCTTGTTTTCTAGTTTTTCATTCTTGATGTTTTGTTTGACTAATAATCAGTTTGGTTGATTCTGCTTTTTAGCGAATTATTTTCCTCAGTTTTTGCAGCTCCTTTTCCATATCACACATTTTTCTTTTTAAGGAGCTGTTTTTTATTGTAATATTTTTCTAATTTTGCAAGTTTTATTTTAAAAGAATTATTCATTTTATGTTCTGTGTCTCTAATTTGGTTTTCAGAGTTTCTTTTGAGCTCATCTAAGAATGCTTTCTGTGTTTGAGACCAGTTCCCTGTTGAGGCTTCAACTGTGGGTGTGGAGTCAACACTGTCTCTCTCTGAATTAGGCTCCTCCCTTTCCAATAGTAGGACTCCATAGTCTTTGTCTTTGCAGTTTTCTTTTTTCCCATTTTGGGGCATGGTCTTAGCCTTGCCCTTCCTCTAGGGTTCCTAAGCCCTTACTGTTTAAGGTTTTGCCTGGGGGAAATAATTACTATGTTTTCAGGGTCAGAGTCGGAGATTGGAGCAGCAGGGGTTCACTTTGCCATCCTGGTTGCTGGAATTCTAGATAGGGGCTTTTTAATTTTCTGGGCTGTGGATTGGTAGTCCCAGGAGTAGCTGCTCCCTTGCCAGGGGCCCTGCATTTGACTCTTACCCTGGTCAATGCAGTCCCAGCCCTGCAGTGATAGTCTTGGCAGTGGCCCTTGTGGTTCGTGGGTCAACTTACTGGCACGTTGATCAGGCCTTGTGTGGCACCCCGGTGTCAGGGCCTCTCTGCCTCCCGGGGTCATCATCAGGGACTCTGTACTGACCAGGGTCTGTAAGTTATTTTTAGGTTAACATTATAATTCTGTAGTAGAAATGAAGGACCATAGCATCAAGGTGGCCATTTTTACAGTCATTTCTCTGTGTAGAGAAATTACAGAGAATGCCTCGTGCTGATTTTGTTCACAGTGGCATCTGATTGTCACAGGCTGTTGAGGTAATATGAATAAATAAAGAGAACCTTTTTTTACAAATTTTTTATTAGTATGGTGTCTTGGTATATTTTCTTCGAAGGTCTGAAGGGACTTCATGGTTTGTAAGATACGGATTTCACTCAAAACCAGTAATTCCATTTGTTCCAGTCCCCAAAGACTTTGTAAAGTTATTTGTCAGGTAGCTAGACATTTTTCCTTGGTGATAGAGAGGAGTGAAATTGTGCTTATAAATGTATTAGATTTTTTTATCTCAGATCACCTGACCTTTGTTCAAATGGTGTATTTCATAGTTGTTGTAAAGAATGAGTGTTGTGTGTGTGTGTGTGTGTGTGTATGTGTAAAATGTATTTATGTGTATATATAGTTTAATTTTGTGGCTAGAAGACTGGCCATAGAATAGGAAGACGGAAGTTTAAGGATTCCCTGTAACACATATTAGTTATATGACCTTCAGCAAATCATTTAATTCTTATGTGCCCCAGGTTGTTGATGTTCAAGGGGTGCGTGTGTGTGTGTGTGTGTGTGTGTGTGTGTGTGTGTGTGTGTGTGTGTGTGTGTTGTATGATGTTGTCTCAAAAGAATTTGCTCAGGTTGTCTCCAAGTCAGGTAAAGGCATTTATTCAGGGATAGGCTGTTCCTTGAGGAGATAGGTGAAACAGCTCCCTAAGGGAGGCATGATCCACAGCAGCACTCTACCTGGCAAAGGTAGAGCTTGTATAGAAACTCAGCAGGAAGATGAGCTAGCCAGGGATAGGAAGATGAGGTAATCAGGGGCACATGCACAAGGTATGATGGCATCAGTGTTATGTACTTATTATTTTCCATCATGCATCTGATTCCTCTTGCAAAAGGGGCGGGGAAGGCTGCATTATTATGTATATGAGATGTTAATTAGTTCTGAGTCTACTTTGTTGGACAAACTAGATGGGCATTTCGCTTGCTCAGAGTGGGTAGTGTCCCAAGAAAGTCTCTTTGTCATTTTTCAGCTAGGTACTAGAAAATTCTTAGGAAAAAAAAAAGAAAAAGAAAAAGTGCTTGGTTAGCTCAGGGGCTCTGGATACAAGTTGTCAAAGATGTTAGTTCAGGGGCTCTGGATACAAATTTGTTGTAAGAATACGAGTTGTTCAGGGACATTTTTCATCAATCCACCCTCAAACAATGGGGAGCCTAAGCCTGAAGAAATGCCTGTACTTGACTTAGAGACAGCCTGAGTGAATTCTTTAGAGATGGTACTGTCTCTCTGAACCCCATCAAGATGATGCTCTGAGATTACAAGTTAGTAGTACTTCGTGATTTGCATTCTGGAAGGGAGTAAAATCTCCCCTTTAACTTTAAAAAATGGCTACAACAAAAACTCCTAAAAACTCAAAACTAACACCCATACCAGAGAGTATGTATGTATATGTTTGTGTAAGTGCATATGTACATACAATACACACACATTGGATGGCAGCAGATTGCTAAACTTAGAGTTAATGAGAGGTGTTCTTTGAATTTGGACACTTCCGTTTCCTAGACTTATGACCATAGGCAAGTGACTGAAATTCTCTGAGTCTCCTCAGTATCGAAGTAATAACAGTAAATTGAATACCACAGGATTGTTGTATAAAAAGTTATTCTGGATATGAAAAATACAGTACCTGTGTTGTGGCCTGTTCAGAGTCACTGTTATTGTTGAGGGAGAGTGAAGAATCAAACCTAATTCAATCACATATGACTGATAAGGGCCCAGATGCCAGACCTCTTACAAAATTTGAGTATCTTAGAATTCCAAAATTATGACTCCTCATCAGTTAGTACAACCTATGCCCTCCTCTATGGTATATGCAACAAGTGTTTTTTCACCCTCTTCTTAAAGCCTTCCAGGAATGAAAGCTATTTCTCTTTGGATTTACTTATTTTACTTTGAATAGTGCTCATACTTTTCTTCTCCTATTATTAAGCCTACATGTGTCTTTTTGCGATTTCTATGCATTATTCCTAGGTTTTATTTCTGGTACACTCAGATCAAGTCTTTTTCATTTTAACTTCTCTTCCCAGTATTTTGAAGGAGTTATAATTTTCCCCTGAGTGTTCTCTTTAACAGACGAAATATTCCTAGTTTCTTTAACCAGTCATATGGAATAGACTGGAGGCCTTTCACATATTCCCAGTGCTCAACTCATTGGCAAGGTCAAATGAAATTATACTTGTAAAGCACTTAGGACAGAACGTAGTTGCTGCTGCATAAATGCTCATTCTTTTGTCTTTCCCTTCCCTTTTCCAAGTGTTGGACACATAGCTCTAGTAGTAATGTTCTTATAGTTCAGGTGTAAAATGAGGCACTCAAAAGTCATTGAATATGTAGCAGAAGAAAGTTTTCTTTGTCCTAACACAAATCACCAGTCTCCTTACACCTTACAGCCTCTCCCCTTCCTACATACACACCCTCTGCCACTGATTCTTTGATCAGTGAAACTGGCCTCCTTGCTGTTGCTTTAAAAAGTCACTCTACTTTGTGACTTTCTGCCATGTTTCTTCTCATCTCTTGTCCTGGTTTCCTTCAACTCTTAGCTAAAATCTTACCTTCCACAGGAAACCTTTCCTGATCCACTTTAGAGGGAACCTGGAATGAATAGATATTTCATAAATTCTTATTGACTGATTAAAACAAACCTAGTGATATGTAGAATTAAAATGCTTAATCATTCAGTCATTTCATGCCAGGCTGTGTGATAAGCTCTGGGGATACAAAGAAATGAAAGACACTGTCCCTTCCCTTGAAGAATTAATAATTTAACATGCAAGCAGATGTATACAGACAAGCTATATATATATATATATATACAGCATAACTTAGAAAAAATCAACAGAGGTCCCCTCTAAGGGAGATCAGGAAAGGTTTCCTGTGGAAGAAGTGACTTTTTAAAGGAACAGCAAGGAAGCCAGTTTCACTTCATCAAAATGGCAGAGTGTGTCTATGTAGGGAGGGAAGAGGCTGTAAGTTGCAAAAAGACTGGTACTTTGTGTTTGAGTTTTGGGGATAGAGGAGGAAGGTTATGAAGGGCTTTAAAGGCCAAGGATAAGATTTTGTATTTAATCCTGGAAGTGATAGGAAGCCACTGAATATGGAGGTGATGTGGGTCAGATTTATGATTTAGAAAAATTGTGGCAGCTAAATGGAGGATGACTAGCCTGGGTAGAGGCTTGTAGTGGGTTGACCCACCACTAGGCTTTTGCCTTCGTCTAGACATGAGGTGATCAAGGACCTGTACTAGGCTAGTGACAGTATCAGAGGAGAGAAAGGGTCATATTTGAGAGATGTTTTAATGGTAAAATGAATGGGCTTTGGCAACAGCTTGTATATAAAAGAGTAGTTAGAGGTAGTGAAGAGTTGAGGATGACACTCAGATTATGAGCCTAGGGGAGGAGATCATGAGCCTAGGGGAAGATGGTGATAGTCCAACAGTAACAGGGAAATTAAGGGAATGGAAGGGAAAATTTAGGGGGAATGTAGTTCAGTTTTGGTCATGTTGCGTTTAAGATGTCTGAAAGGCAGTTGGAGATGCTGAATTGGTGGTTAGCAGACAAATTAGGGATGGATGGGTCAGTTTGAAAATCATCAGCATGGAGATGGCATTTAAGTCTATGGGAGCCTATGACATCATCAGGCCAAGTAGTACAGAGGAAGAAGAGAAGAGGGCCCATCCAGGGACCCCTTTGGGAACCTACTTAGAAAGTGTGATTTGAGTGAAAATTCAGGGAAGGAGCTTGAGAAAGGTCAGATAGGTAGAGAAGAACTAGGAAAAAGTGGTGTCCTGAGCATCTAGAGACATTAGAATGAGTAACAAATGTCAGGGGCTATAGAGAAATCAAGACGAATGAAGATTGAGAAAAGGTCATTGTAGGTGATGATTAAGTGAACACTGATCACTTTGGAGGTTTGGTTGAGTGATAAGGTCAGCAACCACATTTTAGAAAGTTGAGAGGAGAGAGAGAAGGTGGAGGCAATTGTTGTAGAGGGCCTTCTTTTTTTTTTTTTAAACAAATGCTTTATTAACTTCTGTTTTACATCATTAATTTCCGCCAGATTTTGAGTTACAATCATTTCCCCCCCCTGTTTTTCCCCTACCCACCCTCCCAGAATAGGAGTCCCGCAAGATATCGCTTCCTCCAATCTGCTCTCTCCCATACCCCCTTCAACTTTTCCATTAGAGGAAGGTGAATCTTTGTGTCCCAATGCCTGCACATCTTATCTCCCAATTACAAGCAAAAGAGTATTAATAATAGTATTTATATATATTTGAGACATTTAATGTTAAGACCTCGAATTTCAGATCCATTTCCTTCCTCCCTTGTCACCCATTCCCTCTGGGAAGATAAGTAATTCAGTATTTGTTGTACATGTCTAGCTATGCAAAACATTATCATAGTAGATATATTGTACAAGGCTGCTTATAATTCCCTCCCACTCATCCCACCCCCCACCTGGTCCATTCCCTACATGATCCTGTCCCTCTTCTATAGTGGGTACTTCCAACCTCCCCTCCCCCCAAGGATGCCCTTCCATCCATCATCCCTCCTCTCATCCCCCTTCCCCCTATTCTGCTGCAGGTTGAGATATCCCATTTAGTATGTATGTCATTCTCTCCCTGAACCAAATTCAATGAGAATGTGGTTTTGCCTTTTTTTTTGCCTTCCTATTCTCCCCCTCCCTTGCAACCACTTCCCCTTGCTTCTTCTACATGAGATAGTTTACCCTACCCTGTCTCTCCCCATCTCCTCTTGCCACTTTCCTCTCTCACCTCATAATTTCATCCCTTGAGTATTCTCCCTTCCCAACAAATTCAACCTATGCCCTCTATCCATATATAACTGTAACCATATACACACACATTCACATATGTATTCATATGACCACACACCCTTCTTCCATTATTTTCATAGTGAGAAAGATATCATCAGTCACAGTTATTGCTTTTCCATATAGGAATGTAAATAGTTCAACTTTGATAAGTTCCTTTTGATTTCTTTTCCCTGATTACCTTCTCAGGCATCTCTTCCTTCTTGTGTCTGGATGTCAAATTTTCTATTCAATTCTGGTTTTTTCCTCAAGAATGCTTGAAAGTCCTCTATTCCACTGAATGACCATATTTTCCCCTGAAACAAAATACTCAGTTTTGCTGGGTAGGTGACCCTTGGGTTCATTCCCAGCTCTTTTGCCCTCTGGAATATCATATTCCATGCCCTTCGATCCCTCAGTGTAGAAGCTGCCAGGTCCTGGGCTATTCTGATTGTGTTTCCACAATATTGAAATTGTTTCTTCCTGGCTGCTTGTAGTATTTTCTCCTTGATCTGGGGATTCTGGAACCTGGCTATAATATTCCTGGGAGTTTTCTTTTTGGGATCTTTTTCAGGAGGTGATCTGTGGATTCTTTCAACCTCTATTTTGCCCTCTGGATCTAAAACATCAGGGCAATTTTCCTTGAGAATTTCTTGAAGGGTGATTTCTAGGTTCTTTCTTTGATCATGGCTTTCAGGTAGTCCAATAATTTTTAAATTGTCTCTCCTGGATCTATTTTCCAGGTCAGTGGTTTTTCCCATGAGATATTTCACATTGCCTTCTAATCTTTCATTTGTTTGTATCTGTTTAACAGCATCTTGATTTCTCATAAAGTCATTAGCTTCCATTTGCTCCAGTCTAACTCTGAAGGAATGAATCTCCTCAGTGAACTTTTGAGATTCTTTTTCCATCTGGCAAATTCGACTTTTTAAGGCATTCTTCTCCTCATTGCCCTTTTGGGCCTCCTTTGTCATTTGAGTTAGTCTATTTTTTAAGGTGTTGTTTTCCTCAGTCAGGCTGTTGACCCTCATTTCATACTTTTCCTGCATCCTTCTCATTTCTCTTTCCAATTTTTCCTCCACTTCTCTTATTTGATTTTTAAAGTCCTTCTTAAGGTCCTCTATGGCCTGCAACCCGCTCATGTTTTCCCCTGGGACTTTTGGAGCAGGACTTCTGACCTCACAGTCCTTTTCCCGCTCTATGCCCCCAAAATAGGAGTCTAGGGTTGCATTTTTCTGTTTCCTTTGCTTTGGCATGTTGCCACTTAATTACTTGACTTTTGGGCTTGTTGCCACGCTATGGCTTTAAGGCCAGATAGAGGAATTTTCGTCCCGAACGTGTTGGGGGACAACTTCCCTTTCTGGCAAGCTGGAAACCTGCCCCACGGCCTTTCCCCCAGATCACAATCCAGATCCAAGGAGGTTAAAGCAAGAGCAATTACCCCCCAAGACTGATTGCTGGATCTCCCTACAGTTCACAGGCCAGGAGCTGGAGCTGCCTTTGAAAACTACAAAATGGTGTGTCTCCTCAGTGGCTTCTAGCCCCCAGGGGAGGATGCCGACGCATTCCCCACCTACTGGTCCCAAAGTCCATAGGGCACTAACCTCTCACTTTGTCCTAGGCATGTCTATGTTGATAATTCTGGAGTCGCCACAGCTGCTGGTCTTCTGGGGTCTCTCCAGCAGGCCGCTGGCCCTGCCGCCCTGGGGCTAAAACCTCGGCTCACGCGGACCTGGGCTCCGCTCGGCTTGGCTCCCCGCGCTCTGTGCGCTGCAGGCTCCCAGAGTGCTGCGCTGGTCCTTTCTGCAGGGCTGCTGGGCTGTCCTCAGTGGGATGTTAGCTTCTCTGTGTCGTTCTGTGGGTGCTAGGGCTCCAGAAGTTGTTCAGAGTCCCCTTTTACATAGTTTTAGGGGAATCTGGGGGCAGAGTGGCTTGGATGAGCTGTTTCTACTCCACCATCTATGTAGAGGGCCTTCTTAAGGAGTTTAGCCAGAAAGGGTAGAAGAGATATGGCCCAACTAGTTAGACGCAATGCAAGGATCAAGCAAGAATTTTTTTTTTTCAGGATAGGGGAGACATGGCCCTGTCTGTAGGCAGTAAGAAATGGACCACTACAGAGGGAGAAGTTGAAGATAAGTGAGAGAATGGGGATGACAGAGGAGGCTATCTGTTGGAGGAGATGAGATGGAATGGAATTACTTAAACAAGTAGAGGGGTTGGCTTTGGCCAGGAAAAAGGCCACCTCATCTCTTCATGTGAGATAGGAGTAAAGGAGGAGAAATTGGGGGAGGTATCTTAGTTTTATAAGATGAAGAGAGAAGAGAGCCCTCTCAATAAATGGCCTCATTTTTTTTTTTCCAGAAAAAGCCAGGGTAGGTTTGAGGAGAAATGGAAAATTTCTTAAACTGCTGTGGATAGTGGGATAATGAGTTAATCAGAGTAGTATAAGAGGATTGCCTAATAGCCTTCAGGACCCATTTAAAATTTAATAACATGAATTTGTAGCAGTCCCAGTCAGATCAGTTGCATGGGCCTTGGAGTGAAGGCAGCCAATGGTGAAAGTGATCCAAGGCTGAAACTAAGCAGAGCATAATTGGTGACAGAATGAGGGAGCAAGAGCCTCAAGAAAAGAGGATATCGTAGAGTGAATTGGTCACTCCAACGAGTCAAGATGAGGAAAGCAGAAGAGAGTGGGTGGTGCAGGTATTGTCCTGGGAGAGAACTGAAGTTTGGAGGGATTTGGAGGGAGCACAGGTAGTAAGTGCTGGAGAGGTGTAGAATCATATCTGACAAAGCTCATGTTGAAAGTTAACCTTTGAGGCCCAAAGATATTGGTTATGGATCTCTCACTGGTCAATCTTGGGATCAGAAGGCACACTGATATTTAACCTAGCTAACTAAATGCATCTGGTCTTTCAGAGTAGATTGGTTCTTCATCTGATATGGTCGGTCCAATGCTTTATGTTTCCTTTTTTCATTTCTCTCTCTCCCTCTCTCTCTCTCTCTCTCTCTCTCTCTCTCTCTCTCTCTCTCCTTTTCTTTTCTTTTCTTTTTTTTTTTTTTTTGGTTAAATAATACTTTAAAGAATGTATCTAGTGTGGTAACTGAGACAATAAGATTTTCTAAATTCACTCATCTGTGCTTTACTGTGTATTAAGATCTACCTTCCCTGAACATCTTTAGTTATGATTGCATATTAATCTTTTAGGTAGAAGAGAAAGGCAATTATAACTGTCTTGTAAAAGCAGGATGAAGTTTATACTAATTTAAATGTTCTTGAAGTTTTACAATTCATTTTTTATTAGTTATGTTTTCTATTAGTCTTTACTGAACTTGTTAACTTTACATGCTCTAATGCAGTACTTTCTTTCAGAGCCATTGTAGCAGCTATTCATATTTTGTTTTAAAATTGACACTACTGCCATGTTTTTAATATATCCTATTTCTTTTCTTTTTTTTGTACCATATCATTAGGTGGATGCGCTTCGATTACGGCTGGAGGAAAAGGAAACCATGCTGAATAAGAAGACAAAGCAGATACAAGAGATAGTTGAGGAGAAAGGAACCCAAGCAGGAGAAATACATGATCTCAAGGATATGCTGGATGTGAAGGAGCGGAAGGTCAATGTTCTACAGAAGAAGGTAAAGTGCATGTTCCCATAACTCCATACCACACCATTGGTGACATCTTCATTCTTTCCACCACACAATAGCTAAGTACTGCCAAAATGTCTTTCTTATGCCTCTGTTTATAATTTTGAGGCTAGGGTGAGTCGATTATTAATGGTAAACTGTTTTGTTTTGTTTCTAAAAGTTCATTTAGCTTAATTTTGGTAATTTTTTATGCATATTCTGGGCTTCTGTAGTATAGAGCAATGTTTCTCAAACTCTTATAGTTTAATTTCCTGTTTTTTGTCCCCAAATTTCCTGACTTTAACTTTAGCCTAATTTGTACCTCCAAGTTTTTTTTTTCAGTTAGCCAATTAGTAGCTAAATTAATTGTAAAATGCTTTTGTGGAGAGATGATACAGTTGGTGACTTCATTTGTATGAATGACCAGATTTCAATTTGTAGGAAAGAGGTTACAGTGACTCTTTTTGTAGCTTGATGAGATGTTTTTAGGCAAAGGAAAGGCTTCTTTCCTTTTAAAAAAAAATTATCCATCATTAAAAATTCTATTTTAAACACAAATGCTGGCCCTGAAGTTAATGGAAAAACTTAATGATAATTATCTCCTATAATTTAACCCAATAGACAGCATGGCATCCATAAACTGGATATGTTACTCACTTGTTCTGTTTTCAGACTTTGGACTTCCATTCATCATTTAATGGACCTTTTAGTAATGGTATTTTTAGTTAGCAGAAATGGATAGCAGATGAGCAGTTGTGAAAATGATAGTGTTGAAAATTTTAGTGTGTACTATATAATATTACTTTCAAAATAGTTCACCAACATGTCTCCGAAGTCTTTATTGTAAAATAGGAAGACTTCATTAAATATTAGATTTTAAGGTCAGTTGAACTATTTGGAAAATGTACAAGTATAGCCTGAAATATTTTCTAAGTCATACTTGGATTTTACTTCAGTTTGGTTTTCTTTCAACTTCTTGACACAATTCATAACTTAATCACTATAAATATGATGACTATATTTTGGTATTGGTTATAATTACTCTCAGATGTTTTTATTGCTTTCCATTAACTTCCTACTTGCCAAAAATTAGAAAAGATCATTTTTAGTTAATGCTTCCTAGCTCTCTCTTCAGATTACTTTATGTACTACTTTGTTAGGTGACTAGGTTGTTAGTACTCTATGAATAACTGCATTATCCCTTGAATAAGCTTTTGCAGGCTCCTCCAAACATCCATCCTTCCTCAGACTTCCTGTGCTTCCCTTAAACCATCCCCTTACCCCAGCTGAAATAATTGCCTCATATTTTACAGAAAAAATTGAAACTATTTGCTCCCCTCTTCTTGATTTCTTATCACTCAGATGCCTTCTGCCACTATCTTCTTCACCCCTGTCTCATGGTGAGGTGGTCTTACTTCTTACCAAGGCTAACTCTTCTACCTGTTCAGGTGATCCCATTCCATCTTTTTTCCTCCAACAGATTGCCTCTCTTTCATTTCCCACTGGTTCATACCCTATTGCCCATGTCTCCCCCGTTCTGGAAAAACCCTCACTGGATTCTTCCAACCCTCCCAATTATATCTTTGCTTCTCTTTGCAACTAAACTCCTTGAAAAGTCCATGTACAATAGGTGCTACTACTTTTTCTCCTCAATCTGGCTTCTGACCATAACATTCCACTGAAATCATTCCCTTCAAAGTTATCAGTGTTCTGTTAGTTGCCAAATCCAATGACCTTTACTTGTCTTCATTCTCCTTGACCTCTCTGTAGCCTTTTGGCATTGTTGATTATTCTCTCTTCCTTGATACTTTCTTCGCTCTCTTGGTTCTTCTCCTATCTATCAAACTGTTCCTCTGTCTCTTTTGCTGGATCTTTATCCATATCATTTCCTCTAACCATAGGTGTCCCTCAGGGTTCTGCTCTGGGCCTTCTTCTCTTTGCCTTCTATACTACTTCACATGGTAATTGCATTAGTTCCCATGAATCTAATTACCATGTCTTGTGATGATGATTCTCTTTTCAATTTAAATTTAATTTTCATTTTCACATTCTTTCCCTCCCCCTACCCTTACTCCCATCAGTTTAGAAGTCAAGAAATATGATGTCCATTATACATATATAGTTATGCAAAACATATTTCCACATTAGCTATGTTCAAGAAAAACAAACAAATAAGAAAAATAAAGGTGGAAAAAAATCTATACTCGCGGTCCATTAGTTCACTATTTGGGGGTAGATAGCATTTTATATCATGAATCCTTTGGAGTTGTAGTGTATCATTGTATTGATCAGAGTTATTTAGTCTTTTACCACAGTTGATTTTCTTAAAATATTATCGTTACTCTGTACATTCTTTTTTCTGGGGGTTAGCTAGGTGATAGTGCATAGAGTACCAGGTGTGGAATCAGGAATACCTGAGTTCAAAACTGGTCTCAGACACTTATGAGCTATGTGACTCTGGGTAAATCATTTAACCTTGTTCCTCTTAGTTTCCTCCTCTGTAAAATGAGCTGGAGAAGGAAATGGCAAAACACCCCAGTATCTTTGTCAAGAAAACCCCAAATGGGGTCATAAAGAGATAGACACAACTGAAGACAACAAGATATTTTCTTGGTTATGCTCATTTAACTTTGCATCAATTTGTATAGGTCTTCCTAGGTTTTTTGAGACCATCACCCACATCATGTCTTATAGTACGGTAGTATTCCACCAGTCATATACCATAGCTTGTTCACCCAACAGATGAACACCTCTGTTTGCAGTTCTCTGCTATCACAGAAAAACTGCTATAAATGTTATTGTACATATAGATACAGATCTAGTAGTGGTATTGCTAGGTCAAAGGGTATTCATAGTTTTATAACCTTTTGCAACCCTTTTATAGCTTTTTGGGTATAGTTCCAAGTTGTTCTCCTGAATGGTTGGAATAGTTCACAGGTCCACTAACTGTACATTGAAGTGACTATTTTCTCCTATCTCTTTCAGTATTTGTCATTTTCTTTTCTGTCATGTTAGCCAGTCTGACAGGTGTGAACTGGTACCTCAGAGTTCATTTTGTATTTCTCTAATTATTAATGATTTAGACCATTTAATGTCTATTAATAGCTTTAGTTTCTTCCTCCGAAGACTGCCTGTTCATATCCTTTAACCATTCATCAATTGGAGAACATGTTGATGATTCTCAAGTCTACCTGTCCTGCTCCAACTTTTCTGTTTGACCTCCTTTCTCACATCTTCATTTGTCCTTTCAGACATCTCAAATTGGATATCTGGTAGATGCCTTAAAATCCACATGTCCAATACCAAACATTATCTTTTCCCCTAAACCTCCCACCCTCACCCCGCCTTCCTGTCTTCCTTATTATTGTAGGAGATAACACTATCCTTCTGATCTCTCATGATCATACCCTAGGAGTCATCTTCAGGGCTTCATTATCTCTCACCCCCTCATATGTAAGCTGTTACCAAGGCCTCTTGATTTCACCTCTTCATCTCTCAAATATTCCCCCTTTTCTCCCCTGAAAGCTCCCCTGCCACCACCTTGATGTAGGCCCTCATCACCTCATGCCTACATACAGTTATCTAATTGTAAGAGTCTGCTGGGGGCTCTGCTGCCTCAAGTCTTCCCCACTTCAGTCCATCCTCTCTTCAGTCACTAAAGTGCTTTTCCTAAAGCAGAAGTCCAACCATATCACATCCCTATTCAATAAATTCTAGTGGCTCCCTAGGACTTTCAGTGCTTTGTTTGACATTCAAAGCTATTCATAACCTCATGCCACCCCCACCCTGCCTTCCTTTCCCACTCTTCTTATACCTCAACCTCTGCTACGTAGTCTTTGATCCATAGAATAGTCTTCTGTCTGTTGCATGACTGTCCTTCTTGCTTGGGATGCTCTCTCTCCTCAACTCTGCCTACTGACTTCCCTGACTTCCTTTAGGACTCAGCTACAACCCCATTTTTTAGAGAAAGCCTTTTACAACCCCTCTTAACTCCAGTGCCATCCCTCTGTTAATTTCCTATTTGTCTTCTATATAGTTTGCTTTGTTTGTATTTGTTTTCATGGTGTTTCCCCTTTAGATTACAGGTTCCTTGAGGTCATTATGGGCTGTCTTTTGCTTCTTTTTTTGAGTGACCAGTGATTAGCACAGTGCCTGGCACATAGTAGTTGCTTAATAAATGTTTGTTGATTTTTTTATTATTTTATTAGATTCTTGCATCTAAACTGAAATAGTTCAGGTGACTTATGGATAATTAGAGTTACTCCCATGTTAGAGATGATTGATGAAATAAATGAGAGGTGATTTAGGTTTTTGTTGTTGTTTAGTTGTTTTCAGTCATATCCAACTCTTTGTGACTTCATTTGGGCTGTTTTTGGCAAAAAATACTGGAATGGTTTGCCATTTCCTTCTCCAGCTCATTTTATGGGTGAGGAAATGGAGAGAAACACGGTTAGGTGACTTTCTCAGGGTCACACAGCTAATAAGTATCGAAGATTGGATTTGAACTCGTCTTCCTGACTCCATGGCTGGTTCTCTACCCACTGTACCATCTAACTGCCCCAAGTGATTTAGATCACTGGTTTGCAATTTAACAAATGGCTTTAGGAGGAACAGTTGTTGAAATTGACAGCTGAACTTCCTTGTTACACATTTTATTTTTTTTAAATTAAATTAATTTTTTTGATTACATTTTAAGTTCTGAACTCTCTTTCTCCCTCCCTCCCTCTATACCCTGCACTAGAGAAGGCCACCCTTTGGCATAGATTGAATTGGAGGATATCTATCATTTTAGCAAGCCTGATAGGCATGAGGTTATATCTCAAAATTGCTTTAATTTACATTTCTCTAATCAATAATGAAAAAGCATTTTTTTTTTTGGTGTAGCTATATATAGCTTTGCTTTCTTCATTGAAAAACTGCCTGTCCATACCCTTTGACTATTTATTGATTGGGGAATGACTCGTAGTTCTGCAAATTTGACAAAGTTCTCTATATATTTGAAATGTGAAACCTACACATAAGAGTAAAGATAAAAGAGTGGAGTAGAATTTATTATGCTTCAGCTAATGCAAAAAAGAACAGGGGAAGCAATCATGATCTCAGACAAACTTAAAACTAAAATAAATCTAATTAAAAGAGATAAACAGAGAAGTTACATTATGATAAAGATACCACAGATAAAGTAATAATATCAGTGGTAAGCTTATATGAACCACATGCTATATAGACAGCAATTTCCCTCTCTGGAAAGAACTAAATGGGAATTGAAAGGAATATACCTTTTTCCCAACAATACCTTTACAAAAACTGACAGTATACTAGGGCATAAAATCTTTTAAATGCAAAAAAGCAGAATTATTAAATGTATGCTTTTCAAATATAAAAATTATATTTATTAAGAGACCATGGAAATACAGATAAAAAATTAGGGATTAAATAGCCTAATCTTAAAGAATGAGTGAGTTAAAGAACAAGTTACAGAAACAATACATAATTTTATTTCAGAGAATGATAATAATGAGACAACATGCCAAAACCTTCAGGATGTAACAAAAGCAGTAATCAGAGGAAACTCTATATCTCTAAATGTTTACATCAATAAAATATAGAAAGAGCAGCCCAATGAATTGGGTATGCAAAAACAACAACAACAACAAAACCTAGAAAAAGAATAAATTAAAAATTCTCAATTAAACACCAAGTTAGAAAACCTAAAAATGAAAGATGAGAAGGGGCGGCTAGGTGGCACAGTGAGTAAGAGCACCGGCCCCAGAGTTGGAAGGACCTGGGATCGGTTCTGGCCTCAGAAGATGAGCACCCATGCATAAATAATGACTGGCCATGTAACCTTGAGCAAGTTACTTAACCCCAATTTCTTTTAAAAAAAAAAAAAAGGAAAAAAATGAAACTTGGAGTTGGTTTTATGAAAAAACCATTAAAATAGATAAACCATTAATTACTATAACCTACCTCCTTTTTAAAGAGTCCCTCCCTATCTTCTCCCCTTAACTTCCTGTTTCTTGATCTATATACCTTTCTAAGAGTCCTTCCTTTATCTTATCCCTTTGTTCTTTTATTTCTTAATCTGCATGCCCTTCTAAGAGGCTCTCCTTTTTCCTATACCCTTTCCTTCCTATTTCTTTGTAAGTTAAGAAGACTTTTATACTCTTCTAGATGTATTTATTATTCTCCTTTAACCCAGTTTTGATGGTAATGAGGTTCTAGCACTACCAGCCCTCTGCCGCATCCTGCCCTCCACTGTGACAGTTCTTCTATTCACACCTCAAATTTTCTATTCAGTTCTGGTCTTTTCCCCACAAATTCCTAAATATCTTTTGATTCATTAAATGTCAATTTTTTTTCATGCAAGATTATATTCAGTTTTGGGCTGGGTATGTTACTCTTGGTTGCAAACCTTGTTCCTTTGCTCTTGGGAATATCATGTCCGATGTTCTTTGGTCTTTTAATGTAGGAGCTGCTAAATCTTTGTTATCTTGAATATCGTTCTACAGCATTCAACTTGTTTCTTTCCAGTTGCCTGTAATATTCTTTACCTAGAACTTTGAAATTTACCTCTCAAATTCATTGTGATTCTTTGATCCAGAACTGGGTGGTGAGGGACAGAGCTGCCAGTTGATACCTAGTCCCATCATAGTGCCCTGATATGGAAATGGGGATGCTCCTGTAAATATCTGGGATATCTTCTTACCTGAAGCACTATTTCTTCCTGAGTTACAATGCTCTGTGTAAAGCATCACTGACCCAACCCCATTGCTAGTATTTGTATACACCTCTGGCTCTTTGTTGTCACCTGAACAACAACAAAAAAAGCTCACTTTCTTTTTTTATTGCATTTCTACCATCAGTCTTTGGTCTGGTGTTTTTTCTAGATCTGTTTGAAGGAGTTTTCTTTTGGGGGGCGTAGGTTGGTGGAGAGGGTTGTAAATATTGCTGTACCCTTTCTTGCTATTTGGCCATCTTGGCTTTGCCCCTCCTTGCTTATTTTCAACCTCTGATTACCTGCATCCATCTTCTCAGTTTTTTTTTTTTATCTTGGACCACTGAATGTTCTTAAACAGTCACAAAATGTTAGGTAATCTTTTGGTCAAGATGGTGGAGTAAATCAGAGCTGAACAATTTTTCTCACATATGTACTCCAGCAAAGGCCAAAAGAGATTACTAAACTGCATCATGATTAACAAATAGAAAAAGAAGCTTCAATAAATTCCTCTTTCTTGCCCAGGTCATATCCAGGGCATACCCTGAAGCCTGCAGGCACTAAGAAGAGGGGCCAGCAAGAGGAACTGGAATTAGGATAGTACTTGGAGACCCTTACCAGTCCAGGCAAATGCACTGCAAGAACCCTGGGAGCCTCTAGCACTGCCTTGTACCAGGGAGCAGGAAGACTGGATTTCTTAGGCCAAGCCCCAGGGCAGTAACCTATAGTATTCTGGCTCCCAAGGTTGGACTCAGTACCTTCATCACTGCCCTCTCAGACTATACCCTTTGAGTGCCCTCAAAGTTTGTTTCATGCTGACTAGTTTGTTTCATGCTTCCCTTGACAGCCTTAAAGAGCTAGAGCTTTTTGCCTGGAAGATACAGGTTGGCCTGGGATATATTGGCATTTTGTGCATAGATACTAGTAGATATGAGGATCAGTGGTAGGACAACACATGACACAAATTAAGAACACATAGATATCCACTGTCCTTAGATTGTAGGTGGAGCCTTACCCTGACAAAAAATTCTAATTCAATATGTAAGGTTAGAAATATGAAGAAATCAAAGAAAACAATAAGATATTTTATGGATTCAGGGATGTCTTGGACATAAACTTATGGTAAGAGAATAACTCCACAGTGATGTTCAGTGCAAAGAATCAGATAAAAATGTGACTTGGCCACAAGAATTAAAATTCCTGAAAGAAATGAAGGTAAAGATTAAAAGGAGATTATATATAAAACAAGAATACTAGATGAGAGAATTGTAAAGAGAATAAACAGCTAAGCACTGGAGATGGAAAGCCTAAAAAAGAAATGGAATTCCTGAACACTGAACACTAGAGTAACAAAACAGTTAATAAACATTTATTTAGAACTTTCACTGTATCAGGAGCTGTGCTAAGCACCTGAAATGCAAAAATAGTAAAAGACAGTCTCTACCCTTTAGGAGCTTACAGTCTAATGGAGAGACAACAAACAAATATATACAAATATGCTGTATACTGTCTACCTAGGAAATAATTAACAGAGGGAAGGCACTAGAATTAAAATGGGTTTGGGAAAGGTTTCCTGCAAAAGATGAGATTTTAGTTAGGACTTAAAAGGAACAAGGGAAATCAGTTGGAGGAAATGAGAAGGGAGAGAGTTCCAGGCATGGGGCACAGCTAGAGAAGATTCCTGGAGTTAAGGAATGAAATGTCTTGTTCATGGAATAACCAGGAGACCAAGTGTCATTGGATCAGAGAGTATATGATGAGGAGTAAAGGGTAAGAAGACTGAAAGGTGGGGTGGTATTGGTAGGTTATAAAGAGCTTTGAACAGAAATCAATGACCATATAAAACATTAAGAAATCAAAGGAAAAACAATTTAGACTGAAAAAATTTAAGTTTTTAGTTGTGAAAAATAAATAGTAAAATGAAGGATAAATAAAATAAAAATAAGTAAATGGAAAATAAATAATAATGTATGAAAAAATAAATAAAGCAGGTCAAAGAGAGAAAATCTAAGAATCATTTCTATCAGAAAATCATGTATGTCCACCATCTCCTCCAGTTTCCCACTCCCCAGATTCCTGGACAACATATTTTAAGTGATGCCCCCCCCCCAAAAAAGCTTTTCAGTTCAATTATGACTAGAGGGCAAAGTGAAAGTAGAAAGAATTAATCCACTGGTCCCTCAGAGAAACCCTAAAATCCAAACTCTGAAACAGTGTGTTTTTCAACTTTGTTGATTTCTTTTTTAATTTTCAGAATATCTTTCTTGGAATAGTTTGATTTATTGGTTTTCTAGTTTGTATTTTAGTTTGTTTAGATGCCCACCCAAATTACTAGGCCCTTATCAGCTCATACCTGGATTATTGGTATTGCCTACTTGCCTCTCCCTGTCCCTTACACTCTGGTAGCAGCCTTTTACCTCTAAGATCAAATATAAAATCCTCTGTTTGTCTTTCAAATTTTTTTATAATGTGGCCCCATCCTACCTTTCCAATTTTCTTATATCTTAGTCCCCTCTAAATACCCTGTGATCCAGTGAAACTGGCACCCTTGTGGCATTCCTGGCGTAGGACTCTGTATTTTCATTGACTGTCCCTTATGCCTGCCTCCCTGCTTCACTAGCTTCCTTTGAGGCCTTGCTAAAGTACCCCCTTCTGCAAAAAAAGCCTTTCCCAGTCTTACTGAGTCTTAGTGCTTTCCCTGGAGACTACCACCAGTTTATCCCATATATATTTTGTATGTATGTGCCTTTTTATATGTTGTCTCCTCTATCAGACTATGAGTTCCTTGAGAGCAAGAACTAACTGATTTTTGTACATTTCTTTGTATCCTTGGCATTTATTTAGTACAGTGTCTGGCACACAGTGGACGCTTAATAAATGTTAGTTGGCTTATCATAATGCCACAAAAATTTTATTTAATATAAAGTCTTTTGATAAAGGACTCAAAAATTAATTGAGTGCTTTTAATCCTTAGGCATTGGTGATTCAAAGAACGAATCATAGAAATGATTTCATCACAGAAAATGGCAGCATTGTGACACATACATCAAAACTTTTGAGGCATAGCCAAAGCAATTTATAGAAGAAAATATGTATTCTGTAACCACTTTTATCAACAAAAGAAAGAAATATTAGGTCATTGATTTAGTCCGGCACCTAAACAAACTAGAAAACCAGTAAATCAGAATATCCCAAGAAAGATAGAAATTCTAAAAATTAAAAAAGAAATTAACAGAGTTGAAAAAATATCTAGAAAACTCACTCATAAAAAGGTAAAAGATAATAATAGATTATAATAAGAAATTAACAAGATATTGCTTAAAAGAAACACACTTGAAAAATTCTAGAATGTAAATGACGGGCTCGAGTAAAACCTGTTTTCCTTTAGCTGTAACCAAATTTTACTTATTCTGATCCAGTCATTTCACTCTTCAAAAATGAATTTCTTCTGATCCTGATCACTTGAATTTATTGAGTGCAACTTGCTACTTAATCTTACAATTTCCTTATCTTTTATGTCAGTTCACTGTCATTCCTTTTTCTTTTGTCTGTGCAAAGATGAATTTTTTTCACAGAGAAAACAGAAGCAAAGCAAGATTTAATTAGCTCTGCCTTCTCTGTTTTCATTTATCACAGTCACATCTATGCTAGGGATAAGATCCAGTCCTATCTTTGATCTTTCTCATTAAATGTGCATTTGAGGAAAAGCTGGGAGAAATAGCTGTATGTAAATAACAGATTCAGGAAACAAAAGCTAAGGTAGAAATACTGGGAGGAATCAATTTAGATTAAACTCGTTAGAGATCTTGCCCTTAGTTATAAAATATCTTCACTAGAGTAAGATGGGATATAAGCATGGATGGACAGAAGTTGTTCTGAAAAAAGATTTGCACTCATCAGTGTGATGTTGTAACAAACAAACAAACAAAAAACAGTTCAGTTTTGGTTACATTGATAGGAGTATAGCTTACAAAAACACCCAGATTATAGTTCCATTTTACTCTGGCTTCTCTCTTCCCCCCAACTTTACCTGATACTCAATTAGAAATGCCATTGTTTAAGAAAGATATTAATAAACTAGAGCTGATTCAGAGTAGAGAAGCTAGGGTGATGAATCCATGAAATGAAACTATTCATTGAAGAAATTGGACATATTTATTCTGGAGAAGAGAGGACTCTTGGGGAACTTGATAGCTATCTTCATTTGTTTTAAGGACTCTCATTGGAGAAGAAATTAGACATTTTTGTATGGCAAAGGGACAAATTTAGGCTTGAAGTCAGGGAAAACTCCCAACAATGATAGCTGTCTGAAAGTAGAATGGACCATTTCAGGAGATCAGAACCTTCCCTTTTGTGGAGGTTTTAAAGCTTGCTTTCTTATCAATTATGTTATTTTCTGCATTTCTTTCATGTATAGGTTGGATGAGATAGCCAGTGAAGTCCCTTTGAGTTCTCAAATTCTGTGATTTCTCTCAGTATTATTATTATTTTTTAGCTTTTTTTTTGGAGGGCAACTGGGGTTAAGTGACTTGCCCAAGGCTACTCAGCTAGTTTTTGTGTTAAGTGTCTGAGGCCGGATTTGAACTCAGGTCCTCCTAACTCCAGGGCTGATGCTCTATTCACTGTGCCACCTAGCCGCCCCTCTCATTATTACTAAAATAATAATTTTGTTGTCCTTAACTTCCTTCATCAGCTTTAGTTTATTCTGTGATTTTACATTCTTGATTTTAATTTTATAGGACCATGTCAAGGTCCTTCCTTCATCCATTCATACCTGGCTTAACTTCCAATTTTTCTATTTCTTTTTCAAATGTTAAGTTAGGGAGTCTATCATTAGGAAAGACTTCATAGAGCAAGTAAGATAAGCCTTGAAGAAGGCTTAAAGACTCTGAGAAACAAAGACAAATAGGGGCTGTCTTTCAGAGATGGATTATGCAATTATAATGAATGGGGAAACTATGAGAAAGAAAAAAAAGAAAAAAGAAAATAGTCTGCTTTGCTCTACATTCATACTACATAGGGATGTGGCTGGCATTTTTCATCATGAGTCCTTTGGAATTGTCTTAGGTCCTTGTGTTGCTGAGAAGGGCTAAGTCTATCAAAATCAGTTATTTCCCACTGTGGCTGTTAACTATGTACAGTGTTCTTCTGGTTCTGCTCACTTCACTCAGCATGAGTTCATATGAGTCTTTCCAGGTATGTAGAATCAGGAGAAGGGATATCAAGTTCATGGAACTATATTTCAGTTTGTCTGAAATGTAGAGTTCATGAAAGGGAATAAGTGAGTTAAATTTAGAAACCCTAGGATTGGTCCATATTTTGGATAGTCTTATGATAGCACTAGCTTCTGTATTATGTCCTAGAGGCAGCCAGGAGCCACCAAGAGCAAGATAGTGACGTGGCCACATCTGTGCCTTTGAAAGTATAGTGGTGGTTTGGAAAGAACAGACTTAAAGCAGACAAGACGATTATGAGGCTGTAAGAGTAATTTTTTGAAAGTATTGTAAAGGCCTCAACTATGGTTGTGACTTCATGAGTGAAAAAGAAAAGTGATTTATATGAGGCATGTCCTGAGACTTTGGCCCTGCCCAAATGGATGCAAGTAATGCAG
Organism: Gymnobelideus leadbeateri; assembly: GCA_011680675.1. NCBI lineage: Eukaryota > Metazoa > Chordata > Mammalia > Diprotodontia > Petauridae > Gymnobelideus > Gymnobelideus leadbeateri. Next base: position 171,281 of record WOXC01000915.1, read on the forward strand.
CTCCTATATAAAAATTTCACTAAAAATCTAAAAATCTCACTAGACCAAATGATGGTCAAGAAATCCAATGAGAGAGTATGATAAATGACTCTTTCATCCCAAAATTACACAAATAGAGTGACCACAGATAGTAGGAAAGGAGACCTACAAGATTAGATCCACCAAGGGACAGAAATTGACTCCATTATTCAGTGTGTTCTTTACCACTTGACAAATGAAGATCTTTGTGAAGGCCTTGACTGGCAAGAGCATTACCCTTGAAGTGGAGCCAAGTGATACCATTGAGAATATCAGGACAAAGATTCAAGACAAAGAAAGCATCCCTCCAGACTAGAAGAGTTTGATATTTGCCAGAAAGCAACCAGAAGATGGTCAGACCATATCTGTCTATGGTATTCAAAAAGAATTCTTCACTGAGTCTTTCATCTGATAGATGGGATGCAAATCTTTGCAACAGCTTTGATGAAAAATGGAAGCTGTCTCAATAACCAATGCTTGTGGTCAAACAAACAAGAATAAAATCTTCCAATAGGTCAGAGATACTTGGAAGCTTGTAAGTCTATGTACCAAGACAATGAGCACAGAGGATTTTGTCCCCAAAGGCTTAAGAATTCTCATCAAAGCCATCACAACTGCAAGGTCCCTTTGATGGACCATGCTATGAACTTCCTGATCAAAATGCAGAATGACATTTTCAGATAGGGCCACAGTGTGGATTTATTTTGCTTCACTATACTTATTTGTTATAAAGATGAGTTTTTTTGGGGGGACAATTGAAGGGGAGGGCCACCAACAATATTAATGCAAAAAAAAGCCATTGAAACTTTAAAAGGAAATTTTAAAGGAATCACATACAAAAAAAGAGAACAGCTTTGCAACAGATATGTTGAATTTATTTATTTTTTAAAAGTAAAATGTGTGGAGTAGAGATTCAGAATCTCCTATTTAGTCTTCTATTGTTTTTCTTGGTATTAGGATATGCTTATTTGAGGGAATAGAATTGTTTGCTCAATTCAGAACAAAAAGATTATAGAGATAGTTAGATACTTTTATATTTGGAAAGCAACTAAAATTTATCTTACCACTGGAAGTCCAACTAACAGGAAAATAATTTAAGCATAACAATGGCCATTTGCCTTAGAAAAGCATGTTATTCAGGAAACTGTGCGCTTAAACTAATTTTATTTTTAGTTTTCAGCATTCACTTCCATAAGTTTCAAATTTTCTCCCCCTCTCTCCCCACTCTATCCCTAAGACAGCATGCAATCTGATATGGGCTCTACACATACATTCCCATTAAACACATTTTCACATTAGTCATGTTATATAGAAGAATTATAACGAATGGGAGGAATCATGAGAAAGGAAAAAAAAGAAAATAGTCTGCTTTGCTCTACATTTATACTCCATAGTTATTTCTCTGGATATGGATGGCATTTTTCGTCATGAATCCTTTGGAATTGTCTTAGGTCCTTGCATTGCTGAGAAGGGCTAAGTCTATCAAAATCAGTCATTGCACACTGTTGCTATTAATATGTATAATGTTTTTCTGGTTCTCCTCACTTCACTCAGCATCAGTTCATATAAGTCTTTACAGATTTTTCTGAAATCTGCCTGTTCATCATTTCAACACAGTAGTATTCCATTACATTCATGTACAACAATTTGTCCAGCCATTTCCCAATTGACGGGCATTCACTAAATTTCCAGTTTTTGGCCGCCACAAAAAGAGCTGTTATAAATATTTTTGTAAATTTTTTAAATCTTAAGAGTATAATTAGATCAGTTGGTGACTAATACAGCCTTCTGGACATGTAAGACGTTTGTGTGTGTGTGTGTGTGTATGTGTGTCTGTCTGTCTGTCTGTCTGTCTCTCCTAGATATAACAGAAAGTACTTGGGTCCATTGGACCTTAATACCCCTTAAATACCCCATGGTTTAATGGGCAGAGAACAAAAAAGAACAAAAGCAAATGGCCTGGTTTGCCTTACAATGGAATTAGTACCATGCCCCTCCTTTCTAGTGGCCTCCTCTTAGATATAAATTAGTTTTGCATTAAAATAAATTTATTATCATTTTAATAAGTCACTGTTATGGAAAATGTAATTAAGCTTTTGAATCTCAACTACATTCAGAAATGCGTTTTAAGATCACACTGTTTGCTGCTTGATTGATGATAAAACAAAATCTAACTTGGAGTTTAATTTGCTTGTGGTGATGCTATTGACAATCCTTTCTAGGATTGCCTTTAAATAAACTACATATCTTTCCACTGTTTCTATTCAGTTCTTGTTCCATGGTCCCTTATTTTCTGTTTATCATAGTCTAACCAGAGAAATGTACATAGAATTGGAAAGACTTATTTTTATCTACTGTAGATTAAAAGTCAGGAACTTTTGACCCATTCATTCTTTAGAATTAGATTGTTTAGTTTCCAGTTAATTTTTAGTCTGTCTTTCTATGACCCTTTACTACATGTAATTTTTATTGCATCATGATCTGAAAAGGATGCATTTAATATTTCTGCCTTTCTGCATTCAGTTGTGACGTTTTTACGTCCTAGTACACGGTCAGTTTTTATGTAGGTACCATGTACTGCTGAGCAAAAGATATATTCCCTTTTGTCCTCATTCAGTTTTCTGCAGAGGTCTACCATATCTAAGTTTTCTAAGATTTTCTTCACCTTAATTTCTTTCTTGTTTATTTTGTGGTTAAATTCATTTATTTTTGAGAGGTTGAGGTCCCCCACTAGCAGTTTGACTATCTCTTTCTTTGTGTAACTCACTATACTTCACCTCTAAGAATCTGAATGCTATATACCACTTGGTTTATATATGTTTAGTATTGATATTGCTTTATTGTCTATGGTACTTTTTCACAGAACATAGTTTTCTTCCTTTTCTCTTATAATTAGATCTATTTTTGCTTTTGCTTTGTCTGAGATGAGGATTGCTACTCCTGCTTTTTTTTTTACTTCAGCTGAAGCATAATACATTCAGCTCCAGCCTTTTACGTTTACTCTGTGTCTCTCTCTGCTTCAGATGTATTTCTAGTAAACAACATGTTGTAGGATTATGGTGTTTAATCCACTCCTCTGTCTTTCAGTTTATGGGAGATTTTATCACATTCACAGTTATGATTTCTGTGTCTTTCTCTCCAAACTATTTTCTCATTTATGCTTTTCTCTCTTCTTTCTCCCTTTCATTCCACAGTATTATTTTGCTTCTGACCACTTCCTCCCTCAATCTGCCCTCCCTTCTATCAGCTCCCTTCCTTTCTTTCCCCTTTTCCCCTTTTCCCTACTACTTTTTCCTTTCCTTCTACCCTCCTTTCTACCTACCCCTTCCCTTTTTTCTTTTTTTCCCCTCCTACTTCCTGTAGGGTAAGATATTCCAATTGAGTGTGTATGGTATTTCACCCTTTGAGCCAAATCCGATGAGAGTAAAAGTCAAACAATGCTCACCTCCTTCCCTTCTTTCCCTCTAGTGTAATAGGTCTTTATGCCATTTCTTGTGATACAATTTACCATTTTCTATCTCTTCCTGTCATCTTCTCCCAGTATAATCCTTTTATTCACCCCGAAATTTTTTTTATCATCACATCAAAGTCAGCTTGTACCCACATCCTCTGTCTGTGTCTAAATGTTGTAATAACGATACAGTTCCCAAGAGTTACAAGTATCATCTTCCCATGTAGGGATGTTTACCCTTATTGAATAACATGTTTTTTTTTCTTTCCTGTTTACCTTTTTATGCTTCTCTTGTGTCTTGTATTTGAAGAATGAATTTTCTCTTGAACTTTGGTCTTCTCATCAGGAAAGTTTGAAATCCCCCATTTCATTGAATGTCCATCTCCTCCCTTGAAGATTATGCTCAGTTTTGCTTAAGTAGATCCTTGGTTGTAATCCAAGCTCCATTGCCTTCTGGAATATCATATTTCATTCCCTCTTATCCTTTAATGCAGAAACTGAGAAGTCCTGCATATTCCTGACTGTCGTTCCATGATGTTAAAATTGCTTTTTTCTTGCTGCTTGCAGTATATTCTCCTTGACCTTATAATTCTGGAATTTATGCTACAATGTTCCTTTGCTTTTTCCTTTTGGGATCTCTTTCAGGAGGTGATTGGTAGATTCTTTCAATGACTGTTTTACCCTTTGATTCTAGGACCTTAGGAGAGTTTTCCTTGATAATTTTTTGAAAGTTGCTATCTAAGTTCTTTTTTTGATCATGACTTTCAGGTAGACCAATAATTCTTTTTTTTCCTTTTCTTTTTGGAGGGGGGAGAGGCAGGGCAATTGGTGTTAAGTGACTTGCCCAAGGTCACACTGCTAGTAAGTATCAAGTGTCTGCGGCCAGGATTTGAACTTAGGTCCTCCTGACTCCAGAGATGGTGCCTCTATTCACTGCGCCACCTAGCCACCCCTAGACCAATAATTCTTAAATTGTTTCTCCTCGATCTATTTTCCAGGTCACTTGTATTTCCAATGAAGTACTTTATATTTTCTTCCATTTTTTTCATTCTTTTGATTTTTTTTTGTTGTAGTTGTTGAATCTTGAAGTGTCTTGTACAGTCTGTACCTTCCACTTGCCCAATTCTAATTTTTTGGTCTTTATTAATTTGTTTGTTTACTTTTAGTTTACAAGATTCAGTTCCACATTCCCTTGAGTTTCAAATTTTCCCTCCCCCCCCACTCCATGGCAGCATGCAATAAAGTATAGGATCTGCAAATACTTTCACATTAGACATTAATCAGATTGTGAAGAAGGATTGTAATCCATGGGATGAACAATGGGAAAGAAGAAGCAAAACCAAGCAAGAAAAAGAAAGAGAGCTGGTAGTTTGCTTCAGTCTGCATTCAAACTCTGTTCTCTCTAGTTCTTTCTCTGAATGTAGACATCTATTTCCATCGTGAGTCTTCTGGAGTTGTCTTATAGCCTTGCATTGCTGAGAAGAGTCCAGTCTTATCAAAGTTGGTCATTATACATATATTGTGTCTGTAATTGTGTACAGATTTGTCCTGGTTCTGCTTTTCTCACTCAGCATCAGTTTGTATAAGTTTCTCCAGGTAAATATGAAATCTGTCTGCTCCTCATTTCTTATAGCACAATAATATTCCCTTACATTCATATACCACAACTTGTTTAGCCATCCAATTCAAAATTTTAAGGTATTGTTTTCTACCATTAGCTTTTGTACCTCCTTTTCCATTTGGCCGAGTCTACTTTTTAAGGTGGTCTTCTCTTAAATACATTTTTATACCTCATTTTCTTTTTTGCCAATTATATTTTTTTTGAGGGGGGGGAAGGTAGGGCAATTGGGGTTAAATGATTTGCCCAAGGTCACATGACTAGTTTTATGTTAAGTGTCTGAGGCCAAATTTGAACTCAGGTCCTCCTGATTCCAGGGCTTGTGCTCTATTCACTGTACCACCTAGCTACCCCCAATTGTATTTTTTTAAGGAATTGTTTTCTTCAGTCAATTTTTGTCCTTCCTTTTCCAAGCTGTTAATTCTCTCTCTTGCATACCTCTCATTTCTTTTCCCAGTTTTCTTCTACCTCTCTTATTTGACTTTTAAGATTCTTCTTGAGCTTTTCTAAGAAGACTTTCTGGGCTTTATTTCCCTTTGAAGTTTGAGCTGTAGGTATAGTGATAGCATTGTCCTCTTCTGAGTTAGTGTTTTTATCTTCTCTGTCCCCATAATGATTCTATGTGATGAGTGTTCTTTTTTGCTTTTTGCTCATTTTGTTGGCCTATTTCCTGGCTTTTAAAGTTAAACTCTCTTACTGGAGCATGGACTGCACTATGACAAACGTTGTGTTCTCGAGTCCAGGGGTCCAGTCACTGGCTTTGTGTACTCAGGTACTAGCAGCTAGAGGCTATAAGGGTCTGGTAGCTTACCTGATGCTGAGCTGGGGTCCTAGTGGTGATATCTTGTGTGTGCTGAGATCAAATAAGATTTTTCTGCCTTTCTCTTGGGTTACACTGAAGCATGTGGAGGTCTGTCCCCTGGAGGATGCCTACCTTCCCAGGGCTGCTGGCATATGTGGTAGTTCTCTGAGCTGGAGTCTGTAGGTTCTCCTGGCTATACTAAGGTAGGTGGGGGGTCCTAGTGTTGGCCTTTGCCTGCTCCACCCCCCTGAGGCTCAGGATCTCCCTCTGGTTTGCTGAGGTGGGGCATACTGCTGCCTTGCTTGGACCCTTCCTGTCCTGGACTGTGTTCCTCTTTTACCTGAGTAAAATTGCAACCAAGAGGGGGAGAAGTAGACAGTAAGTGTGTCCTAAATGAGAATGGCATTGCAGGAGGAAAAGAGCAGTAGAAGTGGGGAAAGAATTGTCTCCTGAAGGGGAGGAGAAAGACAGAGGAAAGAGAAGAGGAAACATGAATCAGTAAGATGACAAAAACAGCATTCTTTTCCTTTGGGAAGCACTAGACTATAAGAATAGGATGGTCTGCTTATGTGCAAGAAATTCAGCTGCATAGTTTCTCAGTCTTATGCAGACTGACAGGTACTTGTCATTGTAACTGGTTCAACTCCCAAGAACATACAGGGAGTCCAGCTGTGGGTGAAAATAGCAAATCATGTCAAATAAGGGGGCTTTCATCCTTGACATGTTCAGGGCCTCTTGAATACTTTGTATCCATTATTTCTAGAAGATATGGAAACTCAAGAAGACACATTTGGAGACCCCCTATCACCATTAAGCCACCGTGTCCTTTGGCTCTTATTTATATGAGTAGATATTTTCCACCATGATTTAAAAAAAAAAGTAAGAGTTTTGATTGAATTGGTTGAATTTGATTTATCAATGAATGTCCTTAGATATTTGCCATGTATTAGTCAGGTGCATCATAAAATTTATGAAATCTTTTGTGGTTCAAGCTAATACTAATTTTAGCCAATTGATCTTTTTAAGATCAGAAAGATTCCTTATAATATTTTGTCTGAGACTGGTACATATTTTGTTGTAGGAGCTCAAAACCAATGCATTTGTGAGGCCCACAACTTAACTTTTTCACAAGGATCTGTTAATTTGTGGGCATAACTTCTCCTGATTGTGTTCCCATCCACCAGCCTTTCTTTGCTATATACTTTAATCTCATTAACCTGAATGGGTCCTTTGGAAAGCTTTTCCATTTATAGTCTGCTATTGACTTGCCTCTCACCTTGGAGAAATTGCTTACATTTTCTGTTTAGCTTTCACATCTCTTTGCAGAGATATCCTCTTACTCGTGCATGCAACCAAATTGAGATAATGTATTGAAAGTGTCAAAAGAAAGGCAGTATATAAATTGAAGTTATTTATTAAGAACACTTTTTGTTATTTAGCAGTTTATGTTTCATATAGCTGTTATGTTATTCTTCCTTTATTTCTTTGTGTAGGAAGATTATCTTTATCATTTTTTTTTGTCATTTTGGAGGTGTTTAAATACTGTGATATCATAAGAATTCTTAAGGCTGATTTTATTCCTGTTTCCATTTCCATTGTTTTTCTTTGTATTTTCTCTCCATCATGGCCAAGAATTGTATTTAATTTCAGCTTTGAAATTCTGGGTCTGGGGAGCAGATTTGAATTGTAAAGAGCAGAGGCCTCATATTTGTGTCATCTGCTCTCAAAATGCCCCATAGGAAGCTACAGGTAGAGCTGTGAACAACTTAAATTAGTTCTTCCTTGGTCTGCTTTTCTCAATTGACTTTCCTTTTGGCCCTCCTTCTTATAGATTGAAAATCTTCAAGAACAACTTAGAGATAAGGAGAAACAAATGAGCAATTTGAAGGAACGAGTCAAATCTCTGCAGGCTGACACCACCAATACTGACACTGCATTGACTACTCTTGAAGAAGCCCTTTCAGAGAAGGTGAGTGGTAATTCCCTTGTCCCTTTTGCAGTACTATTATTTGATAACTGTTTTTAGGGATGGAATTTGGTGCTGAATAATATTTTGAAAATAAAGGGGATTAAATAAAGGATAAGAATGCTGCGCAGGGTGGGTTTCATGATGATAACTAGCATTGGAAAGAAGGAAGAAACTTAAAAATCTTATTTTGCCTTTTTTATTTATCAAGAAGAAAAATATATTAACTGGGACATATGGGGGGAAAATGAATAGTAGAAAATTAAAATTCAAGATAAATAAGACCATAATTAGAAAGCATCTAGGTCTTCAAGTCACCAGACACAGGTAAACTGTATCCCCCATAAGAATTGTTGTGACTTTTGATGTGATTATTGAATTGTTTCTATAATATTTTGAAAGATTGTGGAGAATAAAAGAGTTTTGCAGCACAGGACAAAGTTAGATGCTTTCTGTGTTAAAAAATAAGTGGAAGGGAGGAAGAGAAGATGATTTGTAAAACTGTACTCTGATGAATTTGTCCTTGGTTTAAGGTAAGCTCAAATGTACTATTACAGAGATAGTTAGTTCCCTCCTTGTGTGAAGTTGGATGAAGAATAATTCATGAACATCTAGAAAAGGAAGCAACGACTACAAGGAGTTGACTCTTCGAATGCCAGACTAATCTCATTCCCTGCTTGAACAGAGTTACTAGGACTGATTTCATCAAAACATATCACTGAATCTCTTATGATTTTCTTGCAGAAAAGATAGATATTTGTGGACTAGTCAGTAGTAATGTTAAGTATAATCATAACTTGTTAAGTAGACCAAAGGATTAGTTGTTATTAATTAATGTCATCTTGATAATAATTCTTTAATGACAGTATCCTTGGCCCTATTTTGTGGTGGTTTTTTTGTTTTGTTTTTTGTTTTGTTTTTTTTGTTTTTGTTTTTTGTTTTTTGTTTTTGCTTTTTTGGAGGGCATTTGGGGTTATGTGACTTGCCCAAGGTCACAGGGCTAGTTTTTGTGTTAAGTGTCTTAGGTCGAATTTGAACTCAGGTCCTCCTGAATCCAGGGATGGTGCTCTATTCACTGTGCCACCAACCTGCCCCTGGCCCTATTTTGTAAAAAAGAATTTAATCAGTGATTTACACAAAGGTCAAATTTGGAGAGACACAAAGCTAAGGGGGCATAAATAACATATCAGATGAATTAGGATCTTAAAATATCCTGGTAGGCTAGACAACTAATAAGATTTTATTTAATAGAGGTTGTAAAGTCTTGGGCAAAAAAAAAAAGTCAGCGTTATCATTTTAGATTGGGGAAATTTGGCTAGATAGCAGTCTGTCTGAAAAGACTTCTGGGCTCAGTGGAATTCAAGTTCAGTATTCCAGTGCAGGTTGGACTAAGTGACCTCTGAAGTGTCTCCTAAACCTGAGATTCAGTGGTTCTGTGAAATCCCAAGGGTATAACAGCAGAGAATATTCAGTACTCTCTTTTTAAATTAATTTTTTAATTTATTTACATTCAATTCCACAAGCTTTTGAGTTCTAAATTTCTCCCACTCCTTCTCCTCCCTTCTTCCCCCATGGTGGCATGCAGTCTGATATACAATACCTACAAATACCTTCACGTCAAACATTAGGTTGTAAAGAAGGGTTATAACCAAAAGAATAAATGAGAAAGAAGGAACAAAATAAAACAAGAAAGAGAGAAAGCAAGTAGTTTGCTTCAATCTGCATTCAGAATCCATAAATCTTTTCTCTGGACATGAAGAACCTTTTCCATCATGAGGCCTTTGGAGTTATCTTATAACCTTGCATTTCTGAGATGAACCCAGTCTATCAAAGTCAGCCATCACAGATACGATGTGTATGTACTTGTGTACAAAGTTCTCTTGGTTCTGCTCCCCTCACTCAGCATCAGTTTATAGAAGTCTCTCCAGGTTATTATGAAGTCTGCTCCTCTTTTCTTATAGCACAATAGTATTCCATTACAGCTTGTTTAGCCATTGTCCAATTGATGGGCATCCCCTTGATTTCCAATTAGTTGCCACCACAAAAAGAGTTGCTATGAATGTTTTTGTACCTACATCAGCACTCTCTTGCTGGCATGCATATTATAGAAAGGGAGAAAATGCTTTTACAAATTTCCAGTTTCAGCAGCTGCCACTAGAAAAGACATTTCACATCTGAAGACAATTGCAAGATTTTCCAGGTGACACCAGTTCTGGGGATTTTTTTTTCCTCTTTGGAATTTGATATACTTTAGCCACATAGATTTTAAAAATATTATGGCAGTTGTTGTTGTTGAGTTGTTTCATTCATATCTGAGTCTTTGTGAAGCCATTTGGGGTTTTTGTGGCAAAGATAACTAGAGTGATTTGCCATTTCCTTCTCTAGCTCATTTTTTCAGATGAGGAACTGAAGCAAAGAGGATTAAGTGGCTTGCCCTGGACCACATAGCTAGTAAATGTCTAAGGTCAAATTTGAACTCATGACGATGAGTTTTTCTGATTTCAGGCTCAGCACTCTATCCACTATGGCCCCATTATATGGCATTGAAGGTCCTGAAATCTTTGTGGCTCCAGTAATTAGATTCAGTATGGGATAGTGCACAGTTAAGATTTAGGTTTCTCTTTCTGTAGGTCTGATCATGACATGCCACTTTCCCCCACTCTTCTTCCCTCCTACTTCCCCAACTCAGTAAACTCTAGTAGCTTTCTAGTACCTTTTGGAGCAAATATAAAGTCCTTTTTTGGCATTTAAAGCTTTTCACAACCTGGTTCTGAATTTTCCAGTTTTCCATACTGCACCCGTCTGCATGACCTACAATCCAGCCACACTGACTTTGTATGAAGAACCCAGGAAGACCTAAATTCAAATCATTTCCTTTGACCTACTTCTCAACCCTATTGCAGATACAGACATAGTCTTATCCTTGATTTTTCCATCATCTGTAAATATTCTACTTCCTTGTTCATGAACTCTGAAATTCCTTTATCTGATCATAATCTTTTGACATTCCACCTTTTTCTCTGCTTTATAACCCCTAACCTTCTGTTTTATTAACTGTGGCTTCTGAATCTCTCAGCCCCTCAGTTCTTTCCCAGGTCATCATTGCTGCACTCTATATACTCTCCTTCCTTTTCTATATTGGTTCAACTCTATCCTCTTCTCTTGAGTCTATTGCCTTGTTATCATGATGACTTATCTTGCCCTGCCAAGCCAGAGCCTTGGATTACTCCTACTATCTGATGCCTTCACTCCTATTCACATGCTACTGAATGAAGTTGGAAAAAATCATGAAACTGCACTGACTGGATTCACTACAGATTTATGTCACATAAGTCCAGTGGGTCTCCAGTTGGCAAGGCTTTCTTCAGGCACTTCACCAGACATTTCACCATCCTTTTATCCTTCTCAAACCTCCCAGGACCCTGCCTCTCCTACCCTCTCAGTTCAGAATATTGCCTCAATTTACTGGAAAAATGGAAGCCATTTGCTGAGAACTTTTTCTTTTTCTCCCCCCCAATCTTATATACCCAGTTATCTTCTCTTACTATCTTCTTCTTCACCCTCATCTCATATGAAGAGGAGGCCAATGAAAACCCCTCTGTGTGCATAAGTGAGCACATATCATCCTGTTTTATTTTTTTCCCTTAACAGTAGATGTCCCCTATACCTGCCCTATTCTGCCTCTTCCTTTAATGCAGTCCTTAGACAACATACAGTCTGCCAAAGGATTTTGGGCAGCCCGTGAAAAATGTAGGAGATGTAAATACAGGCCTGCATAGCATATTGCCCACCGGGCACTTATGTGGCCTGCTGAATTTCTGGTGGCCTGAGAAAAATGTAAAGGATGTAAACCAAACCTGCACAACATCCCACGTGTGGGCCACTTTGACAGGCTGCATGTTGTGCAGGTGTACTTTAAAGCCTCTCAGAATTGCTTTCATCCAGACTCTGCTCAGTCACTTTCTGGAGGAGGCCTTTCCCAGTGTTCTAACGTGCTAGTATCTCTGAGACAAGATTACTGTTCATCTCTACTCTGGATGTACCTTTTATGTATCTACTTATTTGCTTGTTGTTTTCTCTGCTAGAAAATGCCTTCTTGAGCATAGGGATTATTTTTACTTTTTGTTGTATTTGTAGTGTGTAGCACAGTATTTAGCACATAGTAAATGCTCAATAAAGGGATGTTGACCAATGGATATGGGGGCGGTATCTGGATATTAATGAGGGCCAAATCAGACCAATGTTGACTCTCTGTTGTCAGAGTCATCGTGGGAATGATAATTGCTTTAAAAAAAGGGCAAAAATTAAGGATCAACTTAGTTTCACACAATTTTCAGATCTGTTGTAGATGAAAAGAAAAAGTATAATTTTCTTAGCTTTAATCAGAATTGATAGTAACAAATGAAACCATTAAGAGATTTTTTTTCCTTAGGAGAGGACAATTGAACGCTTGAAGGAACAACGGGACAGAGATGAGCGAGAGAAGCAAGAGGAGATTGACAATTATAAGAAAGACCTGAAGGATTTAAAGGAAAAAGTCAGCCTCTTGCAAGGAGACCTCTCTGAGAAAGAGGTTAATCTCATAAAAATTTATATGCTTAACTTAAAGACCTGTGTGTGTGTGTGTGTGTGTGTGTGTGTGTGTGTGTTCATGTCGTGATTGTATATATAGTGTTTCTTTTATTGGCAGAGAAATCTTGAATTGTCATCGGTCAACTTAGTTTCTTTTTAGTGTGCATGTGGAGATGCTCCTTCATGTGAAGTGTATGAACTAAAGAGCAAAAATGGCCTAAAGCCATGTGCACTGATAAGACATAGGCTTTAGAGATACCCTTTGAATGCTTATCCTTTGGAAGTGTATAGAAACATAAATTTTATAGCAGAGCCTTGTATAGTCTTTTCCATGTAAAAGTGAAAATACTGTTATATGATTGAGCTTGCTTATACCTATTCAGGCTTATTGGTAACAGAAACTTGACTTACTTACAACTTTAAAACTGTAATTCTTTATATGACTGGATAACTTTAGACTAGTCTTAAATACCCTTTGGCTTTAGGTTAGATTTAAGTTTAAAATAGAGAAAAACTGTCTTTTCTAACAGTCATTCTTTGCTTTTAAAATATTTGTAAATACCAGTAGAGTGAAAATCGGAACACCCAGTCGTGGCATAAATTTTGAGACCTCTGACTATCATTTATATCAGATATCTGTTATTTTTTTAGGCTTCACTCTTAGACCTCAAGGAACATGCTTCTTCTCTGGCTTCCTCAGGACTGAAGAAGGACTCAAGACTTAAGACCCTGGAGATTGCTTTGGAGCAGAAGAAGGAAGAATGTCTGAAAATGGAATCACAGTTGAAAAAGGTTAAAAAAAAATTGCCCTTTTGTCTTGCTTCATTTAAATTGTAGATGGCTTAGGAAACACCAGTACTATCTAATGAAAAACTTTGTAATGATCCCAGAAGTTTAAAATACTGTATTCCTGTACCTTATTCTCACAATATCTTTAGGTGCCTGTGTGTTCATGTGGGCTTGTGTGTGCATAGTGGGAAGGGAAATGAAAAAATAGAAAAAGATGCAAAGCATGTATAATACTATGTACCATGTTCCTAGCTCTTTTCCTTTCTAATCTGTTAATCTCAGTGAAATTCAGTTCCTTAGGCGAGGAGTGGGAAATATAGTGGGAAATACACTGAACAGATCAGGAGGCATAGTTTCTTGGTTTTTGTGTTATTGGGCCATTTGTTGGACTTCTTGACTTTTGTGTTCTTACTGAAAATGATGGATTGGAATGGTGATTCGTAAGATCTTTCTCTTAAAAAAAATCTTTGATTTTGGTATAGTGGATAGATATTTTAGCATAAAATGAAAAAATTGGCAATTGGCAATGTGTTACGGTTTCCCTTGTGTGAAACCAAACACAAACAGCCTTCTAGAGACCTGCTGCTGTGAACAGCTTTCAAGGTTCTGATTACATAATATAGTAAACTCTATTTATTCAATAACAAATCAGAGCAAAACATTCATAGAAAATCAAAATACAGCATTCATAATATTACAACATATCACAGAAAATCAAAATACAGCATTCACCGTGTCACAACTCAACAGCTTATCACTAAAATGGCCACATAGTTTTCGACAAAGTGGTCACATAGTTTTAAACAAAGTACATTCATTTAGTCAATCACAGAGACCTTGATTCAGTGTCAAAGTTCTCCACCCCATAGGTCACAGTAAATCATAATCTTCTCAGTCAGTACACAGTCTCCAAGTGTTCTTTCAGCTTGACTCGAGGCTGGCTCTCAGGCTTCCATGGTTCCTCTTCCATGGTCCCAACTCCAGCTGTCACCTGGGTTCAAAAGCAGGCAGCTCCCAGTTCCCTGTCCAACTTCTTGTCCAGTTCTTTATCCAGTTCTCATTCCATATTGAAGTTCATAGAATCTAATCCACCTCAAGTCCTTCACAGTTCCTGTTTCTGGGAAGACAGAGCTTGACAGAGCCACAATAACATTCATGCATGTTGCCGACTCCATCATCAATTCACTATCTGCCTGTGAAATCAACTCAGACCCACCAACAAGGTCTGAGAACTCAACACAAATCATCAACATAGAAATCAACACAGACCCACAAACAGGGTCAAAGAGGTCAGGATAAACTATCAGTACAGTCCCAGGACCTCCAAAATCCTCCTCCAGGGCTTCTGTAAACATAGAACTAGAAAATCCTCTTTCAGGGCTTCCAGTAAGGTCCCAGGATTTCTGTATGAAGTAGCACAAAGAAACATCAACAACACAGACAGAACAGACAAACAGAGTGCCGGGATACCCCAAGTTTTCTCCTTTTTGACTCTGCCACTACAAGAGTCCTCTTCACAGTTGTGCTGTGTCTAGCCAAGAAATTCTTCTTATATATGGTCATTATCTCTTCCCCTTCCTGTTGCAGGAGTTCATGAGTTCTAGGGTTCACAAGTTGTAGGGTTCACACATTATGTTTTTTAACAGACTTGATACAAGGCTCAAAAGAAACTTCAACTGAAACAAGGTGTTAATTCAATAGCTGAAACAAGGTGTGAACTACTTCTGTGCTTGCCATTACACCTCGGTGCATAGCAGCATCTCGTAGACCAGAAACAAAGCAGAGTTTTCTTGATGATCAATTTAATATTCTTTCTATTAGAACAATTTTGAACTGCCCATATTGCTTCCTTTTCTAATAGTAAGATACCAGAATCAGCCATCCTGGGTTTCTAGAGTACTGGTTTTGTATAGAAAGACCTATGTTCCTGCCCTGCCTCAAACACTTAATAACTTCATGATCTATGGAGATCACAGAATCTCAGTATTTGAGATGTAGAAGAGACTTCAGTGGACATCTAGTATACCTCATACAAGGAAGGAATCCTACTCTATATAGAAGAGTAGTGTCGATTGAAGTCTCTGTTAATGTTTGCTTAAAGCAGAAAGGAAGACCTTGGCACTGTATGTTAGAGATTGTGGTCCATGTGTAGAAGTTTCACATGGCATATACTCATAAAAATTTGCATAGTATATTAAGGTTTGTAATGCTGTGATATTATCTGATAATGCAGGCAATGTATATTCAAATAAGAACTGTAAAACTTTCAGAGGATTGTCAGTTTTGAGAAAAATTTCAAAATACAGGTGAAATCAGTACACAGAAATATGTACATCCCAGCTAATTCTTGCTTTCTTTTTTGTAGGAGATTTCATGTTCATGTATCACTGAATCTCAGAGTAGGAAGAGACCTCAGAGGGAATCTGTTCCAAAAGATACCCAAATAAGAACTCTGTTGACAGCATAAGCTGAGGAGTCATCATGTAGCCTTTATTAGTAATAGTGGGACCCTACTACTCTTGAGGCAGTTCATTACACTGGGATAGATTTTATTTTGGGGAAGATTTTCCTTACAAAAAGCCTAAATTTGCCTCTTCACAATTTCCACCCATTTTTCTTCATTCTGTTCTCTGGCCCAAATCTGTTGACTTGACTTAACAGCCCTTCCAATAATAATAGCTGTCATGTCCTGCCTAAATCTCTTTTTCTTCTGATTGAATATCCCCTCTCCCCTCCTATTCCTTTAATCTTCATCTAATATTATTTCAAAGCGCTTCATCATTTTGGCCACTATGCTTTAGTTGTTCTGTTTATATTTTTTCAGAAATCTTTCTAAAATGTGTTACCCACACTGAACATATTTCTTTTTTTTTTTTTAATTTTGTTTTAGACTCAAACACTAGAGCACAAATACAGGATAGAGAAAAGAAACAAAAACATATCATGAACTTAAATATTGAAACAAATACAAAGTAAGAAAAAAAATGCCTGTCATGTGCATAGCCAAACAGGAGAGGATTCAAAATATGGAACAAATTTTTATTTCAAGAAACCGTACATGATGTAAACTACACATTGTGTTGGGAACTGTCCATCTTTTCTGTGCTTCTTTGTAAATATTCTTTTCTGCTCTACTGTGTACTTTTTTACTTTGTACTTTTTTTCCCTCTGTCCCCTGACAGAAGGCTGTACTAAGTATTGATATAATTCTCTGTAGCTATAGTTATTTACATACCCATATACATATATAGACAAATACTTTCACAAACACATTCTACTCCTTATCTTTGTTTTTATGTTTGTGCACATCTCTTGTTTCTTATCCCTCCTACCTCCTCTACTTCTACCTGCTACTTTGCCCACCTGTTACTTGCCTACCCCCCTCCAAGGATCCCTCTCCTATCTTTTCCTTTCCATAAATCTAAACACCTTTCTATAGCCCACTATAAACTAGTGCCTCATCTTCCCCTCTAAAGAAACTTCCCTTATTCTCCCATTCCCATTGATCTAAACACTGTTCTATTACAACCTCCACTACCCCCTTTTTTGCCTATTCTTTAGTTTTTGGCTGGCCAAAGTAGACTGCAGCAGTGCTGTTATCTCATCGGTCCTTTCTTAGTGCAGCCAAAATTTATCTTTTGACTGCAGCATTATCCTGTTAGTGCCACATTATTATTTTTCTTTTTTAAAAATTATTTTTAGTTTTCAATATTCATTTCCATTAGATTTTGAGTTCCAAATTTTCTCCCCATCCCTCCCCTACCCCAAGATATTGAGCATATTGATTACCCTTTCTCCATGTCTGCGCTCTTTCCTATTGCCTCCTGGTCTACCCCATTCTCCCTTACTTTTTTATGGGGCAAGATGAATTTCTATACCCATTGGCTGTAGATCTTATTTCCTGGTTGCATGTAAAAACAATTTTTTTTAACATTTATTTTGAAAACATTGAATTCCAGATTCTCTCCCTTCTTCCCTCCTTTACCCTCCCCCATTGAGAAGACAAGTAATTAAATATAGGTTATATATGTGCAGTTATGAAATACATTTTCATAGTAGGCATATTGTGAAAGATTAACTATATTTTCCTCCATCCTATCACATCCCCCCATTTATTCTATTTTCTCCTTTTAACCTGTCCCTTTTTTAAAGGGTTTGTTATCACCTCCCCCTCCCCCTGTCCCCTTCCTCCCTACTTTCTTGTAGGATAAGATACTCAATTGAGTATGTATGTTATTCTCTCCTTAAGCCAAATCCAGTGAGAGTAAGATTGACTCATTCTCTTTCATGTTCCTGCTCTTTCCCTCCCTTGTAACAGCTTTCTCTTGCCTCTTTTATGTGAGATAATTTATTCTGTCTCTCCCTTTCTCCTTCTCCCAATATATTCCTCTCACCTATTAATTCTATTTTTGAGATATCATCCCTTCATATTCAACTCCTTTGTGCCCTCTATGAATACACAAATGGGCGCGCGCGCACACACACACACAACACGTAAATATATAGACAAATGCTTTCACAAACACATTCTACTCCTTATCTTTGTTTTTATGTCTGTGCATATCTCTTGTTTCTTATCCCTTCTACTATCCTAATACTGAGAAAATCTCATGAGTTACAAATATCTTTTTTCCATGTAAGACTATAAAAAGTTCAACTTTAATAAGTTCTTTATGATTTCTCTTTCCTGTTTTTCTTTTCATGATTCTCTTGCTTCTTGTATTTGAAAGTCAAATTTTCTGTTCAGCTCTGGTCTTTTCATCACAAATGTTAAAAGTCCTCCATTTCATTGAATGACTAAATTTTCTCCTGAGGCATTATACACTGTTTTGCTGGGTAGGTGGTTCTTGGTTTTAGTCCTAGCTCCTTTGACCTCCAGAATATCATATTCCAAGCCCTTTGATCACTTACTGTAGAAGCTGCTAGTTCTTGTTATCCTGATTGTGTTTCCACGATACTCAAATTATTTCTTCCTGACTGCTTGCAATATTTTCTCCTTGACTTGGGAACTCTGGCATTTGGTTATAATATTTCTAGGGGTTTTCCTTTTGCGATCTTTTTCAAGAGGCAATCAGTGAATTCCTTCATTTTCTATTTTACCCCCTGGTTCTAGAATATCAGGGCAATTTTCCTTGATAATTTTTTGAAGGATGATTTCTAGACTCTTTTTTTGATCATGGCTTGGAGGTAGTCCAATACTTTTAAAATTATCTCTCCTGGATCTATTCTTCTCATTTCTCTTCCCAGTTTTTCCTCCACTTCTCTTATTTGATTTTTAAAGTCCTTCTTAAGGTCCTCTGTGGCCTGTAACCCACTCATATTTTCCTTTGGGTCTTTTGGAGCAGGATTTCTGACCTCACAGTCCTTTTCCCCTATGCTTCGATCCTCTTTGCCCCCCAAATAGGAGTCTGATGTTTCATTTTTATGTTTATTTTGTTTCCTTTGTCTTGGCATGGTGCCACTTAATTACTTGACTTTTGGGCTTGTTGCCACAGTAGAACTCTGCCACCAGACAGGGGACCTTCGTCCTGAGCGTGTGGGGGGACAACTTCCGTTTCTGGCCAGCTGGAAACCCGCCCCACGACCTGCTCCGCAGATCACATTCCAGATCCAGGGAGGTTAAAGCAAGAGCGATTACCCCCCCAAGACTGATCGCTGGATCTCCCTACAGTTCACAGACCAGGAGGTGGAGCTGCCACTGAAAACTACAAAATGGCGTGTCTCCTCAGAGGCTTCTAGCCCCCAGGGGAGGAAGCCGACACGTTCCCCAAATACTGGTCCCAAAGTGCATAGGGCACTAACCTCTCACTTTGTCCTAGGCATGTCTGTGTTGACCATTCTGGAATCTCCAAAGCTGCTGGTGTTCTGGGGTCCCTCCAGCTGGCTGTTGGCCTGGCCCCCCTGGGGCTAAAACCGTGGGACCTGGGTTCAGCTCTCTGCACAGTGCGCCCTGTGCTGCCGGCTCCCAGAGCGCTGGGCTGGCCTTTCCTGCATGGCTGCTCTGCTGTTCTCAGCGGGAGGTTAGCTTCTTTGTGTCGTTCTTTGGGTGCTGGGGCTCCAGAAGTTGTTCAGAGTCCCCTTTTACATAGTTTGGAGGTAATCTGGGGGGAGAGAGCCTTGGAAGTGCTGTTTCTACTCTGCCATCTTGGCTCTGCCCCCAAATTCGACTTTTTAAGGCATTCTTCTCCTCATTGCCTTTTTGAGCCTCTTTTGCCACTTGAGTTACTCTGTTTTTTTAAGGTGTTATTTTCCTCAGTCAGGCTGTCAACTCTCCTTTCATACTTTTTTTGCATCTTTCTCATTTCTCTTCCCAGTTTTTCCTCCACTTCTCTTATCTGCTTCTTAAAGTCCTCTATGGCCTGTGACTAGTTCATATTTTCATTTGGGGCTTTAGATGTAGTAGTTTTGACCTCCCAGTTCTCCTCCTGTTCCATGCTTCGATCCTCTTTGTCCCCAAAATAGGAGTCTAATGTTGAATTTTTCTATTTGTTTCCCTTGCCTAGGCATGTTGCCACTCAGTTAATTACTTGACTTTTGGGTTTGTTGCTACAGTAGGACTCTGCCACCAGACACGGGAGCTTCTGTCCCAAATGTTGGTGTTTTCTCAGCTGCTGGAGGTATTAGTTGGGTGCCCTCTCTGAAGCCTCCACAGACTCTGACAAGCTGGTCACACACCCCAAGACCTCCACCCCAGACCACAATCCAGGTCCAAGCAGGTTAAAACATGAGCGCTTACCCCCCAGACTGATAGCTGGATCCCCCTACAGCCCATAGGCCACTAGCTGAAGCTGGTGCATGACTGTGGCTGGGCTGAAGCTTCTCAGCAGCTTCTCACCCCCAGGGAAAGAGGCCACATGCTCTCCCCACTAGTCCCAAAGTAAGTACTGCACTGAACTCTCACTTTATCCTTGCCATCTATGTATTGTTAATTCTGGAAACGCCATAGCTTCTTGTGTTCTGGAGTCCCTCCAGCTGGCTGCAGGTCTGGCCACCCCGGTGCTAAAACCTCCTACTTATGCAGGCCTGGGCTTGACTCCCAGAGCTGTGCTGGCCACTCCCTGCAGGTCTGCTGGGCTGTCATTAGCGGAAGGTTAGCTTCTCTGTGTCATTTTGTGGTTTCTGTAGCCCCAGAGTTTTATTAGAGTCCCCTTTTATATGGATTGGAAGTGGTGTGGGCTGGAGCTCCTAGGAAGTGCTGTTTCCACTCTGCCATCTTGACTCTGCCCAGAATACTTCTTTCTGACAAAGCAGCACAAACACAAGTCAGCACAGACAGAACAGACAGAGCGCCAGACACCACAAGTGCTTTCCCACTCAGTTCTACTCGTTTCTAGTTTTTGCTCCTGCATTTACATTGTGGTTCTTTTTCCTCTTCCACCATTCCTGTTTCATCAGCAAGTTCCTCCCACTTATAAATTGCAGGCGGGGCTCCAAGGCGCTTGAAGAACTGAAACAAGGAGCTACTCCTTTGCTTGCCATTATACCTGTTTATTCTTCTCTTTCTTGTTTCTTCCTCCGTTACCACTCCAAAGTATTTCTGAGCCATTTCCACCTAATCGAGGGAGTGATCTGGCAATCCAAGGCCAATGTAACACTGTTTGAATTTTTTAAGTATTCTATGAATTCGTGCTTGTTCCTTCTTGTTACTTTAATAAGAGTTATGTAGATTTATTAGATGTCATCAAAATTTACTTGAAATTATGCTCTGGAAACTATAATTTTATAAGGTAAGAAGTCCTGAGCAGATTTGAGTGAAGCTTAAATTTCAGCATGCTTTTCCTTGTTTTGTTCCAAAGGTATTTCTTTCCATACTGTCCCTCTTTTTCTCCTGATTGCTTGCACTGGCCTATCATGTGCTTGTCTTTTTATTTTTTCTCTCTCAACACAGAATAAAATAAAATTTGCCACCACTTACAGTACAGGCCCTCATCATCTCACACATAGTCTATTGTGATGTCCTGTTGTTTGGTCATCCTACCTCAAGCCTGTTCCTTAATCCATTCCATACTCTATTAAGGTGTTAGTGAATTTCCTAAAGGGTAAGTCTGACCATGTCACTTCTATACTTAATAAATTGCAGTGGCTCTCTGTCACCTCCAGAATCAAATATAAAATCTTGTTTTACATTCAAATACCTTCATACTTGGCCTCCTCCCTTTCCAGTGTTCTTATACCTTATTCCATTCCTCCCTCAGCATGTATTCTTTGATTCTATGACACTGGTCTCCTGACTGTTCCCTGAATAAGACTATCTCTTGTCGTGGGCTTTTTCTCTGTTCCCAATGTCTAGAATCCTTTCTATCTTTATCCCTGCTTCTTTTCATTCCCAGCTGCAATCCTGTCTTATATAGGAAGCCTTTCCTTTTATTTATTTATTTTGGATTTTATTTAATATTTTATTTTTTCCTCATTTAGATATAAAAATAATTTTTAGCATTCCTTTTTCAAATTTTGAGTTCCAAATTCTTTTCTTCCCTCCTCTCCCACCCATTGAGAAGGCAAGCACTTTGACATAAGTTACAACTGTATAGTCATGCAAAACACATTTTCATGTCAGTCATGCTGTGAAAGAACATGCAGACCTCTCCAAAACAACCAAAAAAATAAAGAAAAAAATATCTTCACTAGGAAGTCTTTTCTAACTTCTCCTAATTCTAGCTTTTTCCTCTCTTGTTTACTTCCTTTTGCATATATGACTTTTTAAAAAAACGTATTTGCTTGTTTGTTATATCCCTTGTTAATCTGTAGCCTTTTTGAGTCGGGGGTTAGGGGGCTGTATTTTGCCTCTCTTTGTCTCCCTAGTGCTTAGCATGATGCCAGGCACAGAGTCTGCACTTAATAAATGTTTATTAACTGATTGACTGTAAATAAAGAGCATTGTATTTGTAAGGTAGTTGTATCTGTTAGCCGCTCTGTTTTGACAAATGTCATTGAGAAGGTGTGACAACTTGGGATTTTACCAAAGCATTCAGCTTAAGGTGTGACAACTTCGGATTTTACCAAAGCATTCAGCTCAATTAATATAGAATATTCTTTGTTACACAAAGTGCTTTGTCACATTTATGTGTGCCTGTGACAGAGAATAGTAAGAACACTAGAAATTTTTAATTTTTGTGTTAAATGTATTCTGTATTATATTACTAAAATTGCATTATTAGCAAGAATAATCTTATTGGTTTTGACATTCTGTTGCCCAATAAATGTTTGTTGAATTTAATAATAATATGAAAATTGTTTCTTTAAAGGTACATTTGTTTCAGAAGTACATTAATTAAAATATTTAATATGTTTTATTTACTTGAATTTCTGAGGTTACCTCACCTTCTTCTGCTTCCCAGTTCCTTCATATAGGGAGTGGGATATTGAATTAGGCTTTCAAGGAATTCAATGTGCAAGATACAAGGATGTAGATAGAGCTGTGCCTATGTCCTGAGCAGAGGCACATAGGTGGAAGCTTCAGTTGTATAATGAGATTGACTAAATCTTAGAATTAGGAATTTGGAATTGGACATTGTCTCAGAAGCCATTTAATACACCCTTCTCATCTCAGAGAGGAGGAAGCTGATGTCAGGGGAAGGTAAGTGACTTGCCCAAGAACTCACAGTCAGGAAGCATAAGAGGCTGCATCTGAAATCAGGTTTTCCAGTTTTGAACCTCCCTTTCTCAGAGAAACTTTGAAAATTTGGTGCCTTCATTTCCCTTACATTCACTGTCTGCTAAGCCATCTTCAGTCAGGGTTCATATCTCATCACTCAGTTGAAACTGGTCCTACCAGAGTTATCAGTGGTCTTCTAAATACCAAGACTAATGACCTCTCAGTTACCTTCCTTCTTGATCTCTCTGCAGCCTTTGTGGTTCTCAGTCTTGCTTTCCTGGGGTCTGATAATACTGCCCTCTCCTATCCTCTAGCTGTTAACTATTTTATCTCAGGGTTCTTTCCTAGTTTTAAACATTTCATGCCATTAACTTGGCAGATACATGCTAGGGTTCTAACCTGGACCCTCTTTTCTTTTCTTTTACTTAGTAACTTTGTTAGCTTCCTTGGATTCTAATGTTCTTAACTAACTTTTTATAGTTGGAGAAAACCAGCTTCTGATAAATGAAAAGCCATAATAAAAGCAATTATGATGATCAATTTAGTTTTCTAAAGACATTTTCTTTTTTAATCTTGGTAAAAAGCAATTTATAAAGTCTAGATTGCATTATAGAATACTATTGGTATTTTATATTTAGATTATGAAGCTAAAATGATAAAGGAAAAAAGGTAAAGAAGAAAGCAGAGAGAGCCAGAGTCTGCTGTTTTCTCAGTCTCAGGTCTTCTTACTTCTCTTGAGTTGACTGTCCCAAGAGAAGTTTGATTCTAGAGGCTTCACTTGATTCCCATAGGCCATCAGTTGCTTTGGACTGATGCTGATCAAGTCTGGTTGAATGATTCAGCCAATGAGAGAGACACTTTTATTTAAACTTCCTCACTCGTTCTTCTCTTGCTTCTATGCTCTCTCTTTCTTTATGCTGATTCAGGAAGAACAGGCCATTGCAGGTGATCCCTCTCCAATATAAGTTTCTAATGGCTTTTGGTTAGTTTTCTCCTCTAATCATTCTTTTTTTCTGCCAGCTAATTCTTTACCTGTTTCTCTTCTGTTCTGTTGAGTAGAAATTCTGGTTCTTACTCTTTCCTGGCTAATAACAATGTGGTTGTAATGGAAAATAAAATTTATATTCTATTGATTCCATAGCAACAATCTCAGTTTGCATTTAATACCAACTACCTTTTATAGGCAATTATATAGCTCTTTCAAACTGTAACTTGAGTAATAATTTTAAGATACTGTACATTATTTTATAGAGACTGTATGAGATTTTCAAGGTTAGGAACGTACAGATCCTTAGTGTAGCTGGAGAGAACCTGATATGCCATCTTTTTTTTTTTTTTAAAGCAATTGGGGTTAAGTAACTTGCTCAAGGTTACACGGCTGCAGTCATTATTTATGTGTGGGTGCTCATTTTCTGAGGCCGGTTTCAATCTTGGGTCATCCCAACTCCGAGGCCGGCGCTCTTACTCACTGCGCCACCTAGCCACCCCTACGCCATCTTTTCTTATCTCATTTTATAGATGAGGAAACTGAGGCTGCTTAAGTAGAAAAAGTAGAATTTGAATTTAGACTTTGTAACTCTGTAATCATTAGTCCTTCCACTGTATCAAAATTATTTGGACTACATACAATTTTGCCCTCCCCTACCAACTTTAAAATCTCTTTCCTCTGTGTAAGATGTAATTCCATTATACCTGTATTGAGTGTAAAAATATTTGTATACAAAGCAACCCTCTTTAGTTTCCCCTTCAATCCTCTGCTCTTCTAGATTTTCATTTTTTTTTCTTGAAAGCACTAGCCATCTTCCTCCTCACCCAGTTTTGCATCTTTAGTGTCACTTTTAACTCCTTGTTATTACCTCACATGTTCCATCAGTTGCCGTATCATAGCTTTTCCTCTTCATCATTCATTCATACACACACACACACACACACACACACACACACACACACACACACGTGTATGTATTTGTGTGTATGCATGCATGTGATTTTCTCCACTGTAGCGCATGCCCTTATTACCTGTATCCTAGACCTAGACTGTCACCATAGTCTCCTATTTGATCTCTCTACTTTAAACCTTTCTCTCCCATCTGTCTGCCTATGTCCTTTCACACTGTGATTTTTCCTAAAGCATAGCTCTAACCACATCACTCCTCTACTTAGTAAACTCCAATAGATCCCTGTTGTTTCTAGGATCCAGTTCCTTCCTTCACTGAGCATGGAAAGCCCTTCATAATCTGACCTACCTATCTAATCTCCTTATATCTTCCTTTCCTCTCTGTGCTCTTTACTTCAGTTGTAGTGATGTGCTTTCTGTTCCTCATACGTGGTTTTCTGTTCTCTATCTCTGTGCTTTTGCATAGACTCTCCTTCACTCTTGGAATGTTCTCTTTTGTCACTTCTACCTCTTGGACTCTTTGGTTGTTTACTTCAAGATTCAGCTCAAGCATAACCTTCAGCAGGAGATATTTCCTTGACCCTTCAGTTCCTCATGCCTTTCCATCCCAGGTTGTCTTGTGTATGTTTTATGTTTCTTGTATAGACTGCATAGGTACATAGGATTCCCTGAGAAGAAAGCAGTGTTGTATAGTGTATAGAGACCTGGGTGTGAGGTTCTAAAGTGATCTCAGATACTAGCTGTGTGACCCTGGGCAAGTCATGTGGCTTCTATCTGCCTTAATTTCTGAAAATTTGAAAGCCTCTTAGATTAGTGTCTAACAAATAGTAGATTCCTTCCTTCCTTCCTCCCTCCCTCCCTCCCTCCCTCCCATCTTTCTTTCCTTCCTCCCTCTCCCTCCCTTCCTTCCTTCCTGCTCTTCTACCATCCCTCTCTCCTTTCCTAAATATAAGTTTCTTGACAATGCCTGGTACATAGCAGGTCCTTGATAAATACTCTTTGATTGATTGCTCTGTGTGTGTGTGTGTGTGTGTGTGTGTGTGTGTGTGTGTGTGTTTCTAATGGTCTTTGTCCTACTTTACTTTGTAGGCACATGAAGCAACTCTAGAAGCCAGAGGCAGTCCTGAGATAAATGATCGACTTCAGCAGTTAGAGAAAGAGATTACACAACATAGGGATGAATCCAGTAAAGCCCAGGCAGAGGTAGATCGTCTCCTGGAAATCTTAAAGGAGATGGAAAATGAGAAAAATGATAAAGATAAGAAGATAGCTGAGCTGGAGAGGTAAGGATGGATGTCTTGGAAATTGGTTAAATCAGAATTGTTTAAGTATGGATTTATAACTTTTTTGGGGGTGGGAGTGTAATTTGGGCAACTGGTTTTAGCTTTAACTGCTTTAGTTCTTGACTCTTGACCTGACTTTATTAATCTCCTTATCATTCATATTGGTACAACTTGGTTGCTCTCATTTCTTGCAGTTTATTCGAGGTGGCCACATTGGTGTGCAAAGTAATGCACTAATGACATTATTTAGTAGAGTAAAAGGTGGTTATTAATTCATGAGTTCAAGCTTTAGTAAAATTACTAAGAGTTTCTATAATTTAATAGCCCAAACATTAGAAATATTCACTGTTGGAATGGACTTTATTAATTTAGCTATGTTTCGAATGAGTTCTTGGACTTTTCAAAATGATGGATATGCAGACATTTTATCACTTGTAGACATCACAATTGATAGTTAAGAATATTTATTTAACATTTGGATAAGATTTTTTTGGACCTTTGACTATAAATCTAAACTTTCCTTTATATGGTTTGTTTCTTGGGCCTACCCATAGAGCTTATCCAAAATTTCCTTTGTTACTTTCTTTGTTCTTAGAGTATTTGAACATAAAGAATCTTCCTGCTTCTTGACCCTTTCTTATTGCCTTCATCACTTTTGCACATAGATATATATGTGTAAAACTTATAATATCAGTTAATACTAATTATGTAAACCATTGGACATCTTCCACTGGAACCCCTTCAAATAAAGAAGTTAATAGGAGCTAAAAGTCATTTGAATGCCTTGAAATACCGACAAGGGTTTAAAACCACTAGTATGTATATCCCAATTTTTAGGAATCATTCATTATCATTATTTTGAAAGCTACTGGAATCATTCTATAAATGTTAGGTAATTCCCTTCCTTTTCCATTTCCCTTTACCTTACCTCTTCCCTCTTCTCCCTTCTTCCTTCTTGATTCTCCTTCCCTTCACTCCCTCTCCCTTCTTAGAAAATCCTGAAGCTTAGGTGTCTTCATTTTTTTTTTAATGCTTTACTCTATAGTCTTAGAGTTTTAGATAAACTGATTCCTTCCCTCCCATCCCCCAGTCCCAAAACTTTATCCAACAACTGCTTGTTGTAAAGCAGTTACAACAACTGCTTAAGTAACTGAGATATGTAACTGCCTTTGTTATAATTACCTCTAATTTTGGTATATTCAACCTATCAAATTGTATTTTCAAAAACATAGTTACTTGAAATGTCAAAGTTATATTTTCTGGTTTCTTTTAATTTTTTCTCCTCATTTGTATGTATTTGTATTGTTTCATATTTAGAACTATTTCCAAATATTTACTTAGCAAATTTTTATGCAAAAGCATTTTGATTTATTAGTGTTCCCCTCTTAGCATGTAATAGTGAGAATTATTTTTAGAAAATCTTACTGTGCCATTGGAAAAAAAATAATACAGCATTGTTTGAAATCATGTACCTTTTCTTATTTATTTACTTGCAGAAAGAGAAGATAAATTCAGTATTTCACCCCAAGGCTCACTTTTGGATTTAGGTGTACTTTTTAAAAGGAGTAAATAGTAGTTTTGTTAGCCAGAATTATGGCCAATGACAGTTTTGTTAGCCATTATAATTCACCTGTTTGAGGAAAAACTATAAATTGCCCGCTCTTTACTCAGAATATGACTTGAAAGGCTACTAAAATTGTGGGCCCTTTTACTCTTTCAGGCATATGCTACTACATTTTTGTAGTATGGAAACAGATTATGGAAATTTAGACGTTCAGGAGACCAAAAAAAACCAAACAAACAACAAGGGGTGGCTAGGTGGTGCAGTGAATAAAGCACAGGCCCTGGAATTAGGAGGACCTGAGTTCAAATCCAGCCTCAGACACTTAACATTTACAGGCCCTGCGACCTTGGGCAAGTCACTTAACCCCAATTGCCCTGCATTCCCCCTCCAAAAGGCAAAAAAAAAAGTTCAGGAGACTTCATAGATCACCTCCTTTTATCAGTGAGGAAGTTTACAAGGGTAAACTGATTTGTCTGTACTTAGTCATTGGTGAAATAAAGATTAACAGTTCAAGTCTCCTTAAGTTTAGACGTGTACTCTTTCCATTGCACTAAGACTATCTGTTCTTGGCTGAATTTGGTGGTAGCTATCGTCCAGATTTTTTCTGCCTATATGATCTGGTATCTTGATCCCAGCATAAAACCAATATATTTTTGTATTTTGTATTGAATGGACTTAACCTTTTTTTTGGTGAGGGGAAAGCAAGGCAATTGGGGATAAGTGACTTGCCCAAGGTCACACAGGTAGTAAGTGTGCCAGGTGTCTGAAGCCGGATTTTAACTTGGGTTCTCCTGATTCCAGGGCCAGTGCTCTATTCACTGTGCCACCTTGCTGCACCCTAGACTCGGCTTTTTTTAGTGAAATGTAAGGCATTGTTCTGAGTGGGACTTGAAAAATTCGGAGTACAAGCTGTAGGAAGTAAGATGAAGGTACAGTTAGGTCAGAGCAGAAAGTTTGCATGTGCCAAGGATGGCCCAGGTGAAATTACATAATATAAATTTGTAGTGGACCCAGTAAATGGAATTCTGTAATTTCTTACTTTGGAATTCATCAGTACGTGAGGAAAAAGGGAGTAGGCAGATAGTAAGTATATTCTTTTTTTTTTTTTTGCTTTTTGGAGGGCAATTGGGGTTAAGTAACTTGCTCAAGGTCACATGGCTAGGTCTTTGTTCGTGTGTTAAGTGTCTGAGGCCGGATCCAAACTCAGGTCCTTCCAGGGCCGGCGCTCTACTCACTTTTGACACCTAGTCACCCCCTAGTAAGTATATTCTTGAAGTCAAGTTTTCCTTTTGAACTGGATATGCTGCTGTTTTCTCCTCATCTGTTAATGGGCAATGAATTTTGCGCATATCTTTAGTTTTTTAAACAGCAGAGTGGAGGCTTGTAAGATCCTATGTCTATAAGTAGCCCTACAGATTTTTGAAAAAAATTTATTACATAGTTTTTTGCTTATTTTATTTGATCATTATATTACAAAACACTGAAACTGTACTACTTGATTGATAGAATGTTCCTTATGTCATATGCTCTGTTATGCATTTTGTTAATACAGAAATGGCCTGAGTCCCTTTCTGTTTGCAATCTACAGAAAATTCTAGTTAGTAATCCCTGACATTTATATATAGCTTTAAGATTTTTCATGGTACTTTTCAGATTCAGGGGGAAAAAAAGAAATCACATACTTAGGCAAAAGGAGTTTTCATGAGTGTATCTGTCAGTATATTGTCATGTGCAGCAAAGGACTACTTATGTACTTAGTCATAGTCTAAATTTTGTGCTCTTTCATTTGATGCGGTATTTTATGAGTCTTCAATATTCTTTATTGTATTAGGGAGTATGATGCAAAAATATAAGACCAAGAGTGAGGAGATTTTGGTGCTAGCCCTGGCTCTGCCCCAGGTCATCTGAAGCTCTCAGCAATTTCTTTGAACTCTCTTTCTCATTTTCTTTGTCTGTAAAACAGAGATAATAAATATTGTACCTACTTACCCTAAAAGACAAGTGCTCTTCATTGTGTGAAGGGTAGCTAACTACCAACCTGAAAAGGAGAATCCAGGTATTTAATCATGAGAATATGTCCTCATTTAATTTTGGCTCCAGATTTGATGGTTATCAATATAGAAGTCTATGCTGAAAAGGTTGTGTCCAGATCCAAACTCTAGAATGTGAAATTAGGAGCTGTTTAAAATCACAAGGTTACTGAGATTGGAAAGGAATCAAGGAGTCTTTCTAGTCTTGCCCTTTCATTGTAGAGATTAGGAAAATGAGGCCCAAGGGTCAAGTGATATGCCCAGGGTCACTATCAGAGGCTAGGTGTGAACCCAGGTCCTCCACTCCAGATTCTGTATCCTGTTCCCTACAGTCTCCTTAGGTTAATATTGTTTCTCTCTTTGCACTCTCTTTTATCATCTGGCTTCCAAACCAATCATTCCATTGAACCTGTTCTGTCCAAAGTTACCAGTAATCTGTTAATTCATAAATCCAGTGGCCATTTCTCAATTCTCATTCTCCTTGACCTCTTTGCAGCATTTGACACTCTCAGTCACCCTGTTCTCTCTAGGTTTTGGGGACATCATTCTCTCCTGTTTGTCCTTCGTCCTATCTGACCACTCCTCTCTCTCCTCTGCTAGATCCTCATCCAGATTATACCCATAGATAACCCTCAGGATTCTGTCCTGGTTCCTCTTACATTCTCTCTCTATATTACTTTACTTGGTGATCTTATCAGCTCCCATGGATTTAATTATCATCTCTAAGTTGATGATTCTCATATCTATCATTCCTGCCCCATTCTCTCTGCTGACCTCCAGTCCTGCATCTC
Organism: Gymnobelideus leadbeateri; assembly: GCA_011680675.1. Lineage (NCBI taxonomy): Eukaryota > Metazoa > Chordata > Mammalia > Diprotodontia > Petauridae > Gymnobelideus > Gymnobelideus leadbeateri. The sequence goes on from WOXC01000915.1 coordinate 201,657, forward strand.
CAGCAGCCTTTCAGATGTCTCAAACTGGATGTCTAGTAGACATCTTAAACTCAACATATCAAAAATTGATCTGATCATCTTTTCATCTAGCTCTTCCCACCCTACTTCCCTATTACTGTTAAAGATAGCACCATCCGTCCAGTCTTCCAGGCTTTCCAAGGCCTCAGTTTTCATCATTTCAACATCTAACCTTCTTTTCAGCTCTTTTCACCTTAGGCCTTTTTCAGTAACCTGTTGATGGTCTGCCTGTATCAAGCTTTTCTCAACTCCTATCTGTTTTCTCTTCAACTACTAAATGGTTTTCATAAAGCTCAGATCTGACCTTGTGTTTGTTCCTCATCTCCCCTCTTTGCCTCTCCCCCCCCCCACTTAATAAACTCTAGTGCTTCACATCACGTCTAAGATCAGTATAAAATCCTGTCTTTCCATTCAAAACTCTTCATAACCTAACTACTACGCCCAGCTTTCTACTCTCCCTATTATATTCTCTGTGATCCAGTGATACTAGTCTTCTTACTGTTCTTTGCACAAGATGCTTCATCTTGGCTCTGGGCATTTTCTCTCCCTTTTCCTGAAATGTTTTCCCTCCTCATTTCAGCCATCTACCTTCTTCCTTTCCCTTACCCCCTTTCCCACCACACTGCACTCAGTGAATTTTATTTAATTTCTTTTTTTAAAAAGTATTATATTTTATTTATTCCTAATTACATGTAAAAACAATTATTAACATTGGTTTTTGAAATTGACTTCCAAATTCTTTCCCCCATTGAGAAGGCAAGCAATTTGAATAAAAAGTAAGAAAAAGTATGCTTATCAATAGTCTGACACTATGAGTTTTTTTTTCTGAGGATAGATAGCATTTTACAGAAGTCCTTCCGAGTTGTCTTAGATCATTGTATTGCTAAGAAATGCTAGTTCATTTACAACTGATCATCCTCCAGTATTGCTATTACTGTGTACAATGTTCCCTAGTTCTACTTACTGCATTCTTCATCTATTCATGTAAGTCCCTTCAGGTTTCTCTGAGAGCAGTCTGCTCATCATTTCCTATAGCACAATGGTATTCCATCACAATCATATAACACAGCTTGTTCAGCCATTCCTCAGTTGATGGGCATCCTCTCAATTTCCAACTTCCTGCCATCAGAAAAGAGCTGCTATAAATATTTTTGTACACATAGGTCCTTTTTTGCTTTGTTTTGTTTTGTTTTGTCTTTTATCTCTTTTGGGATACAAACCTAGTATAGAGGTATTGCTCTAAAGAATAGTTTAGTTACTTCACAACCCCACCAACAGTGCACTAAAGTCTCGATTTTACCACATTGCCTCCAGCATTTGTCACCTTTCCCTTCTGTCCAGTTAGCCAAGTAGGTGCAAGGTAGCACCTCAGAATTTTTTAACTTGAATTTCTCCAATCAGTAGTGATTCAGAGCACTTTTTTCCATATGGCTGTAGATAGCTTCATCTGACGACTCCTTTTTATCTGACTCCGATTTTTATAAATTTTACTCAGTTCTCTACACATTTTTGAAATGAGCCCTTTATCTGACAAACCTGGCTTCAAAAATTTTTTTTACCCTTATGATTGCTGACTATATTTTCGTTCATCCTATTCCTCCCTGCCTTTTATTTATTTTATTCTCTCTCATTTATTTCATTCTCTCTCCTTTCAGCCTTTCCTTCCTTAAAGATGTGTTGCTTCTGACTACTACTTCTCCTAATCTGCCTTCCCTTCTATCAAGTCCCCTCCCTCCTTCCCCCTAGCCTTTTCTTATCCCCTTCAAACCCTCTTACTTTCTTGAATGGTAAGATAGATTTTTTTTGTACCTAATTGAGTATATATGTCATTCTTTCTTTGAGTCAATTCGGGTGAAAGATTCAAGCATTCCACAACTTCTCCAACTTCCCCTCCATTGTAAAAGCTTTTTATTGTCTCTTCTATGTGAGGTAGTTTGTGCCACTCTACCTCACCCTTTCTCCCTCTCCCAGTGCATTCCTCTTTCTCACTGCATAATTTTTTTTTATATTATCCCTTTACATTCAGTTCATACCTATGCCTCCCATCTATACGCTCCTCCTAACTACCCTAAAACTGAAACATTTCTTATGAGTTATAAGTATCATCTTCCCATGTAGGAATATAAACAGTTTAACCCTAAGTCCTTTATGGTTTCCGTTTCCTGTTTACCTTTTTATGCTTCATTTCAGTCTTATATTTGAAAATCAGATTTTCTGTTGTCTTTTGATGAAGAATGTTTGATAGTCCTCTTTTTCATTGAATATCTGTTTTTTCCCTTGAAAGATTATATTAAGTTTTGATTCTTGGTTGTAGTCCTAGCTCCTTTGACCTCCAGAATATCATATTCCAAGCCCTCTTATCCTTGAATTCAGAAGCTGCTAAGTCTTGTGTTATCCTGACTGTGGTTCCATGATACTTGAATTATTTCTTTCTGGCTGCTTGCAATATTTTCTCATTGAACTAGGAGCTCTGGAATTTGGTTATAATATTCCTGGCAGTTTTTATTTTGGGATCTCTTTCAGGATGTGATTGGTCGATTCTTTCATTTTCTATTTTACCCTCTGCTTCCAGAACCTCAAGGCAGTTTTCCTTTATAATTAATGTTATTATGATATATGTATATTATATTATGTAATACACAATATTATATAATAAATTATATAATTAATTTATAATCTTGAAAGATGATGTCTAGGCTCTTTTTCTCATCATGGTTTCCCAGTAGTCCAGTAATTTTTAAATTCTCTTTCCTGGATCTATTTTCCTGGTAAGTTGTTTTTCCAGTGACATATTTCATATTGTCTTCTATTTTTTCAATCTTTTCTCTTTGTTTTATTTTTTCTTGATTTTTCATAAAGTCATTAGCTTCTATTTGCTCCATTCTCATTTTGAAGGAATTACTTTCTCAGTGAACTTTTGTACCTTCTTTTCCATTTGGCCAATTTTAATTTTTTTTAAACAAATGCTTTATTAACTTCTGTTTTACATCATTCATTTCCACCAGATTTTGAGTTACAATCATTTTCCCCCCATTATTCCCCTACCCAACCTCCCAGAACAGTAATCCCACAAGATATCGCTTCCTCCAATCTGCTCTCTCCCATACCTTCTCCCATACCCCCATCGACTTTTCCATTAGAGGAAGGTGAGTCTTTGTGTCCCAATGCCTGCACATCTTATCTCCCTATTACAAGCAAAAGAGTATTAATAATAGTATTTATATATATTTGAAACATTTAATGTTACGACCTCGAATTTCAGATCCATTTCCTTCCTCCCTTGTCACCCATTCCCTCTGGGGAGATAAGTAATTCAGCATATGTTGTACATGTCTAGCTATGCAAAACATTATCATAGTAGATCTATTGTACAAGGCTACTTATAATTCCCTCCCACTCATCCCACCCCCCACCTGGTCCATTCCCTACATGATCCTGTCCCTCTTTTATAGTGGGTACTTCCAACCTCCCGTTACCCCAAGGATGCCCTCCCATCCATCATCCCTCCTCCCATCCCCCTTCCCCCTATCCTGCTGCAGGTTGAGATATCCCATTTACTATGTATGTCATTTTCTCCCTGAACCAAATTCAGTTTGAATGTGGTTTTGCCTTTTTAGCCTTCCTTATTCTCCCCCTCCTTTGCAACCACTTCCCCTTGCTTCTTCTGCATGGGATAGTTTACCCTACCCTGTCTCTCCCCATCTCCTCTTGCCACTTTCCTCTCTCACCTCATCATTTCATCCCTTGAGTATTCTCCCTTCCCAACAAATTCAACTTATGCCCTCTATCCATATATAACTGTAACCATATACACACACATTCACATATGTATTCATATGACCACACACCCTTCTTCCATTATTTTCATAGTGAGAAGATATCATCAGTCACAGTTATTGCTTTTCCATATAGGAATGTAAATAGTTCAACTTTGATAAGTTCCTTTTGATTTCTTTTTCCCTGATTACCTTCTCAGGCATCTCTTGCTTCTTGTGTCTGGATGTCAAATTTTCTATTCAATTCTGGTTTTTTCCTCAAGAATGCTTGAAAGTCCCCTATTCCACTGAATGACCATATTTTCCCCTGAAACAAAATACTCAGTTTTGCTGGGTAGGTGACCTTGGGTTCATTCCCAGTTCTTTTGCCCTCTGGAATATCATATTCCATGCCCTTCGATCCCTCAGTGTAGAAGCTGCCAGGTCCTGGGCTATTCTGATTGTGTTTCCACAATATTGAAATTGTTTCTTCCTGGCTGCTTGTAGTATTTTCTTCTTGATCTGGGGATTCTGGAACCTGGCTATAATATTCCTGGGAGTTTTCTTTTTGGGATCTTTTTCAGGAGGTGATTTGTGGATTCTTTCAACCTCTATTTTGCCCTCTGGATCTAAAACATCAGGGCAATTTTCCTTGAGAATTTCTTGAAGGGTGATTTCTAGGTTCTTTCCTTGATCGTGGCTTTCAGGTAGTCCAATAATTTTTAAATTGTCTCTTCTGGATCTATTTTCCAGGTCAGTGGTTTTTCCCATGAGATATTTCACATTGCCTTCTAATCTTTCGTTTGTTTGTATCTGCTTAACAGCATCTTGATTTCTCATAAAGTCATTAGCTTCCATTTGCTCCAGTCTAACTCTGAAGGAATGAATCTCCTCAGTGAACTTTTGAGATTCTTTTTCTATCTGGCAAATTCGACTTTTGAAGGCATTCTTCTCCTCATTGCCCTTTTGGGCCTCCTTTGCCATTTGAGTTAGTCTATTTTTTAAGGTGTTGTTTTCCTCAGTCAGGCTGTTGACCTCATTTCATACTTTTCCTGCATCCTTCTCATTTCTCTTTCCAATTTTTCCTCCACTTCTCTTATTTGATTTTTAAAGTCCTTCTTAAGGTCCTCTATGGCCTGCAACCTGCTCATGGTTTCCCCTGGGGCTTTTGGAGCAGGACTTCTGACCTCACAGTCCTTTTCCTGCTCTATGCCCCCAAAATAGGAGTCTAGGGTTGCATTTTTCTGTTTCCTTTGCCTTGGCATGTTGCCACTTAATTGCTTGACTTTTGGGCTTGTTGCCACACTATGGCTTTAAGGCCAGCTAGAGGAATTTTTGTCCCGAACGTGTGGGGGGCAACTTCCATTTCTGGTAAGCTGTAAACCCACCCACAACTTCCACCCTAGATCACAATCCAGATCCAGGGAGGTTAAAGCAAGAGCGATTACCCCCCAAGACTGATCGCTGGATCTCCATACAAATTTGCAGGCTGGGAGCGGGAGCTGCCTCTGAAAACTACAAAATGGCGTTTGTCCTCAGAGGCTTCTAGCCCCCAGGGGAGGGAGCCGACGCATTCCCTAATACCAGTCCCAAAGTCCATAGGACACTAACCTCTTACTTTGTCCCAGGCAAGTCTATGTTGATAATTCTGGAGTTGCCATAGCTCCTGGTGTTCTGGGGTTCCTCCAGCTGGCTGCTGGCCCTGCCGCCCTGGGGCTAAAACCTCGGCTCATGGGGACCTGGGCCCAGCTCGGCTCGACTCCTGCGCTCTGCGCGCTGCACGCTGCGAGGTCCCAGACCACTGCGCTGGTCCTTCCTGCAGGGCTGCTGGGCTGTCCTCAGCGGGAGTTTAGCTTCTCTGTGTTGTTCTATGGGTGCTGGGGCTCCAGAAGTTGTTCAGAGTCCCCTTTTACATCGTTTGGGGAGAATGTGGGGGCAGAGTGGCTTGGATGAGCTGTTTCTACTCCGCCATCTTGGCTCCGCCACCAGCTTACATTCTTTTGGGGAGGAGAAAATAACTTGTACACAGATAAGTAAATATAAGTTACATACAATGTAAATTGAAACTGTTTTCAGGAGGAAGTGCAAGTTGGGGCAGGAATGTAGGAGGGAGTATTTGAACTCCGCCAATTTTACTTTTTAGGAAGTTTTTTTTTCTTTAGGAAAGTTTTTTTCTTTTAAAACTTCTTTTAGGAAGTTTTTTTCTTCAGTGAGTTTTTGTGCCTCTTTTTCAATTTTGCCAATTCTGCTTTTCAAGGTATTCTTCTCATTGGATTTTTGTAAACCTTTTTTATCATTTGGCCTAGTCTTTTTTTTTAAGGTGTGTAGCAGCAAGCACCCCAACATCCCCAGGGTGGCTGCCAACACAGGTTCTTAGATATGCTTTTCTAAAGGAGAGCAACTCAGAATGGGTTAACAAACTTACTTTAATCAATCAAACATATATCATTTACCTAGTTCAGGGGAAAAAGCCAGCACCCCAAACTTCAGAGTATACAGACAGAAGTTAAAAGACAGAGAAACAAACAGATCAAGCAGACAGGCTTCCAAACTGTCCAACCATTGCGTCAATACCAAATCATAGTTACCAGAGAGGGTTTTCAAAGCCAGGAGGGCTCTCAACGGCTTCCCAGAGACTTATCTGGTCAAATCACACAACACTTCTCAAAGTGAGCCCCAAAGCAGAGCCTCCCATCAGGGCTTATATAGCCTTCTCCTGGCTCAGAGAATATAACAACCTTCTTGACCCACTGCCCAATCACAAAGTATCAATGTGTGGGTGTTCCTGAAAAACAAGCCTCCTGTCACAGGCTCCATGTGACCATATTCAGCCTAATAGGGGGCAGAGTATATTTTCAAATCAAGGAAGGTTCTCAGAATCTCTTAAGCCTACTAAGGGCTAGTGGCAGGGAAGATCTTTAAATTTGCATTTCCATTACTAGGTGTTATTTTCTTTGGTATTTTTTGTGCCAAGCTGTTTACTCTTTTTTCATGATCTTCTTGCATTACTCTCATTTCTCTTTCCAATTTTTCCTCTTCTTCTCTTATTTGACTTCCAAAATCCTTTTTGAGCTTTTTCATGGCCTGAGACCAATTGCTATTTTTCTTGGAGACTTTGTGTGTAGGGGTTTTCACTTTGTTATCTTCTTCTGAGTGTATGTTTTGATCTTCCTTGTCACCATTGTAACTTTATGTGGTCAGAACTTTATGCTGTTTGCTCATTTTTCCAGCCATTTCTTGACTTTTAAGTCTTTGTTAAAGTGGGGCTCAGCTTCCAGGATAGAGGGTGCATTATCTCAAGCTTTAGGGGTTGTGTGGAGCTATTTTCAGAGATATTTCTAGGGACTTGTAAGTTTTTATTTTTCCCAAGGTGGTATAAGCTGTTCTCCGAGTGACCACAAGTACTCTTTTCTGCCCTGAATTGTAATGAGGGTTCTTTCTCTCCTGTGGCTGCAAGCTCCTGTGTGCTAGTGCTCCTCCTCTCCTTCGTACTGCAACCCAGGACTGTCATCAGAATTGGAGTATCAGAAAAACAGTGGAGTCCTGCTCCCAGTGCCAGCAAAGAGACCCTTTAATCTTCTGAGCCCCTTTACTAGCCCCTTTACCATCTGGAGCTTTCAGCTCCAGAAACAACCACTGCTGCTGCTGATTCAGTGACTCCCAGGGCATGGTCCTGGGTTTGCTGGGGCCTGGTCTGTACTGGAGCTGGGTCTGCACAGGCATGGCCTGCACTGGGCTACACCCTGCTCTTACCCTGATGCAACAGACCTTTCCTGCCAACCTTCTGGGTTGTATTTGGCTCGAAAATTATTTCATCCTATCCTCTTGTGGGTTCTGCTATTCCTGAATTTGTTTTTAGGGCATTTTTTTTAATTTAAATTTTTTTATTTACTTTTAGTTTATAACATTCAGTTCCACAGTCCCTTGAGTTTCAAATTTTCTCTGCCTCTCTCTCTTCCCCCCTCCTCTCCATGATAGCATGCAATCAAATATAGGTTCTACAAATACCTTCACATTAAACATTAGTCAAGTTGTAAAGAAGGATTATAAGCAATGGAGTGAATAAAGAAGAAGGGACAAATCAAAACACAAAAGAGAGAGAGAGAGCAAGTGGTTTGATTCAGTCTGCACTCGTACTCTGTAGTTCTTTCTCTGGATGCGAATACCCCTTTCCATCATGAGTTTTTGTAGTTGTCTTCTAACATTGTATTGCTGAGAGGAGCCTAGTCTATCAAAATTAGTCATCACACATACAATGTGTCTGTAATTGTGTACAACGTTCTCTTGCTTCTGCTCCCCTCATTCAGCATCAGTTTATATAAATCTCTCCAGGTTATGATGAAGTTTGTCTGCTCTTCATTTCTTTTTCTTTCTCTTTCTTTCTTTTTTTTTTTTTTTTGGCTTTTTGGAGGGCAATTGGGGTTAAGTAACTTGCCCAAGGTCACACGGCTAGAATTTTGTTTGGGTGTGTGTTGAGGGTCTGAAGCCAGATCCAAACTCAGGTCCTTCTGACTCCAAGGCTGGCATTCTACTCACTGCGCCACCTAGCCGCCCCTGCTTTTCATTTCTTATAGCAAAATAATATTACATTACATTCATATACCACTTTAGCCATTCCCCAATTGATTTCCAATTCTTTGCCACCACAAAAAATTTGCTATATATATTGTTGTACATATGGCATGTCTTTAGGGCATTTTTAAAGGTGTTTGGAGAGGTTTGGGGGAAAGCTCAGGCAAATCTCTGCCTTTTTTCTGCCATCTTCTAGCTTCTTTTGAGTCCCAACTCAAATCCTACCTTGTACAGAAGTCTTTCCCAACCCTCTTAATTATAGAGTTAAGTATGTCCCATTTATCACTTGTTGATAAATATTTATTTACTTATCTCCATTATTTAATTGTCCCTCTTTGAGGGCTTTGCTTCTCTTTTGTATTCTTAGTGTTTAGCACAGCCCCTGGTACATAGTTAGCACTTAAATGTTTATTGACTAATTAACTATGAATAAAGGAAGCTATATGCCAAGAATGAACAACTTTAATTTTAAAGAAGTGAATTCCTCAGCATGTGCCATTCATATCAAATTTATACCATGAAATACATTTACCTTTTCAAAAAATCTTTAGTAATATAATTTATTAAATACTGATATAAGGTAGTATTTACTTTTTGAAGATACATTTGAGGTGATGTATTAAATTATTTGTTCTTTCTTCCTTTTCTACTTTCCCTTCTGACTATTCATTGAATTAACATGTTATCTTATATTTGAGTCTTGCACTTTGCATTCTGCCTCCAAATGCACTGATGAAAGGAAATGAAGACTATGATTTGCTTTATAGTCACCTGAGGAGTTGTGGTTATCTTCCTGTAAAAACCAGACCACATTGTTTTTCAATACAGTAATATTTGTCTGTGAAATACTGCCATATCTTTTCTCAACATTCCTCTTCTTTGAAGTTATTGCTTCCAAGTCTAGAGGTGGTGAGATACATACCTTTTAAAAGTTACTGTAGCTTTGGATGGAATGGTCAGAAACAATGCCTGAGTTGTGCTTGAGGTTAATAGATAAGCTCCACTCTTCCCTAAATAAAGCCTTAAGGGCTTTATGCTCTTCAGGAACTTAGAGACTGGCTGCATTGTAATTTGGATCTTGAGCACCATAGAGGGATAAATATAATATAATATAAAATATAATATATAAATATATATAAAAATATAAATAATAAATAAAATAAATAAATAAGAAATAAAAAAATAAAAAATATAATATAAAATAAATATAAAGAAAGCTATACCTGGTGTGGGAAACCTGCAGCTTCAAGGCCACATGTGACCTTCTAGCTCCTCAGCCTTTTGACAATTCAAGTTTTATAGAACAAATCCTTTTATTAAGGGGATTTGTTCTGTGAAGTTTGGAGTTGGTCAGAAGCCTATTTTTGTTTTAAATTTCACTTTATGAGATATACTTGGACAGATGTGAGGTTAGCAGCTGTATAGGAAGAAATGAAAGAAAAATTCTTCCTATACTGGGATAAAATTAATTTTTGTTTGAAAATTTTAGAGAGAAACTAAATTTTGTTTTCTACTACCTTTTACAGCTTAATGGAATCAACAGTATTATATTACTTTTTTCTATCTTATATCAGATAATTTGGAACATTTTCAGGTGGGCACCAGAGGAATAATCTTTTGTAAGGAATAGTTAAGTGATCTTGTTTTTAAATTAAACACAGCCAAATTTTCACATATTTAATTACTAATTCTGAAGGAGAAGTAACCAGTTTCCATATATAGTTGATTTCAGATAGAACTCTTGCTGGAAAAATTCATATTGATACAGAAAATCTGGCACATAGTAAATGCTTATTGATTGGTTGATTGATTGCTATAACACATGGCTGTTCTTCTTTCCTTTTCTTTAATGCTTTGTTTCATATTTTGTCTTGTGTTCTTCAGTAGTATAATCTCTGAACTGTAATCTCATTAACTCTTTCTAACTTTCTCTTTCGCATCTTCCTGGATATGCTGCTCCCTTCAGTCTCACCTCAAGGTCAGTATGTTCTTTTAAAAATAAACGTATTCAAAAATGCCATGTGCTAATTTTATCTTAAATTCTAAAAATAAACTGGAATAATACAATTTATTTGAGGAAAGATAACTAAAATTTCAGTCCAGAGGACATAATATTCTTGAAATCAAGAGCTTTATAAGCAAAGAATTTTAAAATAACTCAGCAGGAGAGTTCTCTTTTTCAAAGAATGTGTCTGTGTATCTGTCTCTGTGTTTTGTGAGTTGTTATCTGACCAATCCGTGGGATATTATTTCATTTCTGTTTTTTTTCCTCCCTTCTTTAGATTGACATGGAATTGGTAAGAAAGAGTATAGTCCATCAGAAAAAGGGTATATAATGAAATTAAAACTTTTTTTTCCCTTTTCCTTAAATAGTCACTAGGTTCTTACCTATCAACAAGAGAAAGTACTTGTATGGAGCTTCTCTCTATTTGTTTGACAGTTGCTATCACCTAATAACACATATTTCTTCTCCTTTTTATAATTTCTTTTTCTTTATGAATTTTGCTGTATCTTAGAAGCCCCTATGTCAGTATGGTAGGTAATGTTGCATTCTTACTAGTACTGGTTTATGTCCTCTTGATATTTCTCTTAGAACTCATGTGTGGTAAGGGGAAAGGAATGGAAAAGAGAGGGGAAGGGCAAATTAGCCCAGAATGATCATTGAAAAATTGATACTGATGTCCACATTTCCAAATCTCTTTTGAATAATAGCTCCTCTAAAACTCAAATACATTGCCCACAGTTCACATGCAGACCATAACACTCCTGAGTGCAATGTAAACCAGATTAAAATGTAATTGGTAAATATTTAAATAAATAAAAATAACATAGAGAATATTTATAAACAGATAACATAAAAATGTTAAAATGTGATTTTTCTAAAGGAATATGTGCATGTAGAAATCCTTATGGAGATTCTTCCTTCAGGGAAGGCCTCTTCCTTATTCATTGTTGGCAAGATCCTTGTCAGAGTCCTTCTTCAGCTGATCCTTCACTTGGAAGATGGTCATTTATTTGAGAGCCAGTGAGGCTTCAGAAAGGGCTGAGAAATGGTTTCACGATGGCATGCTTGCATGGTTTTTAGATAATGGATGATGCTTTTGTGCTTTCCCTGTCACCAGTGGAGTGAAAACACAGACTGTGTGCTTACTCCCATGCTTTTTAGCGTGATGTTTTTACCAGTGTTGTCAGATGCCTTCAGTGGGACAGAAATGACATCAAGGTCAGCTATTGCATTGACAGTAAATTATTAAAGTGGAGGATGTGTCAGTGCATGATTTTTTCTTTGCAAATGATTGTGCACTCAGTGCAGCTTCTGAGGCCTAGATACAACACAGGATGGATTGATTCTCTGCTGCTAGTAGTCTCTGATTCTGTTTGACCCCATTGCTTTAGAACATATCCATTCTTATTAATCTTTATAATTTTTCCTTCAGTCTTTCTTCAGTCATGTAACCCTTAATGACTTCATTTGAAGTTTTCTTAAAAAAGATACTGGAGTGGTTTGCCATTTCTTACTCCAACTCATTTTAGAGATGAGGAGCTGAGGTAAGCAGGATTAAGTGACTTGCCCAGGAGCACACAACTAGTAAGTATCTAAGGCTGGATTTGAACTCCTGAAGATGAGTCTTCTTGACTTCAGGACCAGGGCTCTCTCCACTGTACCATCTAGTTTCCTTTAATCTTAGTTAACCTTCTTATAAATAATCACTTTTAACTGGTGCCTTTTCCAACAGGTCTCTTAACTAGCCTTTCACTTTTACTACTGCTTACTATTTCTCTAATTTGATTCTTTAAATTTTTAATATCATAGTAGTAACATTGTTAGGAGAAAAATGACAGAATATAAGGGAAAAGGATTAATATAGTACACCCAAAGCTGACCATTCAAAAATAACTTTTTACCTATGATATAGTTTTTGATACAAAGTTGGCAGGTTTGGAAATGGTACAAATGAAATTATTATTTCAAATTCAAAACATGGAAATAAATAATGTTAACTTTAATGAACAAATATAGAATTATGATGCTACTTCCATCTCATATGAAATAACCTATTGGTATATTTCATCTTTTTCATTTCAAATTTAATTATCTATAATGTATGAAGCTAATTTATCTAAAGAAATTGTAAAGTAAGTAAAAAGAAGTCCAAAATTTTATCTCACTCCCAACAAGCTGGGTGACTAAAGATGGAAACATTCAATATTGCAGTGACAGAAAGATAACAATACTAATACATTGTTGGTGGAGACACACACTGGTCCAGTCATTTTGAAAAACAATTTTTAATTATGGTAAGAAAGTTATTTCAATTTCCATACCCTTTCCCCTGAGATTAAATTTCTAGGCATGTGGAATATCAAAGAACATTGAAAGATTAAGTTGAAAGAAAAAAATCATTTCTTAAAAAAAATGAGCATAGCCAAAGAGTTAACTTGTTTCTGCTAATTAAAAGTTAATGCCTTCTATTTTAAGAAATCTTTTAACACAAAATATTCTGAGGTTCTTTTCTGCTAAAATTGCCTCCCAATACTGAGAGAAAAGTCAAGGAAAAAAAATCACAATATGTCTGTCTTGTGATAAAGTAGAAAAACCCTTGAATTTTATCATTTGGATCTTTATCATAGTCAGGTGTCAGAAAACAGTGTTCATAAGACAATACAAAATTTCAAACTTTTCTTTATTGTTCAGACTAATAGTCCAGAGTAAATTTATTGCTAGATTACATATATTAAAAAAACAACAACATATTCTTTAGATTTGTGAATCTGACTCCAAATGTTTACTTTGTTTAGGTTTGTGTTTATTTTCAAGAAACATGTTTGAATAGATGAATATATATTAATATATGTTGATATAATTTATGAATAAATTTAAAAAATCATTGTATATCAAAACTCTTACTGTATGCCATGCATTGTGCTAAGTTGGTGATGCAAAAACAGAAAAGAAGGTAGTTCTTGCCTTCAAGGAAGCTTGCATTGTAATTGGGAGAGAACAAAGATTAGAAAGTGATGTCTAGGGAGAGGTTGGTATTTGCTTTGGAAAATTGCAAGGCTTTTTTGAGTGCTATCATGGGGACTCTTCAAAGGTTGTCCTTTCTAGGAACAGTGACTATAATGATTTGATAGTGTTTGAAGAATTTGAAAGTTGATGTGAGAGTGGGATTGGAGTGGCACTTATTGTGCTTGGTAAAAGATGGCAGGGGAGTAAGAAGAATCATGACTGGAGCAACTGGCTTGATATAATGGGCAAGTTGGGGAACACTTATCTTCCCATGGCAAGATTACCATAGAAGAAAGGATTAATTTTTTCAGGTATGGTCTGTTGGTGTATATAGTGGGGCAGGTAGGGATTGTGGTGAGTGTGGATTGAGGAAGAGAGAGAGAGACAGACTTGCTGACTTGTATTGAGCTTGTAGTTCAATTTCATGGCTTTAGAAAAAAAATGAATAAAAATGATGAAAGTCCTCAAAGAAATGGGTATACCAGATCATATTATTTGTCTTCTGCGGAACCTGTATGTGGGCTAAGAATCAGCAGTTAGAATCAAACATAAGACAATAGATTGGCTTAAGATTGGAAAAGGAGTACAAGACGACTTTATGTTGTCCCCTTATTTATTTAATTTATATGCAGGGCACATCATGCAAAATGCCAGGCTGGATGAAATAAAAGCTGGAATGAAGGTTTCTGGGAGAAATAGCAACAGTTTCAGATATGCAGATCATGCCACTCTGGTGACAGAAAGTGAGGAGGAATTAAGCCTCTTGATGAGGCTGAAAGAGAAGAGCAAAAGATGGTTTGAAATTTAACATTAAAATAACCCAAAAATTAAAATCATAGCAACTAGTTCTGTCACTTCCTGGCAAATAGAGGGAGAAGAAAAGGAAGCGGTATCAGATTTTATATTCTTGGGCTCCAGTGTTACTGACAGTAATTACATCCATGAAACTAAGACATTTGCTTGGAGGGAATGCTGTGGCAGATCTGGACAGCATACTAAAAGGAAGAGATATCATCTTGTTAACAAAGGTCCATATAACTAAAGCTGCGATTTTTTAAAATTAAATTTTATGTTTATTTTTAGTTCACATCATTCATTTCCACAAGATTTTGAGTTACAAATTTTCTCCTCATCTTTCCCCTACCTACCACCCCAAAACAGTGATCCCACTGTATACCCTCTCCCCCAATCTGCTCTCTCGTATATCCTCCCCAAAGCCATGATTTTTCTAGCAATGTATTTGTGTGAGAGTTGGACTATAAGGAAAGCTGAGCATCACAGAACTGATGCTTTCAAATTTGTGGTGCTGGAAAAGAGTTTTGGCAGTCCCTTGGACAGCAAAGAGAACAAGTCCATCAATATTTAAAGAAATTAATTCAGATTCACTGGAAGATCATATATTGAAGCTGAAACTTCAATACTCTGGCCACATAATGAGAAGACAGAACTTATTGGGAAAGACCTTGATATTGAGAAAGATTAAAGGCAAAAGGAAGAGGGAACAGCAGAAAATGAGATGAATAAATAATATCATGGAAACAATTTACATAAACTTGGACAGACTTTGAGAGATAGTGGAAGACGGAAGGGCCTGGCATGCCAGTGGTCCGTGAATTTCGAAGAGTTGGATGTAAATGAACAACAACAGCACATATACACGCACATTTACATGCATGTACGTGTATGTATAAGCATTATATGTGTGTATATAAAAGGCCTAAATGTTTGCATATAACCCAAATACATATATACTTATTATATATAGTGTATATATACTTATATGTAAGTGTATATATATATTTATATGTAGAGATATATATACATATATATGTACTTATATATAAGTAAATGTGTATGCAACTTATATGAAGTATTTATACATAATATAAATAACTAAAACAGGTACCCAGGTTATTTATTCATGCAGATAAACTGGGTACTTTGTTTTAGTTTGCTTCTTTTATAAAGTTTCCCCCCATGTCTGGAATTCTCCCTTTCCCTCCTTTCTTCACCTTCTGGCTTCACTGACTTTTCTTTGGGTCCAAGGTAAAATTCCAACTCTGCATGAAGTCTTTCCCGCTGCTTAAAAAGAAAAATTCGTTTTTTCCATTTACATGTAAAAACAATTTTAACATTCACTTTTTTAAATTTCAGTTTCCAAATTCTGTCCTTTCCTCCCTTTTCTTTTCCCTTTCTAAGATGACAAGCAACTTGATATAGGTTAAACATAGGCAGTCATACAAAACATATTTCCATATTAGTCATATTGTGAAAGAAAACACCTCCTCCCTCCCCCACCCCCCCAAAGGAAAAAAAAACCAACAAAGAAGAACAAAGAAAATTTTTAAAAAGTGTGCTTTGATCTGTGTTCAGTCTGTTACTATTTCTTTGTCTGGAGATGAATAACATTTTTCATAATAAGTTCTTTGAAATTGTCTTGGATTAAATGTATGTCATTCACAGTTAATCATTATTCTATATTGCTATTCCTGTGTACAATAATTTCCTGGTTCTGCTCACTTCACTTTGCATTAGTTTTTCTTTACAGGTTTTTCTTAGAATATCCTGTTTGTCATTTTTTTTTTTTTTTTTTTTTTTTTTGGCCTTTTGGAGGGAGAAAGGTAGGGCAATTGGGGTTAAGTAACTTGCCCAAGGTCACATGGCTGGTGTCTGAGGCCTGATTTGAACTCAGGTCCTCCTGACTCCAGGGCCAGAGCTCTAGTCACTGTGCTACCTAGCTGCTCCCCTGTTTGTCATTTCTTATATAATAATACAGTATGCTCTATTTCCAATTTTTTTGCTACCATAAAAAGAGCTGCTGTGTCGATTCTTTACCTTTTTGTTTTGTATCTATTTGGGCTATAGACCTAGTAGTGGTATTGCTGGATCAAAGGGTATGCCTTTCAGGCAATTCCAAATTGCCCTCTAGAATGGTTGAATCAGTTTACAATTCTAATAACAGTGCATTAGTGTCTCAATTTTCCAACATCCCTTCTAACATTTGTCTTTTATCCTTTTTTTTTTTTTGTAATAATAGTCAGTCCAATAAGTGAAGTAATACATCAGAATTGTTTTAATTATCCTTTCTTTAATCAATAGTGATTTAGGGTGTTTTTTTCCTATGACTTTAGTTAGCTTTGATAACTTCATCTGAAAACTGCCTTTTCATATCCTTTGACCATTTGTCCTTTGGAGAATGGCACTTTATAAATTTGATTCCGTTCTCTATATATTTGAGAAACTTGCTATAAATTTTTTCACAGTTATTACTGTGTATTTCCCTCTACAGTATTTTCCCCATATTTATTCTTTTTCTCTCTCTCTCCCTGCTCCTCTCTCCCCCCCTTTCACCTTATCCATTCTAAAAAGTGTTTTGCTTCTGACTGCTGCTTCCCATATCTGACCTTCTTTGTATTAGCCCTTCTCTTCTCTTTACCTCTTCCCTTCTTATTTTCCTGTAGGGTGATAGATTTCCATACTCTACTGAGTATGTATGGTATTCCTTCTTTAAGGCAATTCCAATGAGATCAAAGTTCATGTGTTTCCACTCCTACCTCCCCCATCTTCCTTTCCACTATAAAAGGTCTTTTGTACCTCTTTTATGTGAAATAATTTGCCCCATTTTACCTGTCCCATTTCCCATCTCCCAGTGCATTCCTTTTTCTCAACTCTTAAATTTTTTTAAGATACTATTTCATCATATTTAACTCACACCCCTTCATTCACTCTGTGTATACTCCTGACTGCTCTAATAATGAGAAAGTTCTTAGAAGTTAAAAATATCTTCTTCCCATGCAGTAATGTTAACCTTATTGATTCCCATATGATTCATTTTCCCTTTTATGCTTCTCTTGAGTTTTGTAT
Organism: Gymnobelideus leadbeateri; assembly: GCA_011680675.1. Lineage (NCBI taxonomy): Eukaryota > Metazoa > Chordata > Mammalia > Diprotodontia > Petauridae > Gymnobelideus > Gymnobelideus leadbeateri. The sequence goes on from WOXC01000915.1 coordinate 218,877, forward strand.
TTGAAAGTAAAATTTTCTATTTAGCTCTGGTCTTTTCATCAGGGATGCCTTAAAGTCCTCTATTTCATTAAATATCCATTCCCTTTCCCTTCCCCCTGAAAGTTTATACTCGGTTTTGCTGGGTAGGTGATTGATTCTTGGTTGTTATTCTGGCTCCTTTGCCCTTCAAAATATATATATTCTTTAATGTAATATAACATAAGGTAGTTCTAACTCTTATGTTACCTTGATTGTGGCTCCATGATACATGAATTGTTTCTTTCTGGCTGCCTGAAATATTTTCTCCTTGTCCTGGGAGCTCTGGAATTTGGCTATAATATTCCTGTTAGTTTTCATTTTGGGATCTCTTTTAGGAGGTTAATGTAGATTGTTTGAATTTCTATTTTACCTTCTTGTTCTAAAATATTAAGGTACTTATCCTTGGTAATTTCTTGAAAGATGATGTCTTAGACTCTTTGATCATGGCTTTCATGCAATTCAAGAATTTGTAAATGCTTCTTAAATGGATCCTCAGTCTATTTTTCAGATTAGTTGTTTTTCCAGTGAGGTATTCCCATTTTCTTCTTTTTCATACTTTTGATTTTGTTTTATTGTTTCTTTTTTTTTAAACATATGCTTTATTAACTTCTGTTTTACATCATACATTTCCGCCAGATTTTGAGTTATAATCATTTTCCCCCCCTGTTTTTCCCCTACCCACCCTCCCAGAATAGCAGTCCCGCAAGATATCGCTTCCTCCAATCTGCTCTCTCCCATACCTTCTCCCATACCCCCTTCGACTTTTTCATTAGAGGAAGGTGAATCTTTGTGTCCCAATGCCTGCACATCTTATCTCCCAATTACAAGCAAAAGAATATTAATAATAGTATTTATATATATTTGAAATATTTAATCTTAAGACCTTGAATTTCAGATCCATTTCTTTCCTCCCTTGTCACCCATTCCCTCTGGGAAGATAAGTAATTCGGTATATGTTGTATATGTCTAGCTATGCAAAACATTATCATAGTAGATATATTGTACAAGGCTGCTTATAATTCCCTCCCACTCATCCCACCCCCCACTTGGTCCATTCCCTACATGATCCTGTCCCTCTTCTATAGTGGGTACTTCCAACCTCCCCTCCCCTCAAGGATGCCCTCCCATCCATCATCCCTCCTCTCATCTCCCTTCCCCCTATTCTGCTGCAGGTTGAGATATCCCATTTAGTATGTATGTCATTCTCTCCCTGAACCAAATTCAATGAGAATGTGGTTTTTGCCTTTTTGCCTTCCTATTCTCCCCCTCCCTTGCAACCACTTCCTCTTGCTTCTTCTACATGAGATAGTTTACCCTACCCTGTCTCTCCCCATCTCCTCTTGCCACTTTCCTGTCTCACCTCATAATTTCATCCCTTGAGTATTCTCCCTTCCCAACAAATTCAACCTATGCCCTCTATCCATATAACTGTAACCATATACACACACATTCACATATGTATTCATATGACCACACACCCTTCTTCCATTATTTTCATAGTGAGAAAGATATCATCAGTCACAGTTATTGTTTTCCATATAGGAATGTAAATAGTTCAACTTTGATAAGTTCCTTTTGATTTCTTTTCCCTGATTACCTTCTCAGGCATCTCTTCCTTCTTGTGTCTGGGTGTCAGATTTTCTATTCAATTCTGGTTTTTTCCTCAAGAATGCTTGAAAGTCCTCTATTCCACTGAATGACCATATTTCCCCTGAAACAAAATACTCAGTTTTGCTGGGTAGGTGACCCTTGGGTTCATTCCCAGTTCTTTTGCCCTCTGGAATATCATATTCCATGCCCTTCGATCCCTCAGTGTAGAAGCCGCCAGGTCCTGGGCTATTCTGATTGTGTTTCCACAGTATTGAAATTGTTTCTTCCTGGCTGCTTGTAGTATTTTCTCCTTGATCTGGGGATTCTGGAACCTGGCTATAATATTCCTGGGAGTTTTCTTTTTGGGATCTTTTTCAGAGGTGATCTGTGGATTCTTTCAACCTCTATTTTGCCCTCTGGATCTAAAACATCAGGGCAGTTTTCCTTGAGAATTTCTTGAAGGGTGATTTCTAGGTTCTTTCCTTGATCATGGCTTTCAGGTAGTCCAATAATTTTTAAATTGTCTCTCCTGGATCAATTTTCCAGGTCAGTGGTTTTTCCCATGAGATATTTCACATTGCCTTCTAATCTTTCATTTGTTTGGATCTGCTTAACAGCATCTTGATTTCTCATAAAGTCATTAGCTTCCATTTGCTCCAGTCTAACTCTGAAGGAATGAATCTCCTCAGTGAACTTTTGAGATTCTTTTTCCATCTGGCAAATTCGACTTTTGAAGGCATTCTTCTCCTCATTGCCCTTTTGGGCTTCCTTTGTCATTTGAGTTAGTCTATTTTTTAAGGTGTTGTTTTCCTCAGTCAGGCTGTTGACCCTCATTTCATACTTTTCCTGCATCCTTCTCATTTCTCTTTCCAATTTTTCCTCCACTTCTCCTATTTGATTTTTAAAGTCCTTCTTAAGGTCCTCTATGGCCTGCAACCCGCTCATGTTTTCCCCTGGGGCTTTTGGAGCAGGACTTCTGACCTCACAGTCCTTTTCCCGCTCTATGCCCCCAAAATAGGAGTCTAGGGTTGCATTTTTCTGTTTCCTTTGCCTTGGCATGTTGCCACTTAATTATTTGACTTTTGGGCTTGTTGCCACACTATGGCTTTAAGGCCAGATAGAGGATTTTTCGTCCTGAACGTGTGGGGGACAACTTCCATTTCTGGAAGCTGGAAGCCCACCCACGACCTCCACCCCAGATCACAATCCAGATCCAGGGAGGTTAAAGCAAGAGCTATTACCCCCCCAAGACTGATCGCTGGATCTCCCTACAGTTCGCCGGCCAGGAGCTGGAGCTGCTTCTGAAAACTACAAAATGGCATGTCTCCTCAGAGGCTTCTAGCCCCCAGGGGAGGAAGCCGACGCATTCCCCAAATACTGGTCCCAAAGTCCATAGGGCACTAGCTTCTCACTTTGTCCTAGGTATGTCTATGTTGATAATTATGGATTCGCCACAGGAGCTGGTTTTTTGGGGTCTCTCCAGCTGTCTGCTGGCCCTGCCGCCCTGGGGCTAAAACCTTGGCTCACTGGGACCTGGGCTCGGCTCGGCTCGGCTAGGCTCCCTGTGCTCTCTGTGCGCTGCGCTCTGCCCGGTTCCCGGAGTGCTGCACTGGTCCTTCCTGCAGGGCTGCTGGGCTGTCCTCAGCGGGATGTTAGCTTCTCTGTGGGTGCTGGGGCTCCAGAAGTTGTTCAGAGTCCTGTTTTATTGTTTCTTGATGTCTCATGGAGTCATTAACTTTCACTTGTCCAATTCTAATTTTTATGGAATTATTTTCTTCAATGAGCTTTTGTACCTTTTTTTCCATTTAGCCAATTCTGCTTTTTAAGTAGTTCTTCTCTTCTTTGAATTTTTGTACTCATTTTTCCCTTTGGCTAATTCTGCATTTTAAGGTATTTTCTTCCTTCATTTGATTTTTGTACCTCTTTTGCTATTTTGCTTATTCTCTTTTCAGGGTATTATTTTCTTCTGTGCAATGTGTACGGTGTGTGTGTGTGTGTGTGTGTGTGTGTGTGTGTGTGTGTGTGTGTGTGTGTGTGTGTGTGTGTGTATGTCCGGGTCTTTTTTCATGATTTTCTTGAATTGCTCTCATTTCTTTTCCAAATTTTTTCCCTCTACATTTCTTATTTGAGTTTTAAAATCCCTTTGGAGCACTTCCATAGCTTGAAACCAGTTCACATTTTTCTTTGAAGCTTTAGATGCAGCAGTTTTGATTTTATTGTTTTCTGAATTTGTGTTTTGATCTTCCCTGTCACCATAATAACTTTTTATGGTCAGGTTCTTTTTCCTTTGTTTGGTCATTTCCAGTCTATTTCTTGACTTTTAACTTTATGTGTTAAAGTTGTGCTGTGCTTCTGGGGTGGAAATGGCACTGTCCCTTTGTTGTACAGCTGTTTTCAGAGCTACTTTTGGTGTTTGTAAGTTTTCATTTCTTCCAAAATGGTATGATCTAAGGAGAGATGTGTTTACTACTCTTTTGATCTGTACTTGGTCTGCAAGCACTCTTTTACACCCTGGAACTGTAGCTAGTGTCCTTGCCCACCTTTGACTGCAAGCTCTGTTTTGGTAGTGCTCCTTTTTGCCCTGTGGTTGTGACCTAGTTCTATGACCTGGATCTTTGTTTGGGCAATACAACCAAGTCCTGTATCCAGTTCTAGCAGAGGGGACCCACATATTTTTTTTTTTTTTGCTTTTTGGAGGGCAATTAGGGTTAAGTAACTTGCTCAGGGTCACACTGCTAGGTTTTTGTTTGTGTGTGTTAAGTGTCTGAGGCCGGATCTGAACTTAGGTCCTTCTGTCTCCAGGGCCGAAGCTCTACTCACTGTGCCACCTAGCCGCCCTCCCCCCAACCCCCCGCCCCCAAATTCTTTTCCTGACCAGTTTTCTAACTCCACTACTGTCTGTGGACTGAGGACTCAGGTAGCTTAGTGACTACAGCTGCTGATTTGCTAGGGCATGACCTGCCCTGACACAGCTTTCGGTGGAGTCGGATTGCACTCCACTCTCACCCTGCTGTAACTGTTATCCTTCTAAGTTGTCTTATACTAGAAAATGGTTTAATTTCATCCTTTTGTGAATTCTGCTCCTCCAGAAATACTTTTGAGGTATCATTTAAAGTTGTTTTGAAGGGAATTTGGGTGAATGCAGGCAAGTCCCTGCCTTTTCTCTCCTATCTTGTCCCTGAAAACCATATATCTTATAATCCTAATAATTTTACTTTGTGTTATTCAGTGCTTCCTAATACCTGTTACCCTTTATGAAAATGCCTACCAGAAAACTTATATAAAGGCATCTTGAGAAAGCAATAGGCTATACAAGAATGTGGTTGGAGATGAACAGATGTGATCTTCAATCAACACATGATGAGAGTTCTCCAGACTTTTCTCTGCCACTTTCTGTGAAAACAGAAAGATTAAGATGCAAAAAGAACTCTAGAAGAGATTTGCTGCCTCTTTATAACAAGAGGACCCTGCCCCAGGTTCTATTTTGAGCTTCCAGATAATTTTCCTGGAAGTGAGGTCACAGTAAATACAGAGATAAAGTTGGGACACAAGTCATTCTTCTGATTTTGACCAGATGACAGATGTCCTTATCTCCCCTTCTGTTACTTATTTCCAAAGGTGTATATCCTCATATTTTTTCCTCGTTTTTGTAAAATTCCATTTTTCTCTGCTATTTATATATTCACATTCTAAATAAAGTTGTTGAAGCTGACACTATACACTCACTGACTTTTAACACAGTTAATTGGGCCTGTTTTCTGGGTATAATGAAACTAGTTCATTATATTTGCCTTGTAGATTTGGTAATTGACAGCCATACCTAATTAATGGTAGTGAGGTAGCACAGAGGATGGAGTGCCAATACTGGGGTCAGGAGGACTTGAGTTTAAATCTGGTCTCAGACCCTAAGTATATGGCTCTGGGGAAGGCATTTAGCCTTCTTTGACTCAGTTTCTGCATCTGTAAATGAGCTGGAAAAGGAAATGTCCAACAACTCTAGTATCTTTGCCAGGAAAACCTGAAATAGGGTCATAAAAAATCAGACACAGCTGAACAACGACCACCACCTAATTGGTGGATCCTGGGATAATTTTTTTTTCCCTCAGAAACAGAACAAGGTAATACGGTGGGGAAAACAACAGATTTAGAGTCAGAGGCAATAAAGAGAAATTCTGGCTCTGCTATTTATTACCTACAAGACCTTGCCCAACTTACATACCCTCTCTGAAACTCAAATTACTCATCTCTAAAATGGACTAGATAGTTTTTTTTAGACCTTTCAATTTATATTCAGTCAAAATATAATATATTAGAAACAAAATAGTAAAGTAAACAGATTCCTGAATACAATATGGAAATGGAAACTAAAGCTACAATTAAATTTTTTATTCTTTCAACAGTTAAAACCTTATTACATATAACAAAAAGAAGCAAAAGTCAGTGCCTACTTTCAAGGCGCTTACAATCTAATGGGGAAGACAATATGGGAATAAATATTTAGCAAAGAATCTTTATACAAGTTACATAGGAGATAATACAAGGAAACACTGGAATTAAGAGGGTTTTGTAAAGGCTTGCTGTTCGGACTTAAAGATGCCAGGGACGCTAGTAGTTAGAGTGGAGCAAGGAGAGCATTCCTTGAATGGGGGACAGCCAGAGAAAATGTGCAGAGCTGAGATATGGAGTGTCTTATTCATGGAGCGGTCAGGAGGACAGTGTCAATATGTGTCGAGTATATAAGAAGACTGGAAAGGTAGGAGGGGCTAGATTATAAATTACTTTGAATACCAAATAGAGCATTTTGTATTTCTTCCTGGAGGCCAGTGGAAGCCCCAGGAGTTTATTGAGTAGAGGGAGTGCCAAAAAATCACTGTAGTGATCCAATCGGGAATGTTTGGAATGGTGGGACTTGAGGCAAGTTAATGCAATAATACAGGTATTAGGTGATGAGGGCCTACATTAGAGTAGTCACAATGCCATAGGAGAGAAGAAGGGATATTGAAAGATATTCCAAAGGTGAAACTGGCAGGCCTTGTGGCAACTGCTTGGAAAGGGCAGGGGTGAGACCCCATGCTGAATCCTTGGTGATTCCCAGGTTGCCGACTTGAGAGACTGGAAGGTTGGTGTTGCCCTCTGTAGTAATAGGGAAAGTAGGATTAGGGGAATGTGTAAGGGGGAAGGATAAATAAGTTCTGTTTTGGACATATTGAATTTAAGATGTCTATTGGACATCGAGTTTGAGATGTCTGAAAGACAGTTGGAGACAGGAGATTGAAGGTCAGCAGAGAGACCATGTCAGGAAAGGTATTTTTTGAGAATCATCAGCATAGAGATGGTAATTAAATATATGGATGCTGATGAGCTCACCATAAAGCAGTATAGAGGGAGAAGAGAAGATTGAGTCCAGGACAAAGCCCTGGGAGACAAACATATAGTTAAAAGGTAAGATCTAGAAGAGTCCTTTTCCACTATGTAAGACACTAGGCAGCATATTTCGTCATTAGTGCCCTGGAATCATGGTTGATGATTACACTGATTTTACTTCTTAATTCTTTTAAAGTTGTTTGTTTTTATCATATTGTTGCCTTTGTATAAATCATTCTGGTTCTGTTTCACTCTGCATCAGTTCCTGTAAATTTTCCAAGATTTCTCTGAAACAATCCCCTTAATCATTTCCTACAGCACAATATTATTCTGTCATATTCATCATAACTTGTTAAACCACCCCCAATTGATGGACACATTCTCATTCCCATTTTTGCTACTGTGAAAAGAGCTACAAATATATCTTTTCATCCATTTTTAGTCAGAATTTATTTACTTAGGACTAATCCTTCACTTTATCTGTTTTCCTTCTAAATCTCCTTTCTTTCTCACTTTTCCTTAATATTTACCTGTTGAATGAAATGTTTTTCTGTACCCAACTCCGTCTGTGATCATGTGTGTTCTTCCTGTCTTTGATGAGCTCAGAGAAGAATGAGATTCAAATGTCATCAGTTCCTGCCATTCCCTCTTCCTTGTTTATATGAATGTCTACTTGTTCCTGATTATGTGACATAATTTTCCCTAAACCTTCTTTACTTCCCTCCCTCCCTTCAGTGTATTTCTCTGCTCCTTTTCCATTCTTCTTTTAATACCGTACAGACATAACAGACCCAAAGACCTCAGCTTCTGGGATAAGAACTCACTATTTGTCAAAAACTGGAAAACAGTATAGCAAAAACTAGGTATTGACCTGTATCTTACACTGTCTTAAACTTATAAGGTCGAAATGGGTACATGATTAGACATAAAAAGTGATAATAAACACATGAGGAGAGTAAGAAATAGTCTACCTCTCAGACCTATAGAGAAGGGAAGATTTTTTGACCAAACATGAGGTAGAGAGCATTATGACATGTAAAATGGATCATTTTGATTATATTAAATTAAAAAGGTTTTGCACAAACAAAACCATTGCAGCCAAGATGAATGGGAAAACAAATCTGCAAAACAATTTTTACAGCAAGTGGCTGGTGATAAAGGCCTCATTTGTCGAATATATAAAGAACTGAGTCAGATTTTGTAAGACTACAAGTCATTCTGTAGTTGATAAATGGTCAGAGGATCTGAACAGACAATTTTCAGATGAAATCAAAGCTATCTAGAGTCATATGAAAAAACATTGCAAATCAATGTTGATTACAGAAATGTGAATCTAAACAATTCTAAGGTACCACTTTATACCTGTCAGATTGGCTTATATGACAGAATAGGAAAATGATAAATGTTGGAGAGGATATGGGGAAATTGGGACACTAATGCATTGTTGGTAGAGTTGTGAACTGATCTAACCATTCTGGAAAGCAATATGGAACTATGTCCAAAGGACAGTCAAACTCTGCATACCTTTTGATCCAGCAGTATAGCTACTTGGTCTGTATCCCAGAGAGATCATAAAAAAGGGAAAAGGATAAAAATGTATAAAAATATTCATGATGGTGATAGACTTCAGCAGGAATACCGCTTTTCATATTAGAATGTCAGCAGTTTATCTTTGTTTGGTCCTTTATTATTTTTTGGTCATGCATGTAGTTTTGCATTTCCATTGATCCTTGTGTTTGAACTTGAGTGTTTTTACACAGCTCTGGTCTTTTCACAGTATGCTTAGAAGTCCTTTATTTCATTAAAGGTATATCCTCCCCTCTTTCCCCCTCTTCCAATAGAATTACACCCAGGTTTGCTGAATAGATTATTCTTCAATGTAAGCCTAAATATCCTTTGTTTTCTGGAATATGGTATTCAAAACTCTCTGCTCATTTATACTGGTGGCACTCCCGCTGAGCTCATTTATACTGGTGGCTACTATGTTGTGTATGATCCTGACTGTGGCCCTTCAGTACTTGAATTCTTTCTTTCTGGTTGCTTTCAATATTTTTTCTTTGACCTAGAAGCTCTGGATTTTTAAAAAATAAATAAATTAATTTATTTTTAGTTTACAACATTCAGTTCCACAAGCTTTTGAGTTCCAAATTTTCCTCTCCTCCCTCTCCTCCTCCCTGTCCCCCAAGACGGCATGCAATCCAATATAGATTCTACATATACCTTCACATTAGTCATATTGTAAAAAAGAATTATAACCGGTGGAGTGAACCATGAGAACAAAGAAACAAAACAAGAAGGAAAAGAGAGAGCAAATAGTTTGTTTCAATCTGCATTCAAGCCTATAATTCTCTCTGTGAATTTGGATAGAAGCCTTGGATTTTTGCTGTGATGTTTCTAGGAGTTTTTATTTTGGAATTTCTTTCAGTTGGTGACCAGTTGCTTCTTTCTGTTTCCACTTTGCCCTCTGGTTCTAAGAGATTTCTGCAGTTTTCTTTCAAGATTTCTTGAAATAGATTGTCTAGGGCCTTTTTCTCAGTCATGGCACTCAGGTCATTCAGTGATTCTGAATCTACCCCCACCCCACAATGTGTTTTCCAGATCACTTGTTTTTGCTATAGTTTAGAATTTGTTTTTATTGAATTTCTTTTTCTAGTATTTCTTTTGGTTTCATGGAATCATTGGGCTTCTCTTTGGTCTGTTGTAATTTTCAGGGAGTATGTTGGTTGGGCAAGGTTTTTTTTTGTTGTTGTTTTTTAAACCTGTTATGTTGAACTGTTTTATTCTCTTTCTGATTCTTTTATTCTATAGCTTGCATTTCCTTCTCAATTTTTTCCTCCAACACTCATTCATAAAATTTAAAAACAACTTTTAAAAACCCTTGTTTCCTCTCATCTAGAAATCCTATTTGAATTTGTGTCCAGGATGTGTTTTTCTCCAATTCCCAGTATCTTTTTTCTGTTAGAGTTCTTATTTTGTTTGCCCGTTCCTCTAGCCTATTAGGACTTGGATGTACTCTCTTTTTGTGCTCCCATAGTGGCAGGGCAGCATCTGATTATCCCCATGTTGTAAGCTCTACAAGTTTCTGACTTAATTTTAGGTCTGAACAGTAGTGAACTGCTGCTACTGTTAGTCAACTCTGCTGCTTGGCAATATCAGAACGGAATGCTGTACTCCTTTGGTCTGCAATTCTTGCTCAGATATTATTCCACAAACTAAAGCTACAAGTTGGGCTAGAAGTTGGAACTGAGATCCTGGTCTCCTCCAGAGGTTGGAGTCAAACTGTTGCCATTTGCAGTGATGTCACTCTTTGAAATTGAAAATAAGCAGGAAAGTTTACTTTTTTTTAGCAAAATGTTTTAAGAAGTGAAAGGACAGTACCAAAACAACTTAATAAGCACTGGTTTTGGGATTTGGCTTTCGTTGTAGATGTTATGGGGTATTTAAATGAGTTAAATTTAAAACTTAAGGGTAGAAATCAGGGTGTAATGTTTATGGGCAATTGCAATTAAAGCCTTTTTTCTTTTTTTAAAGCAATTGGGGTTAAGTAACTTGCTCAAGGTTACACGGCTAGTCATTATTTATGTGTGGGTGCTCATTTTCTGAGGCCGGATTTGATCTCGGGTCATCCCAACTCCGAGGCCGGCTCTCTTACTCACTGCGCCACCTAGCCACCCCTTTAGGGCAATTGGGGTTAAGTAACTTGCCCAAGGTTACACGGCTAGGTTTTTGTTTGTGTGGATTAAGTGTCTGAGGCCGGCTCTGAACTCAGGTCCTTCTGACTCCAGGGCCGGCACTCTATTCACTGCGCCTCCTAGCTGCCCCTGCATTAAAGCCTTTAAGATAAAACTTGGTTTTTAGTGAAGGCAAATAAAGTTGTGATTTGACTCAAATTCCTATAGGCATAAATTATCAAGAGTCATTATGTTGTAATTTCAATAATATAACTCAGATATTCAGGAATTAGTATTTGAATTTGAAAAACAATATGAAGAATTCAAAATGTGTGAAAATACTTAAAAACTATTCAGCACTCTATTTTCTTTTGATATTGAGAAAGTGAAAAGTAACATTCAGATGGAACTGGTTGAAATGCAGTAAAACATTGTTAAAATAAAAGTATAATGAAGGGTTCCAGATTGTTATTCTTACTTGACAAGCCATTTTGTTGAAATGCACATTTGCTGCAAAAATTTTAGCAATGTTTGCTAAGACATATTTATACACACAGTTATTTTTACTCGTGAAGTTTGTTAAAACTTCATAGAGGGCAAAATTTATAAGTGGACATTCATCATACATCCTGAAGACTTATCACAAAAGCTTATAGTTAATATCAGTAAAATAGTTTCTGGCAATAGATGCCAATTTCTAGCAAATGATACTAAATTGAGTTTAAATTTTTTATAATATGTTATATGATGATTTTGAATCTATTCCATTTTAAAACATAAAATTGTATACTTTTATCTATAGTTACTATCTGATTTATATTTTTAAAATAGATAAATATGCATAAGTATTTTAAATGGTCAAATATGTAATAATATTGTCTTTTACATATTATATATATGTGTGTGTATATATATATATATATATATATATATATATATATATATATAGTTCCTATCTGATTTTTATGTATTGTTGAAATTATTTTTTTAAAAAAGAAACATATAAGCATATGGTTTTCTAGGTCAGTATGTGGCCTGCAGGAATTCTTACATGGGGGCTTCTGCTTCCATTTGTGTTTTACGCTGCCATCTTATAGAATCTACATCAGTAATTTATGATGAATTTATGTAGGCATATTATTTAAAAACCAAAAGTACTGTTAAAGAATTTGCTTATAGTATTTTTGTATCTCTTAAGTGACTGTGAATAGTATACTTAAAAACATAAATTATCCATTAAAATTGATGCAATTTATATGCATTTGTAGCTATGGTGATTTTTTTTTTTCATATCTTAGGTAACTCATGTCTCCATCACAACTGTCACTGACACAGAATAGCAATCTCTTATGTATTTTGAGTTTCTTTGAAAGGATTTTCTATCACTTATATTTGGTTCAACATCATCAAAATTATCTGGTACTAGGAAAAAAATATCCAGTCTCAGTCACTCATCTAGGGTTCATAGGTCTCTAGGTCAACAAACTTGTCATACTTCTAACTAAAGATAGTATCCTTTTCTGTCCTAGGAAGTTAAAATTACCTTTTTCTGATCCTCCCTAATTTAGTACCTTCATTCTGTTTATTTTTTTCTAATTTATCCTGTGCTTAGCATGTTGGCATGTGGTTGTTTGAATATTATTTACCTCCTTAGACTGTGAACTCCCTTTGTTTGTGTCCCCATCACTTAGCATAATGTTTTTAATGGTGCTTATTAAATGTTTATTCACTCTTGAACATATAATGTTCCGTTTTATGAAGTCATTATTAAGCACTACATATGGAGCTTAAGTAAATGTTATTTAATGAAAAATGAGGTGTCTTATGAAAATTTGGTTTCAATGGAGTGGGAAAGTGTTGCAAACTACAGGAACCCCAAGAACAACTTCCTTTAACCTGTTTGTTAGTATCCGCTTCACAGAAGAAAGGTACCATGCACTTTTGAAAAGTTCATTTTTTTCCTCAATAGGCAAGTAAAGGATCAAAATAAGAAGGTGGCCAATCTGAAGCACAAGGAGCAGGTGGAGAAAAAGAAGAGTGCGCAGATGCTGGAGGAGGCTCGGAGGAGGGAGGACAACCTCAATGACAGCTCTCAGCAGCTCCAGGTCAGAGCAGAAAGGAACACAGACGTGGGGAGGGGCGGCATTTACAATGGCCTGCTGCTGTTCTGTGCCTGGGTGTCTTCCTGCTGCCTTCCTCTGCTGTTGGTCTAGCTGAGCTTAAGCCTCCCCCTAGCTAGTACCATCCTCCTCTTCTCCCTTCCTTGATGCCGTTGTCCCTTCTGTCCTAGCGTCAGTGTACTCCCTTTCACTCTAGACCTTCTCAGAGTCTTTTTATCTTGTGCTCATGAAGACCTGGGTCCTAGGTCCTTCTTCCTTCTTCCTCAAGAACTTCTGTTCTTAGCTCAAAGCCTTCTTTTCTACTACAAACCCTGCTCTCATATTTGGGAACTGTGTTGATGCTGTAACTTTTAAATTTGTTTTGTTTCCATTTCTTCATTAATACTTTGCTGTACCCTCTCTCAGATATTTATTAACTACCTTATCTCTTATTATCTGCTGATTCTACTTGAGCAGCTGTAGAAATGCTTATATGAAAGATCATGGAATCACCCATAACTAAGTTACCTCTATAATCCTAGATTCTGAAATTGTTCTCTCTGATGATAATAACGTGTTCTCTTATCTTTCCTTCTGCTTCATTCTATAAATCTGTTTGTTTTTATCAAGGCAAATGCTTCATTTCAATGCCCTCACTAATGTCCTTCTCTTAATTTGACTCATTTTATATTCCTTTCTCTCCACTAATCCGGGCCCTGTTGTAGGTGAGGAACTCATTAATACTCACTTTGTCCATTGAACAGACTCATGACTGATCTCCCTGCTTCTGGTCTCTGCCTTTTCTAACTTTCTTCTCCATGCTTCCCATAATGATCTTCCAGGTTCTGGGACTGTCATTCACCTGCTTAAAAATCTTCAGGAGATCCCTGTTACCTCAAGACAAAATATGAACTCAGTCTTCCACTCTTCACTGCAGGTCTCCTTTCTAGTTTTGTTCATTTCATAATTCAGATTTCATACAAACTAACATACCAGCCGTTCTGTGAACTTGGCATCCCGTGTTCTTTATCTCCCCTTAAATAGACTGTTTCACTCCCTTCTTTCACAGTTCAAGGTTCAATTTACTATGTTTTCTGGGAAATCTTTTTTGTTCTTCTAAGCGTTAATGCTATCACTCACAAAGTTGTCATAAACAACAGTACGACTTGTCAGCCTGGCAGAGTTCATTCTGAGACAAACAAAATTAGGCTTTTTGCACATATTTATTTCTCTCAAAGTGGGCAGACATACATATGCTTCTATGGGAATAATTTGGAAATGAGCTTGCTTTGGGATTCAGCTCCACAGATTATATACTTGTAGAACAAGGGAGTGCTCCCTTCCCCTCCCCTCTTTACTCAGGATGCCTGTGACATCCAAAATTATAGCTTCCATAGAACAAGAGGGTAGCCCCAGGGTATCATAAAATAAGAGTGTCTTAATAAAAGCATCAATCAAGATAGTTTCCATTTCAAGGTACCTTGTCTTTATCAGTCATAAACTGGAGAATGCTCCCAGACACTTCAATTTTGATGTTCACTCAAAGAGCATACAAAGGATTATGGTATGTTAACTCAGAGTGGGTTGAAATGTCTTTTTCTGATTGGCCAATCCAGGTTTTTGACCCACCCTTTCATATGATGGGTGTTTCAGGCTGGTTCTCCATCTCTGACATTCATAAAGTTTACAAAGGACTTTATGTAGGTTTTCTACTTGAAACTCCTGAAAAACTAATAAAGTAGAGATAATAGGTATTATTATTCCCATTTTATAGCTAAGGTTAAATGCTCAAAAGTTTAGATAATTCATTCATAGTCATTCATGTTACACAGATAGATCATATCACAGATGGTATGTGAACCAAGATCTTCTTGATTTCACCCCTTTATCCACTTCTCCATTAATTCAGCCAGGTTGCCTTCTTATGGATGATGAGGATAACGATGACTATTATTATGTTCGGTTGAATATGGGACACTGGGCCGCTATCACACTCATGCTGTGGTCATGGAACTGCATCAGGTGAAGGGTTATTTAATACCATTAGCACCTGTCAAGAGTTTTTTTCCATACATGATGGGCACTAAATGTTTGCTGAATTGTACTAAATTCCTCCCAAACCTATTATCAAAAAAAAGCTTTACATGGAAAGAAAAAAAAATAACTCTACTTTCTCTGCCTCTTTCCTTCATCAGCATTGTGCTCTGAAGTTCTGTAATTTAATTTAAATCCATGATGAACTCTGTTGCACTACATACAAAGTGTTTGCAAAAGTGATGTGTCTGGGGCAGGGGAGAGGAGGAGGGGAGCTATCTAAAGATCAGTTTTCTATGATCAATTTGGGGAAAACAACTTTCTTTTTTCTTTTTGCCTTTTTATGGGTGGGGTAGGGTACCAAGACTGTGATTTTATTGGTCGAGGTCAGCGGTCTCCAAAGTTGAGTCTGTGGAATAGAATGCCATTCACAAAAAATGTTTCACAGTTAAAAATGTTAAATTAGTGGTGGAGGGGAGGTCTCAAGTTGGGTGAAACAGAGGGCGTCTCCACTAAGTGGTCATAAGTGTTTACTTGCTCATATTGAACAAGAGACAACGGTCTGGAGATAGAAATATAAGTTGCAGGATTTTCCATGTAATTGAGTCACTTCTGACACACTGGGCTTGGTCACCATGACAAGGAAGAATAAGGATAGAGGGCCTCTAGTTAACTTCCTATGATTAAGCAAATGAACTTAAAATCTGCAGGTCACAGCTCTGGAGCCTAATATACAGAATTTATAATCACTGACTCTATGGAAACTGATAATACTGTTTAAAATAGAGGAGTCTAAATGAGTTTTTTCTCATACATCTATGTAAATACACTGAGTTTAGGCAGTAGACGATAGGAATCAATGATCCTAATGACATAATATTTAACATAATCATGAAAAAGCATAGGAATTAAGGTATCATTCCCTAATATGTTAAGTATTTTATTTTAGATTAAGAGAAGAAAACTTTAGGAAGTCCAGAAAGAATCACAAACAGGAGAGCTGTGAAAATTTCATGTTGAGTTTGTTATATACGCAGATACACACACACACACACACACACACACACACACACACACACACACACACACACACTTATATAGATATATATGCAGCTAGTTGTCTAGTGAATAAAGCACCAGGCCTAGAGTCAAGAAGGCTCATCTTCCTGAGTTCAGATCTGATTTCAGATACTTATTAGCTTTGTTATGCTGGGCAAATCTGTAGAGCTCATCTGTAAAATGAGCTGGAGAAATAAATAGCAAACCAATCCTTGCCAAGAAAATGCCAAATAGGGTCACAAAGAGTCAGACACCACTAAAACAACTGAACAACATCAACAGAAATATTCACATGTATGTATATATGTAGGCAAGCTGTATGTCATGGAAATTTGCAGTTTCACATTACATAGTTTTTTTTCTTTTCTACTGTGTATATTAAAATTCTTATTTTATTTGGTGTTCAGTAAAACACATGTAAAATTAAAATTGTTGGAAGGGTTACTGGAAGATAGGCATACTGGTGTGCTGTTGGTAGAGTTTTAAATTTTCCTAGCCATTATGGAAAGTAATTTGAAATGTGTCGAAAAATCAATAAACTTTTAAAGAAGGTAGGGGGGCAAGCATTGTTTGAACCTTAACTCTCATTGGATTTCCTCAGATGGAATAGCATACATACTCAATTGGATATAGAAATCTATCTGACCCTATAGAATGTAGGAGGGAAAAGGGGAAAGAAATGGGGGGTTAGAAGGGATGGCAGAAGAGAGGGAAGAAGTAGTAGGGGAAAGGGGAAAGAAAAGGGAGGGGGACTGATAGAAGGGATAACAGATTAAGGGAGGCAGTTATCAAAAGTAAAATACTGGTGAGGAATGAAAGGGAGAAAGGAGAGAAAAAAGCATAAACGGGGGAAATAGGATGGAGAGAAACACAGAAATCATAACTGTGAAAGTGATTGGGATGAACTCTCCCATAAAATGTTTACCAGAAACACTTTTGAAGCAGAGAGATACTCACAGAGTAAAGGTAAAAGACTGGAGCAGAATATATTATGCTTCAGCTGAGGTTAAAAAAAAAAAAAAGGTAGTAATCCTTATCTCAGACAAAGGATAAGCAGAAATAGATCTAATTATAAGACATAAGGAGAGAAACTATGACCTACTAAAAGGTACCATAGACAATGAAGCAATATCAATATTAAATATATATGCACCAAGTGGTATAGCATCCAAATTCTCAGAGGAGAAATTAAGTTACACGAAGAAATAGCAAAACTGTACTAGTGGGGGACCTCAATCCCCCCCTCAGAACTAGACTAATCTAACCACAAAAAAAACAAGAAGTTACAGAGGTGACTAGAATTGAATGAGGATAGAAAGGAATATGCCTTTTTCTCAGCTGTACATGACACCTAAACAAAAATTGAGCATCTACTAGAGCATAAAAGCCTCACAGTCTGATGAAGAAAGGCAGGAATATTAAATTCATCTTTTTCAGATCATGATACAACTAAAATTACTTGTAATAAATGGTCATGGAAAGATAGACTAAAAATTAATTGGAAGCTAAATAATCCTAAAGAATAAGTGGATCAAATATTAAATCACAGAAACAACAACTTCATCCAAGAGCATTACAGTTATGAGACAGCATGCCAAAACTTATGGGATGCAGCTAAAGCAACTCTTAGGGAAAATTTTTATATCTCTGCATATTTATATGAGTAAGATAGAGAAAGGGAAGATCAAGGAATTAGGCATGCAACTAAAAAAAGCTATAAACAGAACACATTGAAAATCCCCAATTAAATACCAAATTAGAAATTCTGAATAGCATAGGAGAGGTTAATAAAATTGAAATTGAGCAAATTATTGAACTAATAAATAAAAGAAGAGCTGATTTTATGAGAAAAAATAGTAAAATAGATAAACCTTTGGTTAATTTGATTAAAAAAGAGAAAGAAGAAAACCAAATTGCCAGTATCAGAAATGAAAAGGGCAAATTCACCACTAACGAAGAGGAAATGAAAACGATAATTAAGAGCTATTTTGCCCAACTATATGGCAACAAATCTGACAATCCAATCCAGGTGAAATATTTATAAAACATAAATTTCTTGGACTAACAGAAGAAGAAATAAAATAGCTAAATAACCCAGAAAAAGAAATTGAACAAGCCATCAGTGAACTACCTAAGAAAAAATCACGAAGGCCAGATGGATTTACAAGTGTATTCTGCCAAACATTTAAATAACAATTCCAATACTATATAAACTATTTGGAAAAAGACAAAGAAGTCCTGTGAAGTTTTTTATTTTTTTTTAATTATACAAATATAATGCTGATACTTAAACCAGGAAGAGCCAAAACAGATGATATGATGTTATACTTAGAGAATTATGGAGACTCGACTAAAAAACTACTTGAAATAATTAACAACTTTCTCACAGTTGCATGATATAAAATAAATTCACATAAATCATTGGCATTTCTCTACATTACTAACAAGGCCCAACAGCAAGAGACAGAGAAATTCCAATTAAAGTAATTGTAGACAGTATAAAATTTTTGGGAGCCTACTTGCCCAGATGAACCGAGGAACTTTATGAACACAATTACACAACACTTTTCACACAAAGGATGATCTAACTAATTGGAAAAACATCAGCTGCTCACGGGTAGACTGAACTAATATAATAAAAATGACACTTCTGCCTAAATTAATATACTTATTTTGTGTCATACCAATCTTCAAAACTACTTGTTTCTGACTAAGAAATAGTGTTGTGGATCAACAGATTAGGTACACAAAACACAGTAGTCAGTGACAGTAGTAAGCTACTGTTTGACAAACCCAAGACTCCAGCTTCTGGGATAAAAACTCACTATTTGACAAAAACTGCTGGAAAACTGGAAAATAATAAGATAGAAAATAGGCATAAACCAGCATTTTCGTATGCCAAGATAAGATCAAATTTAGATGTAAATTAGACAATTTAGACATAAATTAGACAATTTAGACATAAATTTGAAATTATAAGTAAATTAGGAGAGCAAATGATAGTTTACCTGTCAGATCTATGAAGAAGGGAAGAATTTATGACCAAAGAAGTGATAGGAAAATGCAAAGTGGATAAACTTGATTACATTAAATTAAAAAGTTTAGTACAAAGTCAATGCAGCCAAGATTTGAAGGGAAGCAGAAAGCTGGGGAAGAAGTTTTACAGTCATTGTCTCTGATAAAGGCTTCATTTCTGAAATATATGCTGGGGCCTTTTCTTTTTATATTTTTTCTTGAAATAATTTGGTGCTATGAGGTTAATTATTTAGTTACTTATAAGTTCCTTGGTAGCTCTTTTTATTTGCCTCCCTCTGTAGTGAGTGTTTTTTGATTTCAAATAATTTGTTCTTATCTGTTGTTTTTTTCTATAATCTTTCAAATCCCTTTTTTAATTGAAATCCATCATTTTTCATAGATGTAATCATCAAGTTTTCAGTGTATGTTGTTTATAATTTTGCCCTGATGTCCTTAGGTTTTAATAAAATAGCATTCCATTTCTTTTTTTTTTCTGTTTCCTCATCGGATTTTTTTTTTACCTTTATTAAACAAATGCTTTATTAACTTCTGGTTTACATAATTCATTTCCATCAAATTTTGAGTTACAATTTTTCCCCCATTTTTTCCCTACCCACCACCCCAGAATAGCAGTCCCACTAGATATCCCATCATCCAATCTGCTCTCTCCCATATCTTCTCCCATACTCCCTTCGACTTTGCCATTAGGGCAAGGTGGATCTCTGAGCCCCAATGCCTGGACATCTTATGAAACATTTAATTTTAACACTTCAATTTTCAGATCCATTCCCTTCCTCCCTTGTCACCCACTCCCTCTGAGAAGATAACCAATTCAGTATGTGTTGTACATGTATAGCTATGCAAAACATTACCATAGTAGATATATTGTAAAAGACTGCTTATATTTCCCTCCCACCCATCTCACCTCCCACCTGGTCCATTCCCTACTTTGATCCTGTCCCTCTTTGATAGTGGGTACTTCCAACCTTCCCTCCCCACAGAATGCCCTGCCCTCCATCCTTCCCCCTTTCATCCCCCTTTCCCCTACTCTCCTGCAGGGTGGGATATCCCATTTAGTATGTATGTGATTCTCTCCTTGAGCCAACTTCAGTGAGAATATGGTTTTGCCTTTTTGCCTTCCTGTACTTCCCCTGCCCTGCAACTATTTACCCTTGCCTCTTCTACATGAGATAGTTTACCCTACCCTGTCTCTCCCCATCTCCTCTTGCCACTTTCCTCTCTCACCTCTTGACTTCACCCCTTAAGAATCATCCCTTCCCATCAAATTCAACCTGTGCCCTCTATCCATGTATACCTGTGAACATATGCCATGTACCCTTCTTCAATTATTTTCATAATGAGAAAGGTTTCATCAGACACAGTTATTGTTTTTCCATGTAGGAATGTAAATAGTTCAACTTTGATAAGTTCCTTTTGATTTCTTTTCCTTGATTACTTTCTCAGGCATCTCTTGCTTCTTGTGTCTGAATGTCAAATTTTCTATTCAATTCTGGTTTTTTCCTCAAGAATGCTTGAAAGTCCTCTATTCCACTGAATGACCATATTTTCCCCTGAAACAAAATACTCAGTTTTGCTGGGTAGGTGACCCTTGGGTTCATTCCCAGTTCTTTTGCCCTCTGGAATATCATATTCCATGCCCTTCGATCCCTCAGTGTAGAAGCTGCCAGGTCCTGGGCTATTCTGATTGTGTTTCCACAATATTGAAATTGTTTCTTCCTGGCTGCTTGTAGTATTTTCTCCTTGATCTGGGAGTTCTGGAACCTGGCTATAATATTCCTAGGAGTTTTCTTTTTGGGATCTTTTTCAGGAGGTGGTCAGTGGATTCTTTCAACCTCTATTTCCCCCACTGGGTCTAAAACATCAGGGTAATTTTCCTTGAGAATTTCTTGAAGGATGATTTCTAGGTTCTTTATTTGATCATGGCTTTCAGGTAGTCCAATAATTTTTAAATTATCTCTCCTGGATCTATTTTCCAGGTCAGTGGTTTTTCCCATGAGATATTTCACATTGCCTTCTATCCTTTCATTTGTTTGGATCTGTTTAACAGCATCTTGATTTCTCATAAAGTCCCTAGCTTCCATTTGCTCCAGTCTAACTCTGAAGGAATGAATCTCCTCAGTGAGCTTTTGAGATTCTTTTTCCATCTGGCAAATTTGGCTTTTTAAGGCATTCTTCTTCTCATTGCCTTTCTGAGCCTCTTTTGCCATTTGAGTTAGTCTATTTTTTAAGGTATTATTTTCCTCATTCAGGCTGTTGAATGTTATTTCATACTCTTCTTGCATCTTTATCATTTCTCTTCCCAGTTTTTCCCCCACTTCTCTTTTCTGCTTCTTAAGGTCCTCTATGGCCTGTAGCCAGCTTGTATTTTCATTTGGGACTTTTGGTGCAGGAGTTCTGACCTCACAGTCCTCCTCCATGCTTTGATCCTCTTTGCCCCTAAAATAGGAGTCCAATGTTGAATTTTTCTGTTTATTTTTGTTTCTTTTGCCTAGGCATGTTGCCACTTAATTACTTGATTTTGGGGCTTGTTGCCACAGTAGGACTCTGCCAGCAGACAGGAGAGCTTCTGCCCAAACTTGGGGTCTTCACAACTTTCGCTAGGTGGGTGGACTCTGTAAAGCCTCCACCTGCTCTGGCAAATTAGATACCCACCCCAAACTTCCCCCCTAGACCATAATCCAGATCCAGGCAGTTTAAAGCAAGAGCGATTAACCCCCAGACTGATTGCTGGATCTCCCTACAGTTCACAGACCAGGAGCTAGAGCCACTACTGACGCTGCAAAATGGCTTCTGTGCTGCTGTTTCTTCAGCAGCTTTTCGCCCCCAGGGGAAGAAGCTGCGCGTTCCCCAAATACTGGTCCCAAAGTCCATAGGGCACTAACCTCTCACTTTGTCCTAGGCATATCTGTGCTGATAATTCTGGAATCGCCACAGCTGCTGATGTTCTGGGGTCCCTCCAGCTGGCTGCTGGCCCAGACGCCCTAGGGCTAAAACCTTGGCTCATGTGGGCCTGGGCTCAGCTCCCAGAGCACTGCGCTGTTGGTTCCCAGCGCACTGTGCTGCCTGCTCTCAGAGCGCTGCCCTGGCCACTCCCTGCAGGGCTGCCGGGTTCTCCTCAGCGGGAGGTTAGTTTCTCTGTGTAGTTCTGTGGGTGCTGGGGCTCCAGAAATTGTTCAGAGTCCCCTTTCACATTGTTTGGAAGTTTTGTGGGACAGAGCGCCTTGGAAGTGCTGTTTCTACTCCGCCATCTTGGCTCCGCCCCCAGCACTCCATTTCTTTCTGCTGTTTCTAATGGTCAAAAAGTAGTTCTATTCACATTTCCTTTGCTTTTTCATATATAAAAGTGTTTCTTCTGATTGTTTACAGAATTTGTTATTTTTGGAAATGTTAAATTTAACTACTATTTCTTACGGTTTGTTTTCTTTGTTGATTTGTAGATTCTTTATAGTGATGCTTTGTTTCCTACATTCAGAAGTTCTGGGCAGTTTTCTTGTATTATTTCTTGTATGATGGCGTTTAGGTATTTTTACTTATCTCATTCTTTTGGGAAGACAGTTATGCTTACATTGTCTCCATGTATCTTCTCCCCCACCCCCCAAGTCTGTTTTATTTCTATGGATACTCTGTGTTCTTTTTTCTTCTCTTTTATAGATTGTCCTTCACTTCACTATATTTATATTCTCAATATATTGTTCTCTCCTTTACGTTTATGGAGTGACTCACCGTCATGGATTTTGTTGTTTTCTTTCTTTCCTGGTTATTTCTGTTGTGAAGGCCAAAAATTTGCCTTTTGTTCATTTCTAGTTTCAAGATTCTAATTTGTCTCTATAGACATTCTGAAACATTCTGTTGTGATTCTATCCTTTTTTAAAAAATCCTTATGTGTCTATTGGTCATCAAACGTTGGTTCATTTTCTTTCATCTTGTCTTTTTTTTTTTTTTGCTTTTTGGAGGGCAATTGGGGTTAAGTAACTTGCTCAAGGTCACATGGCTAGGTTTTTGTTTGTTAAGTTTCTGAGGCCGGATCCGAACTCAGGTCCTTCTGACTCCAGGGCTGACGCTCTACTCACTGCGCCACCTAGCCGCCCCTTTCATCTTGTCCTTAAAACAATTTTCAGTACTTTAGATGTCTAAGTAGTAGTCCTCTTCCAATTTTAGTATCTTCTTTGTTAATTTATCTGCTTGTATTCTTTTTAACTGAATTTTCTTTCTAGTGAGACCATTGGTAGTTTTTAGTATTTTTTGCCTACCTTGCCCTTCCATTCACTTTTTGATTCTTTACATTTTGGTGGTAGTTTTACCCTTAGGTCTGGACCACAGAGCTGTCTTAGCCCCCTCCTACGTTAAGGAATTCAGTTTTTAGTAGCTTATGCTCCTGCCCCCAAGTAGTTTCTGTGGGGGACAGAACTCTGATGCTATGTTACCTTTCCTTCAGTCACAGTACATTTGTGCACTAGGTCCCCCTACCCGTTCCATTCTTTAGTTCTCTAGCTAAGAAGAGTCAGATGTACCTGTTGTTTTGTTAAGACTTAAGGAAAAGCTAATTAAATTAATTATGCCACTTTGGTGATTTTATTGTATAATCTATGGGTCACTCCAGGCAAAAGGAAAACACAGTGGTCACCTCTTATAATGTTCTTTACGCATGTGTCTGGGCAGTTTTGAAATCGTCAGCTTGTTGCAGCAGTATCCTTTGGGAATGCCAAGAGTGGCCTTATTGGCAGAGACTGTAGTCTCTTTGCAAAAATATTGGCAAAAAGTGACTATGGCAATTTAATACAACAGTTATGCACTGTGACTTAGATTCATACCAAGAATGAAGAGTTACTTAACTATTAGTCATTCTGTCATCATTTATCAAGCTACTTCTGTGTGCCAGACATAGTGCTAATTTTGTTTATTTTTTGCTTTTTTAGAGGGAAGAATGCAGGGCAATTGGGGTTAAGTGACTTGGCCAAGGTTGCATAACTAGTAAGTGTTAAGCATCTGGGGTTGGATTTGAACTCAGACCTTCCTGATTCCAGGGCCAGTACTCTATTCAGCACACCTTCTAGCCACCCCAGTAGTGCTAATTTTGGATACAAGAAAGACAAAATGCAATTTCTACTATCAAGGATTTTACAGACTAATGGGAGAGAGAACATCCAAAGAACAGTATACAAACAAGATATATAGAGGATAAATTGAAGATGATCAGTGGAGAGAAAGAGAAGTCACCAGCATTAAGTAAAAGAAAGTGTAGTAAATACAGTGAAATTTTTTTTTATCCTTCATGTAGTAGGGAACAGAGACACCAGTCAGAAGGCCATTGCAGAAATCCAAGAGTGAGGTGATGCTGATTTGAATCAGAGTGATGACAGTGTTAGAAGAGAGGGGTGGGTGTGTGTGTGTGTGTGTGTGTGTGTGTGTGTGTGTGTGTGTGTGTGTGTGTTTGTGTGTATACATATGTGCATGATGGATGTTGGATCTTGTCAACATATTGGATATGGGGGTGGGGGTGTGGAGAGTGAGGAATTGAGAATGAGAGCTAGATTTTGAAGCTGGGTGATTGTGATGATGGTGATACCTTCAACAGTAATAGGCAATTTAGGAAGAAGGGAGCATATGGGGGGGAAATATAATGAACTCAGTTTTTACATGTTGAGTTTAAAATGTTTATGGTAGATACAATTTAAGATTCTAAGGGTCAGATGGAGAAGAGAGACTAGAGGTCAACTTATTATCAGCTGAATAATTAGTACTGAATGAGTAGATTTGAAAATCATCAGCATAGAGATAACTGAATCCATGAGAGTGGATGCTATGATGGAGTGAAAAGTATAGCTACAGAAGAGAAGAGGGTTCAGGACAATACTTAAGAGATGGAGGAAGGTGAAAAATAGAATGAATGGGCCAGAAACACAAGAGGAAAAAAAATAGTATAGAATTGAGTTGATTTACCCAAGTGGTCAAGTTGGGACAGCTAGGTGGTACCATAGATAGAGTGCCTGCCTAGAGTCAAGAAGACTCATTTTCCTGAGTTCAAATCTGGCCTCAGACACTTATTAGCTGTGTGACCCTGGGCAACTCACTTAACTGTTTCCCTCAGTTTCCTCATCTGTAAAATGAACCGGAGAAGGAAATGGCAAACCACTACAGTATCTGCCAAGAAAACCCCAAATGGGGTCAGAAAGAGTCAAGCATGACTAAAAATGACACAACAAGCAAGATGGAGAAGAGAAGAGAGGGTAACGGTGCAGGGGCTTTCCCAAGGCTGAGAAAGAGCTATGGGTTTGAGGAGTTAAAGAAGTTTAAGCTTACAAGGCAGAGGATGAGGTGGAATGACAGTAATTTGTGATCAGATATGGGCATTTCAGAGTTCACAAGCATGGATATTTCTGGGTGATGGTAAGATCAAGGATATGATCATTCTAGTGTGAAGCTGAGGTCAGATTGGTTGTGGGAAATGAGTAAATAGAGAAATTGTGAGATTGAGGTGTTTGAGCCAGTATTACTAGGCATGTCTGAAATTTCCTAGTGTGAGCACAGAGTTGAGATGAAGAGAATGACTCTGAGCCAGCCACTGAACTCACTGAGGAAAGAAGGGGTGTGTCCTTAAAGTTGGTAGGAAATAGGTACTGGGGGCGGCTAGGTGGTGAAGTGAATAGAGCATCAGCCCTGGAGTCAGGAGCACCTGAGTTCAGATCTGGCCTCAGACACTTACACACACAAAACTAGCCATGTGACCTTGGGCAAATCACTTAACCCCATCTGCCTTCAAAAAAAAAAAATTAGGTACCAGCATTTTGATTTGATGGCGTATATTGTTTGTTGTTCATCCTTCATTCTCAAGGAGGACCAGTGACATCAGGAGGATAATGTCTTGACTTGCAAGTGAATTGGATTTAAGTATGGAAGGTCTGTGCAAAGTCATCAGCCTTACTCTCTCCTCTAGTGTCATTTGGAGTCCAGTGACAGGACAGAGGTCAGGACAAGTGACTACCTTTGGGTAGTGTATACAGATTATATGAACCTCAAAGGTGGAGTGATGGTGGTAGAGAGTGGGCCTGTAAGTGACAACAGAAAGAAGTAAGGATTCCAACTCCTTGACCTTGACCTTGTTGGGGGCAATGAGTAAAAATACTACCAAGCCTAGAATGGAGGCCAAGGAAGCTATGTTTTCTGCGGGGAGCCAGATCTCAGTAAGAGCCTGTAGATAAAAGGAATAGAAAGGGAAAAAATTTGAAATGAAAGCAAGTTAATTACTATGGAGCAAGCATCCCAGTGAACAAAGTGGAAGGGGTGGATAGCTTTAGTGTGAGATATTGTGGGGGATGAAACAGGTTGTTGAGGGGGATAGGAATAAAGGAATGGGATGTAGGAGAGGGAGAAATGACTTCTGCATGTTCTGAGATGTGGAGGATATAACCAAGTGCATCAATTCATTATTTATTAACAAATGAATTCATATTGGTTATCAACATCTGTAGGGGTTCATTCTCAATGTGGAATCCTCCAAGGGTGTTCAATAGCTCAGGCTAGGGAACTAGCTGGAGGAATTGATAGAATGATGTTTCTCATTTTACTTCCAGTCAGCAGGCTGAGGGAACAGGATGGAGTGATATCTCTTTTCCCATGTGGATAAGTATGCTCCCCTATAAGATACAAAAGAGCAAGATGTTATTAAAAAAAAAATTTAAACTTAACTTAAATAATTTCCCTAAACCATAGATCTGAGAGGTACATTTTTTCATGCTCCCCTAATTGACTTATGATTTTACCCTTTACGTCTAAATCACTTATCTATTTTGATCTTATCTTGTTATACAGTGTGGTCTTTATGTTGGTCTATGTCTAGTTTCTAACAAACTGCTTTCCATTCTTCCCAGCATCTTTTTTCAAGTGGTAAGTGCTTATCCCCAATACTTGGATCTTTGACTTCATTAAGCACTCAAATATTAAATACTAGATTTTCTATTGTTTGCTGTGTAACTAATCTATTCAGCTGTTCCACTGTTCTGTTTCTTAGGCAGGATAAGGTTGTTTTGATGATTGCCACATTGTAATATAGTTTTAAATCTGTTACTGCTAGGCCACCTTCACATTTTTTCATTGAATTCCTTGATATTTTTGACTTTTTGTTCTTCCAGTTGAATTTTGTTATTATTTTTTCTAGTTCTATAAAACAATTCTTTGGTAGTTTGATTGGTATGGCACTGAATAAGTAAACTAACTTAAGGTTTATTATATTGGCTTGGCCTATCCATGAGCTATTAATATTTCTCCAATTGATTAGATCTGTTCCTGGATTTGTCCTGACAGGTAGACTCCCAAGTATTTATATTGTCTATAGTTATTTTAAGATTTCATTGCTTACATGGTAAATTATGCTACTTTTTTCCCCTAATGTTTAAATAATGTAGCATCTTGTCTAGTGCAAATCCAACTTTTTTATTGTGAATTATTCCTAGATTTTCTTTGATGAAGTTTTATGCAAAATATTTTCGTCAATATTAGTGACAATAATCTGTAATACCAGAGTCATTTTTGTTACTGCATTGTTGCTTACCTTTTGGTAGATTTGTCATGTATGCTAAGTAGATATTACAGAAGGTAAATAATTAAAGTCCCTTGAGCCCCCATTTCCTCATAAGGAGGTGTTGCATGAGATTATTTCTAAGGTCCAGTGCATCTTTGTCATTGTCTATTTCCAGAACAGTGTGGAATGCCCATCGTTACAGGTTTCTTGCCAATGTCTTTTTTTTTTTACAGGATTCACCAAGAACTACTAATGATTTTATTTTGATGGTGAAAATTTTTTCAAAGGTGAATGTACTAAATATGAGACTAGCAACATGTCATCATAAACCTGTTTTAAAATGAGAAATTTTATCTTTCTCTTAAGACCTTTTCTTTTTTGTAGGCTTCTCAATCTCAAGAAATTCTTCTACCACAAAAGAAAAATAATTGTGTTTCTTTTATATTAAGGGCTTTTTAAAAGCTCTTGCATATTCAAATAAAACTCCATATGAAATAGATGCTTATTTTCTGTTGGAAGAGTAAAAGCAAGCAAATAAAAAAAAATACTTGTTTTGGAACACCAATATTTGTTTTATTTCTGGGCCTTTTTGGTTATTCAAATGTTTTAATCATGTCTCACTTTTCATGATCCCATTTGAGGGTGTTTTTTGGCAAAGATGCTGTTTTGCTATTTTATTCTCTAACTCATTTTTTTTAATAGAGCAATTGGGGTTAAGAAACTTGCTCAAGGTTACACGGCCAGTCATTATTTATGTGTGGGTGCTCATTTTCTGAGGCTGGATTTGATCTCGGGTCATCCCAACTCCGAGGCCGGCGCTCTTACTCACTGCACCACCTAGCCGCCCCTTTAGGGCAATTGGGGTTAAGTAACTTGCCCAAGGTCACACGGCTAGGTTTTTTTTTGTTTGTTTGTTTGTGTGGGTTAAGTGTCTGAGGCCGAATCCGAACTCGGGTCCTTCTGACTCCAGGGCCGGCACTCTACTCACTGCGCCACCTAGCTGCCCCTCTCTAACTCATTTTACAGAAGAGGAACTCATGCAAATAAGGTTAAGTGACTTGCCCAGGGTTACACAGCTAGTAATTGTCTGTTGAACTCAGGAAGATGAGTTTTCTGACTTTAGGTCAGCACTACATCCACTCTACCACCTAGCTGTCCCATTTCTGGAACTATCTCCCTATATTTTTGGGTTAGGTGGAAGAGCTGAATATAAAGTAAATAAAAGGTAAAGGAAACTCTGTAGTTTCTCTTAGTAGGTTTGTTATTAAGTGTCAAAAAATAGCCAAATTTTATTTATTGACTGGATTCCTCCTATCATGTTTTGAAGAAGAAATCTCTGTCACCAGTGTTTGCATTGTAACTAGTCTGTCTTATTTTAATTCAGTGAAAATGTCTACTGACACTCAGGTAAAGTCTTGATATAAATTATATAATAAAATGAGTACCATTTTATCCCTTTCTCCCTTTTGTTGCCTTTTTTATTTCCTGTGGCACTTGTTTCTTTTTCTTCATATGAGGGAAAAACACTTTTGAAACTGATTTTTTTGTCAGTGTCATCAGAGGGCTTTCATCCAATCAAATGGACTTTAGGAACTGAACTATGAGCTAGCCTTAATTACTGGTTTATGTGAACATAGCATGTCAATTTATACTTTCCATCATTTAGATTTCTTTGATCCTTCTTTAGCAGTTCTTCACCATTCACTTTTCTACTAATCCTTCACAAATTATTAGCTCGCTAAACTATTTCTTACCCTATACAAGAGAGAAAATTAAATTTTGTTAACTTATCCTGATGTTTTTACCTGTGTGCTCCTAGAATATGTATAAATTTTTAAAAAAAGGTATTTATAAAGCTATAATTAAAGTGAAAGAAACCGTTAGTATTTGGATCTTGCAAAATAATTTGTTTTTTAAAAAAATATATTAAATTTCATCATTTCATGTTATTCTTTACAAGGCTATCAGAGAGGTATTTGAGGAGACTGACCTATCATTAATTACATTCTTACTCTCTTCCCAGTTTTTTTTTTATTTAGTTCTACTTTCAACTCAGAAGACTAATATCTTTTTAAAAAGTGATATTGTTTTAAATATTAACTAGATTTGAAATGTCATTCTCTGAAGCTTTTCTCATTCTGAGAAAAAATAATAAACAAAAGATTACTGAGACTTTATATTTTAGAATTAAAGCAAACTAGTAAATGTGTTTATCCTTTTAGTTTCTGCTTCCTGCCCCACAGATAGGAGAAATTCTTACCTAGAAGTGATGAGAAACTCAAGGCTCAGAAGGCAAACTCACATCTCCCTTTTTTACATAGAAAAACAAATAGTAAATTAAATGTGTTGCACAAAATAGAGATCTTAATCCCCTTCATTTTTTGAATTCCATCATTATTATTGAAAATAGCCAATCATTTTTTTCCTGAATCCTAAGAAGTAGCACATTTTCTCAGTTCTTTGGGCTAGGGATGACAGTGAAGTTGGGAGACATGTTTGTTGTTGTAACTGTAAATTGAGTGAATCCAGTCCTTCGGTATACTTTATTCTTAGAATAACTTATTCTTCTTTCAAGATCTCATTCATGATCAGTTATCTTAGTATCTTGGATCAATTTCCTTGACTTTCTGACATCTTTCTTATGAATAAATCATAACTTCAGCAGTATTAAGAACAGATTCATTTGAAAACAAATGAACCTACCTGCTAATGAAGAATTTTCAAGGATCAATGATGAGTTGGAACACAGAGGCCAGCACTCTCACTTATGTTTGAGTTGGGGGTTTTCAATCAGTGTACAAAAAGATCTTTTCTGGAATCATATGAATCTATATATTCCTCAACCATCTCTGATTGTTTTCTTTAAAATATGAAATTGTTAGAATTCTTTTGTGAGAATACAAAAACTTTTAAGACTATGTTCTTCTTGACCTCCATTTTGTTTGTCTTGCCTGGAAGAAGCAGAGTCCATGGGCCTTCACCTTAGCTATTTGGGCTCCATTTCAATTGGCTATAAACCCAGATTATGGGTTCCAAAATATCTCCATTCCTTAATAAAGAAATTCTGCTACCTGTGCTAACACAAGCAGTTTTATTGGCGCTATTGCATCAAGCAAGTTCATCATCCAGCATATTTGTCTTGCTTTGCTTTCTTATCCCTTTAGTCTTTATTACTTTTTCTTCCTTCCTTTCTTCTTTCCTTTCCTCTATGGATACTTTTTTCCTGCTTCATGAATTTGCTTCTGGGAGGAAAGAATTATTTTAGCCATTATCACTTTCTTGAAAAAACAGGCTCTTCTTTTGGTCTACATTGGTCTACTTCATCCCATCTTCCATCATTTTCCAGGACAATCTCCGTAAGAAGGATGACAGAATTGAAGAACTAGAAGAGGCACTAAGAGAAAGTGTACAGATAACTGCTGAACGAGAAATGGTGCTAGCCCAAGAGGAATCAGCCAGAACCAGTGCTGAAAAACAGGTCTGCTATTTTATAAATCACTGGCATTTCTGCTCAGTGAATTTAAGGTGCCATTCAGTTGGTAACTTCTTAGTTCTAGGTAGCATCTTTCACAGATCTCAGCACAGGGCCATGTATAAGTATTCCAGAAGTTAGTGAAGCATCTCTTTAACATTAGTGTATGGGGATTTAAATATATATATATATTTATCTTAAGATCTTTAAATCAAATTGTAACAGTGTTCTTCTCTGAGGCATTGGTGTCCTATATGTTTGTGCATTTTTTTAGCTACTGAAATTGAAATTGATTTAACATTGAAATAGAGTTTTCATTGAAGAACATTTTGAATAATTTTTTTAGTATGCATTTTCATATTTATTACATTGAAAATTCTTTGAGAGCAGGGAACATATCTTTTTCATTTTTTTAATTCTATATACTCACTAAAACAACTCAGGTTCTCATCTTAGTTTTTTAAAATTTATTTTTATCCCACTACCCCATCTTTCTGTTCTTCATTATTAAGAACATTCATATGATAATTAGCAAGGAAAAATTAAAAAGAATGAAGTGCCATTGTTTGTATTCCCTGTAGGGGCCTTATATTAGTTATAGTTTTTCCCTTACTGAGTTGACTACATTTGTGAACTTAATCATCTTTTATTTGTTTGGTTGATTTTCCTGCCTTAAGTTGGGAATATTTAATATAGTTTTTGTATGATTTTTTTTTTCCTTTTGCAGCAAGTTGAGAAATTAGAAGGAACATTCATTTCTGTGACAGTCTTATGCATATTACCACAAGGATGCTTTCTTATGATAGATATGGATAAACTTTTTTTTTAAAGGAATACCAAGGGAAAAATCATCAGGTCTCAAAGTGAATGGTTTTCATTGCCCTGCTTCTAGACAAAGGTTGTGTCCAATTTCCTTATTAAATAATTCCTTGTGTACCTGTTAAACTGAGCTTAGTTAGGTAGTGGAGGAATGGCAAGCAACCATTAGTCCAAGACTAGAAGAGGATTTCCTTTTAGTTATATTTTACTCATTTTTCTCATGTTCTTTCCTTTTTTTTTTTTTTTTGCTTTTTGGAGGGCAGTTAGGGTTAAGTAACTTGCCCAAGGTCACATGGCTAGGTTTTTTGTTTGTGTGTGTTAAGTGTCTGAGGCCAGATCTGAACTCAGGTCCTTCTGACTCCAGGGCCAGTGCTCTACTCACTGCGCCACCTAGCCACCCCTCTTTCCTTCATTGTAAAAAGTCTTAATTTTTTCCCTCCTTTTTGAGATTTCTTTTATTCTTTGTTTTTCACCTTTCACTATTTAGTGAAAATGTTCACACTGAAGGTATCTTCACATAGATATAGATTTTATTAATTTTAAAAATAAGTTTTATCTATATTCTAGATGTATTTCTCTCTTCACTGCATTGGCTGCATGCTGCTGTCAAGCATGTTTATTTTTCAAACTTTTTGTTGCCTAACCTGTTATAATTTTCTTTTAATACCATCTTTTTCTTTCTTATTTATCTTGTTTTCTATTATTCTGCTACTCCCTGTCTGAAGTTATTCAGTGATTTAGTCCATAAGACCAATCATTTGGCTTCTAAATGGTTCAAGGTATGAAGAAATTGCTTTTTTTGTTTCTGTCTCCGAAATCCCCCTATCCTCTTCTACCTTGTTTTTGTTTCCTTACTCTCTTACAATCCTAGTATAAATACTAATCTAGTATTTTGCCTTATTGTGCTACTTAGATGCTCAACAGATTTTTAAAATCTTTTTTTAAAAGGATATGTTTAGGGTTGGGGTTTTTTTTTAACTTGGAAAAAAACAATCCTAATAAAATTGTATCAAAGTTCTAAAATTTAGCACCTATACATAGAAGAAAAACTATTTAGAAGAAATTGCTTTAGGGGGCAGCTAGGTGGTGCAGTGAGTAGAGCATCAGCCCTGGAGTCAGAAGGACCTGAGTTCGGATCCGGCCTCAGACACTTAACGCACACACAAACAAAAACTTAGCTGTGTGACCTTGGGCAAGTTACTTAACCCCAATTGCCCTCCAAAAGGCAAAAAAAAAAGAAGAAGAAATTGCTTTTATTTCTTGAAATATGAACATCTTTGATTTTTCAAACAATATTAGTGGAAATATAATCTATAGATTACTTGGTATCTATATTATCTCTACCTACCAAAAATTATATATTGAAGGTAATATTGTAACCATCCCAATAATTCTGTTATATATGTATGTATTACTACAACATTGCTATCTTGCATAATCTTACTTGTGGCAAATATTTAGTCTTTGAGAGTAGATTGAATTTTTGGAAAAAATCAAAACTTATTTTTATCTAAGTCTCAATATAGTGAGTATTCAAGATGAGTAAATTTTGTTCTATTTTAAAAACGAAGCAAGGCGGCAGCTAGGTGGTACAGTGAATAGAGCACTGGCCCTGGAGTCAGGAGGACCTGAGTTCAAATCCAGTCTCAGACACTTAAAAAACTAGCCATGTGACCTTGGGCAAGTCACTTAACCCCAATTGCCTTAACTTCACCCCTCCAAAAAGTAAAAGGCAAAAACAAAAACCCCAAAGCAAAATAACAGATATAACTAGTAAAGTCATAAAAAGACTTCTTTTCTTGTGGACCTTGTCAGCTAACAGTGATCATAATTTTGAAAAGATAATTTTTAACATATTTTGAGTTAATGACAGTTTAAATGTAATCACTGGTAAAATGATGACTACTTTGAGAAATAATATATATTTGAGTTTATAAGTTCTGAAATAGTTCTTTAACAGTCAGCTTAGTCACATTGGTATATGCAGCGTTATTGCCATCAGAGAGCTGGGATCAGAATTCATGATATCTCAGTTTACAGACTGATATTCTGTAATATTCTGTCCAATATAAACATTGGATCATGTTCCCTCATCTGACCTTAGGTTTATCCTATTATCCTCTCAAAAAATTCATACCAGTACTTGAGCGGAGCTAAACCACCTGGCTCTGCCTTCCCTTGGATCATGTGTCCTCACCTACCATTCACCATTTTCAGCCTGCTCTGTTGTCTTCCACATCATACTACCAGAGTATGGCTGAGAAGAGGTAAGCCACTTAACTGCATACTTCTTAAAGCCTTGAATATATGTGTGCTCTCACCCTCAATTCTTTCTTTTGCAACTCTTTCCCTCGTAATTGTAGTCAAATCACCACATATGTACATAAGCTATGTACAGAGTAGATGGAAAATAATTTCTTCTGTTGAGGCTAATGAGACTGGGGAAAAAAAAGCCAGGGTAACTTAGGGGAAGAGGAAGGAGGAATAACATTTCAGTTAGTATAAAAGTTTAAAGAGGGATATGGAGTGTCATTTGGGAGGAATAGAGAATGGAGCATGAAAAGTAATGTGTAAGCACGTTGGAAGGGTTGAAAGAGACCTAGTTGTGGAGCACTTCAACTGCCCAACATTGCAGTTTCATCTCTGATAGTAGAAGTCACATGGAGCCACTGGAGTAATTCTGTTTAGAGTATGTTAATGGATTGATCTACTTTTTCATTCATATCTTTATGATATGATCAGACCATCAGTCCCGTCCTATTTCCCCAGTAGAATATTAACTTCTTGAGGACAAGGATTCTCTCCTTTTGTGTTTTGTATCCCTAACACTTAGTGTAGTGTTTGATGCATTTTTCAGTTTTGAATTCAGTGATATAATATATTTAATTACATATATATGAATATATACACATATACATATATAAAAATATACAATAATATATTTAATTCATCTCATAAATTCTCTAATAACAAGATGGCTACCTGAACAAAGAACAAGCTACTATAGTTCTCAACAAACTTAATAATGAGCAATAAGTCCAATCAAAAGTATAATAGATGATTTCTTCTACCTTAGAACTGTATAAGAGGTCTTAGCTTGGTTATTATAATTTCTCTTCATTCAGTTGACAAAATGATATATTTAGTTTATTATTTATGACTGTGAATGGTCTTAATGCAAATAAAATGATTACATAATGAATCAAGATGCAAAACTCATTAATACATTGTTTGCAAGAAGCATCCTTAATGTGCATATGTATGTGTAGATTATAATTAAGAATTTGATATGAAACAAATTGTGCAGATACAAGTTTAACAAATCCAAAGTTTTAATTATATACTTAATAAAGTTGAATTAAAATTTTAAATAAATTGAAATGTTAAAACATACAAGAATTTGAATGATGAACAAAAAAAGAATGCCAGATATGTAACAATCCTTAATTTATAAGCATCACACAATTTGATAAATTCATTAAAAGATTGACCATTACATAAAAAGATATAGGCAAAGTAGAATACGCAGCCTCTAGTATTATCAGAATGTAGCAAAACAAATAGATCATGATAAAAATGCTTAATAGTCAAAATAGAATTTCAGATACACATAGAAAACTAAAAAGTAATGTACATATCATATAGGTTGACATATATATATACTTACTCTTATTACATACATATACTTCCTCTTATACACAGACTGTTTAAGTGCCCGTGGAAAGCCCACAAAAATTTAACATATAAGGGATTTGCACATTTGAAAAGACAGAAAATTAATTTCATTATTTTCAGATCACAATGAGAGGGGGAAAAATAACACTAAAAAGAGAAAAAGATATAAAACTACATGAAAACTAAGTAATAATCTATTAGACAAATATCATGTTTTAAAAAGTGTAAGATTAACCTGTGAGCTGAAGTAAAAACTGAGAACCCTGAAGGAGAGATGTTACTTTGTTACACTTTCTAGGAACACTCAGTGAAAAGTGTGTGTTGGGAGAGTGAGCTCAGAGCTTATACTGGATATTAAAAAACAATATAGACTATGTAAAAGCCAATTACAACAGTAATGTCACAGATCAAATATATAACATGTAGCTAAAGGTGTTCATAGAAGAAAATTTAGTAAAAATAAAAGAAACAAAGCAACAGTCCACAGGAAATATTAAAAAACAGATTATGAAGTAAAGAGTAGAAAAAATAGAATAGAAAATAAAAATGGTGAATTGAAAAATAAAGACAAGAAATATCTCTTTGAAAATACTGACAAATTGATAAAACATTGGATTTATTTTTTAATGGGGGAGGAAAAACACAAATCAATACATAAAAATGAAAGATAACAATAAAGAGAAAAGAAATTTAAAATGTTATTGGGTTGTACCTCACAGCTATATTTTTTTTTAATTTTATTAATACCTTTTATTATTTACATTAAAATTATATTCCTGTATACCACTTTCCCCATATTTACCATTAAAGTATCCTTCATAAGAAAGAAAAACACTTAAATAAAACCAAGGGACAAAGTTACCTCATCTGACAGCATATGCAAAATTTCAGACTTGTAATCTACCACAAAGAGGACGAAATGTCATCATTGAAACAACTATTTGAAGTTATAAATGACCTAAACCTTCAAAGAGGATATCAGTCATTTGAATATCTTTCAAATTAATATTTTCAGCTCTTCAGAGAAGACAAACTTTCAGAATTACCCCCACTTAAAAAATACCCCTTACCTGGTGATATTCAAAGTTGAATAATTTTGGATTTTCTAATCTTTGTTCATATATATATATATATGAAGAGAGGGGGAGAGAGAGACAGAGAGAGAGAGAGAGAGAGAGAGAGAGAGAGAGAGAGAGAGAGAATTATCTGTAAGAAGTACTGTCTAGTAGAGGGAGCTAGGTGACTCACTGGTTAGAGCACTGGGCCTGGAGTAAGGAAATGCTGAGCTCAGATCCAGCCTCAGATACTTAACTCACTGTGTGATCCCACTCAAATCACTGAACCTCCATTTGCCTCAATCCATCCACTGGAGAAAGAAATGGCAGACCACTCTGGTATCTTTGCAGAGAAAACCCCATAGCCAGTATGGGCTACTATGGTTCATGGGGTCACAAAGATTTGGACTTTTCTGAACAACTGGACAACAAAAGAGAGTGAATATAATTTCAAAAATAAGTAAAATACCATCTAATTGAATAAAGCAGTACATACATATGTAAGTATCATCATAAGCATGCAGTTTTGTTTTTTTTTTACCAAGACTGGTTCAAGACCAGAAAGACTTATAAATATAATACTGTGAACATATGAACCTCTCCCTCTTGTCTTCCTGCCCCATAGTGATTACATTCACAGATTCAGAAAAGGCATTTCTTTCATGAAAATTCTTTGAGAAAAAGGTATGAGATGGTCTTTTCCTTAGCACATTAAAAAAGTACGCATCTTACTTAAAGAGCCAATATAATCTTCAGTAGAAGAGCTCTTGGAGCACTCCCTCTAAATAACTGGTATGAAGCAAGAATACCCACTTTCACCACTATTATCTCAAATGAAATAATATTTGTAAGTGCTTAGAACAATGCTTAGTGCATGATTGTGCCTAATAAGTGCATACTGCCTTCCTGCCTCCTTTCTTCTAGTTATCTTTTTTTTTTTTTTTTTGAGACTGGATCCATTTTTCTCAATCAGGCTAGAAGTACAACATCCTGTCTGAGACCCAATCCCACTATTGATTGTTATGGGACCTTTTTAACTTGCTTCATTTTCCAACCTGGACTATTTCTCCTTAGGCAGCCTGGTGACTCTACTCCCAAGAACTCACCATATTGTTTCCGTTTGTGGTGATACCTGACTCACTTAATGAACTGTAGCTCAGAATCTCCAAACTCAAGCATTCTACTACCCTCAGCCTTTCTCGCAGTAGAAATTACAGGCATATGTTATTATGTCTGGCATAACTGCTTTTACTTGATAATAGTTTTGGAAATACTTATAATTTCAACTTGATAACATCATATGCCTGGAAAACCTAAAGATAGGAATAAAAAATAGACAATAGATGAATTTGGCTATGTCCCAAGAAAACAGATTGATCTACAAAAATCTTCTGCATTATTTACTACCAATAAAGATCAGTAACACGTGACAAATAATGACAATTCTAAAACTAAAATGACTGAAATAAAGATGTGCATAATTGGAGAGACATTTGTTTTTCATGAGTGAGTTATATTAATATAACATAGACATTCCATTCCATATTAACTTAAATATTTAATGCAATAACAGTGCCAAGGAGTTCCTTTTTGGGATTGGATGGAACCACAATGAAACTTTTTTGAAAAAAATAAGCAAACTGGAATATAATGGGAATGCCAGCAACAAACATTCATCAAAGTTTTTTGCCTTGTTCTCGTGTCAGAGCATGTATCAAAACTCATTTGGTCGACGCAAATTAAATCTAGCTGATATTCAATCTGCCCCAATAAGCAAGCTTCACAAATACTTATTCTACTTAAGAATTTATCCGGGGGGGCGGAGCCAAGAAGACGGGGTAGAAACAGCACATCCAAGGTGCTCTCCCCCTAGATCACCTCCACATTATGTAAAAGGGGACTCTGAACAACTTCTGGAGCCCCAGAACCCACAGAACGACACAAAGAAGCCAACCTCCCACTGAGGACAGCCCAGCAGACCTGCAGGAAGGACCAGCACAGCGCTCTGGGAGCCAGCAGCGCGCAGAGAGCCAAGCCCAGGTCCCCGTGAGCCACAGTTTTAGCCCCAGGGCGGCCCGGGCCAGTAGCCGGCTGGAGGGACCCCAGAACACCAGCAGCTGTGGCGATTCCAGAATTGTCAACACAGACATGCCTAGGACAAAGTGAGAGGTTAGTGCCCTATGGACTTTGGGACCAGTATTTGGGGAATGCATCCGCTTCCTCCCCTGGGGGCTAGAAGCCTCTGAGGAGACACGCCATTTTGTAGTTTTCAGTGGCAGCTCCAGCTCTTGGCCTGCGAACTGTAGGGAGATCCAGTGATCAGTCTTGGTGGGTAATTGCTCTTGCTTTAACCTCCCTGGATCTGGATTGTGGGGTGGGTATCCAGCTTGCCAGAAACGGAAATTGTGAAGACCCCCCACCTTCAGGACGGAAGGTCCCCTGTCTGGTGGCAGAGTCCTACTGTGGCAACAAGCCCAAAAGTCAAGTAATTAAGTGGCAACATGCCAAAGCAAAGGAAACAAATGAGTTGTTTTTTTTTTTTTAACAGCATCATGATTTCTCATAAAGTCATTAGCTTCCATTTGCTCCAGTCTAACTCTGAAGGAATGAATCTCCTCAGTGAGCTTTTGAGATTCTTTTTCCATCTGGCAAATTTGGCTTTTTAAGGCATTCTTCTCCTCATTGCCCTTTTGGGCCTCCTTTGCCATTTGAGTTAGTCTATTTTTTTTTTTTTTTTTGCTTTTTTGGAGGGCAATTGGGGTTAAGTAACCTGCCCAAGGTCACACGGCTAGGTTTTTGTTTGTGTGTGCGTTAAGTGTCTGAGGCCAGATCTGAACTCAGGTCCTTCTGACTCCAGGGCCAACACTCTACTCACTGCGCCACCTAGCCGCCCCGTTATTCTATTTTTTAAGGTGTTGTTTTCCTCAATCAGGCTGTTGACCCTCATTTCATACTTTTCCTGCATCCTTCTCATTTCTCTTCCCAATTTTTCCTCCACTTCTCTTATTTGATTTTAAAAGTCCTTCTTAAGGTCCTCTGTGGCCTGTAACCCACTCATATATTCCTTTGGGGTTTTTGGAGCAGGATTTCTGACCTCACAGTCCTCCTCCTGTTCTATGCTTCGATCCTCTTTGCCCCCAAAATAGGAGTCTAATGTTGCATTTTTCTGTTTATTTTGTTTCCTTTGCCTTGTCATGTTGCCACTTAATTACTTGACTTTTGGGCTTGTTGCCACAGTCGGACTCTGCCACCAGACACGGGAGCTTCCATCCCAAAGTTGGGGTCTTCACAACTTCCGTTTCTGGTAAGCTGGATACCCACCCCACTACCTCCCCCCCAGATCACAATCCAGATCCAGGGAGGTTAAAGCTAGAGCAATTACCCACCAAGACTGATCACTGGATCTCCCTACAGTTCGCAGGCCAGGAGCTGGAGTTGCCACTGAAAACTACAAAATGGAGTTTCTCCTCAGTGGCTTCTAGCCCCCAGGGGAGGAAGCCGATGCATTCCCCAAATACTGGTCCCAAAGTCCATAGGGCACTAACCTCTCACTTTGTCCTAGGCATGTCTGTGTTGATCATTCTGGA
This sequence comes from Gymnobelideus leadbeateri, assembly GCA_011680675.1. Lineage (NCBI taxonomy): Eukaryota > Metazoa > Chordata > Mammalia > Diprotodontia > Petauridae > Gymnobelideus > Gymnobelideus leadbeateri. The sequence continues at coordinate 258,874 of WOXC01000915.1, forward strand.
ATCGCCACAGCTGCTGGTGTTCTGGGGTCCCTCCAGCCGGCTACTGGCCCGGGCCGCCCTGGGGCTAAAACTGTGGCTCACGGGGACCTGGGCTTGGCTCTCTGTGCGCTGCTGGCTCCCAGAGCGCTGTGTTGGTCCTTCCTGCAGGTCTGCTGGGCTGTCCTCAGTGGGAGGTTAGCTTCTCTGTGTCGTTCTGTTGGTTCTGGGGCTCCAGAAGTTGTTCAGAGTCCCCTTTTACATAGTGTGGAGGTGATCTGGGGGGAGAGAGCCTTGGAAGTGCTGTTTCTACTCCACCATCTTGGCTTCACCCCCTATGTGATGGCTTTTAAAAAGGACTGTAACAGGACTACAAGAAAACAGATAATTGTTATCTATCTTAATTGTGGAGGAGAGGTGACTTGGATCACTTTGCTTAATTGAGCTTCTTACCAAGCCTTCATTAAACTGGTTTTTCTTCTCCAACTCCTTTTCTTTATTTTGTGAAGTGATATTGCTCATAATCTTCAACTAAAGATTAACTGAATTCAATTACTCTTCACTTTGGATGTCTTTCATGACACCTTTGTTTATTTCAGTTTACTTAGTATTTTTATTTTTCCCCCAGTTATATGTGAAAACAAATTTTAATATTTGTTTTTAGAACTTTGAGTTCTAACATGTCTCCCTCCCTCCTCCCCCATCCCCCTACTGAGAAAGCAAGCAATTTGATACAGGTTATACATGTGTAGTCATGCAAAACATATCCATGATAACCATGTTGTGAAAGAAAGCAGCCAAAAAAAATCCTCGAGACAAAGTAAAAAAAAAGTATGCTTCAATTTCCATTCAGATGCCTTCAGTTTTGTCTCTAGATGGACTGCATTTTTCATCATATGTCCTTCAGAGTTGTCTTGGATCATTGTATTGCTGAGAATGGCCACGTCCTTCACAGCTGATCATCTTACAATATTGTTGTTGCTTTGTGCACAGTTTGTTCACAGTATATTTCACTTTGCATCACCTAATGTAAGGCTTTCCTGGCTTTTCCCCGAGAGCAACCTGCTCAGTATTTCTTATAGCACAATAGTATTCCATCATGATCACATACCACAGTTTGTTCAGTCATTCCCCAATTGTTGGACATCCCCTCAACTTCTAATTCTTTGCTGTCAGAAAAGAGCTGCTATAAATATTTTTATACATATAGGTCCTTTTCCTTTTTTTTTTTTTGTCTCTTTTGTATGACTCATGTATGCATAGTTTTATAGCCCTTTGGGCATAGTTACAAATTGCTCTACAGAATGGTTGAATCAGATCACACCTCTACCAACAGTGCCTTAATGTCACATTTTTCCCACATCCCCTCCACCATGTTACTTTCCTTTTCTGTACCATTAGTCTCTCTTAATAGGTATGAGATAATTCCTCAGAATTATTTAAATTTGCATTTCTCCAGCCAGTAATAAGTTAGAGCATTTCTTCATATGTCACTTGGTAACTTTGATTACTTCATCATGACAACCTTTGTAGACCTGGCAAGCATGTCTTCAAATTTTGTAATTTGTTTTCTGGTTTCATTGATCAACCTAATCAATTCTTTTTAAAGTTTGCAGTGATCTCTGAATTGCCAAATCTATTGCTCTTTTCTCAGGTTTAATCTTTCTTTACCTATCTGCTGCATTTGTTAGCATTCTTTCCTGCTTCTTCTTCTATACTTGTGCCCCAAGTCCCTCCATAATGCATAATTGCATTTTTTGGTCATTATATAATGCTAAAGATTCAGTCTGTTGTGGAATATCACACATGAAATACCACCTCATTACCAATAGTATACTCTTTAAGGATAGCTATTATGTATGTTTAGAGTACCCTCATAAAAAAATGTCATGCATAGGGGCAGCTAGGTACCACAGTGAAGAGAGCACTCACCCTGGAGTCAGGTGGACCGCAGTTCAAATCTGGCCTCAGACACTTAACACACTAACTGTGTGACCTTGGGCAAGTTACTTATACCCAATTGCCTTGCCTTCCCCCCTCACAAAAAGTCAGGTATAGTAACCATATAGGTCAATGATATTTAAAATCTTTTGGTTGCTATTAACAAGGTCCAAAATCCCCACCACCACCACCTTTGATACTTTCCCCTCCAGGGACCTTGTGAATCAATTCCTGAACACTTAAAATTATGTCTCATCTATTTGACATTGGAATCTTTTACAACCTGACTCTAGTCTATCTTTCTGGTCCCTTTATGCATTATTTATAGGATCATAGATTTAGAGCTAAAAGATACTTTAGAGACAGAGTCTAAGCCCCTCATTATGCAGAGGGACAACTGAGAATGAAAGGTCAAACAGCTATAAATGGTCAAAGCTAGTCAGCTTCGGAGGCAGTCATTGAAGTTCCCGACTCCAAGTCCAGTACTTTTATTCATGGAACCATAGAGGTGCATATAAATACTGTATGTTATGATTCAGTCAAACTGGATCTCTTCTTGTTCTTCATACAGTGGCACTCCATCTCCCATCTATGTGCCTTTGCCCTGGCCATACTCACTTTAAGACTTAAGTATTATCCTCTATACTAAGCCTTTTTTAATCCCTTCACCTGCTAATATCTTCCTTCCATAAATATTTTTTATTTACTGCCTCATATTTATTTAGAGGCAGGACTCAAAACCCTAATTTTCCTGACTCTGGTGCCAATTTCCTACCTAATTTACCAGTGGTTCCGTTTCTCTGACATATACTGATTGTGTGATACTAGAGCAATCAATTAACCTCTCCATGTTCTAGGAAGGAAAATTCTGCAAAAGGCAGAGAGGTTGCCATCTTTTTTTCTGTAGAACAAATGGTCCTACCAGAGGGTTCCCTGTGTGAGAGAAATTAGAGGTAGAGTCCCTTGTATTGATTTTTTCTATGGTGCAAATAACTTAAATACTTATAATATATCATGAAGTTCTACTCCAAGACATTTTACTTACCTCTTTTAAAAACTAATTTACCCAAAAATTATGAAGTTCCTCAGATCTCACTTATTTCCAAAGATTACCACAAGATTTGTACAGTAAAACACAGTTGGTGGTTGGATTATTGTGGCTTCTAATAGGAGTTATTTTTAGCTGCAAGATAAATTTTTAAAAAGATAATTCTTTATATAAACTTTTTCTAGTTGCTTTTTGTAAACAAATAAGTTTTTCTAAGGAAATACATGATCTCTTTTAAAAGAATACTATTAAAAATGAAAAGACTTGAAAAATGTTTATACAATTCAGGTTCAGGTGATATTGATTCATAGCACAACATTGACTCAATCATTTAATTTTTCAATTACTGTGCAAAAAAAAAAAATGAGTTCCATAACGTAGGCTTTCTATGTCAGTTCTCCCATTTGGTAGTTTGCCTTTTGATACCAAGAGTCCATCCTTCACACTTATTCTCAGTATTCTTTAGAAGTACCATATCTACATTACAAATGATAAAACAGCAAAATTGGAAGTTGGAAGAGGAGTTTGTCCAGCTATTATGTATTGTGATCCCTATAGCCTATTAATAATCCATATTTGTCATGTGATTGGTCTGCCTCTGGCCATCCCCTAGTACTAGAGGTACAATCTTACATTTTAGCTAGAGTAGTAAATATTAAAAGTTCTCTCTTGGGTGGAGTCAAAATGGCAGAGTAGAAACAGCTCCTCCTCACAGCTCTTGCTCCTACCACCTCCAAATTTATATAACAGGGGACTCTGAACAACCTCTGGAGCTCCAGAACCAACCAGATGATACAGAGAAGCCAATCTCCCGCTGAGGACAGCCCAGCACCCCGGCATGGAATGGCCAGTGCAGCGCTCTGGGAGCCTGAGCCCAGGCCCTCCTGAGTTGGAGGTTTTAGCTCCAGAGTGGCCGGACCAGCAACTGACTGGAGGGACCCCAAAACACCAGCAGCTGTGGCGTTTCCAGAATTGCCAACACATATATGCCCACTACAGAGTTAGAGGTTAGTGCAGTATGGATTTTGGCCAAGAGGATCGAAGCATGGAACAGGAGGAGGACTGGGAGGTCAAAACTCCTGCACCAAAACCCCCAAATGAAAATATGAGCTGTTTACAGCCCATAGAGGACCTTAAGAAGCAGATAAAGAGAAATGGAAGAAAAATTGGGAAGAGAAATGAGAAAGATGCAAGAAAAGTATGAAATAAGAGTCAACAGCCTTACTGAGGAAAATAACACCTTAAAAAATAGACTAACTCAAATGGCAAAAGAGGTTCAAAAAGGCAATGAGGAGAATGCCTTAAAAAACTGAATTTGCCAGATGGGAATAGAATCTCAAAAGCTCACTGAGGAGAATCATTCCTTCAGAATTAGACTGGAACAAATGGAAGCTAGTGACTTTATGAGAAGTCAAGATGCTGTTAAGCAGATTCAAACAAATGAAAGAATAGAAGGCAATGTGAAATATCTTATGGGAAAAACCACTGACCTGGAAAATAGATCCAGGAGAGATTTAAAAATTATTGGACTATCTGAAAGCCATGATCAAAGAAAGAACCTAGAAATCATCCTTCAAGAAATTCTCCAGGAAAATTGTCCTGATATTTTAGAACCAGAGGGCAGAATAGAAGTTGAAGGAATCCACCTATCACCTCCTGAAAAAGATCCCAAAAAGAAAACTCCTAGGAATATTATAGCCAGGTTCCAGAATTCCCAGATCAAGGAGAAAATATTAGAAGCAGTCAGGAAGAAACAGTTTGAATACTGTGGAAACACAATCAGGATAACACAGGTTCTGGCAGCTTCTACACTCAGGGATGGAAGGGCTTGGAATAGGATATTCCAGGGGGCAAAGGAGCTTGGATTAAAACCAAGAATCACCTACCCAGCAAAACTGAGTATCATGTTTCAGGGGAAAATATGGTCATTCAGTGGAACAGAGGACTTTCAAGCATTTTTGATGAAAAAACCAGAATTGAATAGAAAATTTGACATTCAGATACAAGAAGCAAGAGATGCTTGAGAAGATAAACAGGGAAAAGAAATCATCATGAACTTATCAAAGTTGAACTGTTTACATTCCTACATGGAAAAACAATAACTGTAACTGATGAAACTTTTCTCAGTATGAAAATAGTTGAAGAAGGGTATGTGGGCATATTAATACTTATGTGAATGTGTGTATATATGTTTACAGGTATACATAGATAGAGGACACAGGTTGAATGTAATAGGAAGGGATGATACTTAAAAGGTGAAATTAAGAGGTGAGAGAGAAATACAACGAGAGGAGATGGGGAGAGACAGAATGGGGTAAACTATCTCATAAAGAAGAGGCAAGGGGGGGCGGCTAGGTGGCGCAGTGAATAGAGCGCCAGCCCTGGAATCAGAAGGACCTGAGTTCGGAGCCGGCCTCAGACACTTAATCCACACAAACAAAAACCTAGCCGTGTAACCTTGGGCAAGTTACTTAACCCCAATTGCCCTAAAGGGGCAACTAGTTGGCGCAGTGAGTAAGAGCGCCGGCCTCGGAGTTGGGATGACCCGAGATCAGATCCGGCCTCAGAAAATGAGCACCCACGCATAAACAATGACTAGCCGTGTAACCTTGAGCAAGTTACTTAACCCCAATTGCTTTAAAAAAAAAAAAAAAAAAAGAAGAGGCAAGGGAAAATGGTTACAAGGGAGGGGAAGAACAGGAAGGCAAAAAGGCAAAGCCTTATTCTCATTGAATTTGAATCAAGGAGAGAATGACATACATACTAAATAGGATATCTCACCCTACAGGAGAGTAGGGGGTTAGGGTATGAGGGGGGATGATGGAAGGGAGGGTGGGAGGGAAAGGGGTGAGGGAAGTTGGAAGCATCCACTTCTTAAAAGGGACAGGATCAAAGTAAGGAATAGACCAAGTAGGGGGTGGGATAGGAGGGAGGGAAATATAATCAGTCTTTTATAATATATCTACTATGCTAATCTTTTACATAGCTACATATGTATAACCTATACTGAACTGCTTATCTTCCCAGTAAGGGTGGGTAACAAGGGAGGAAGGGAATGAATCTGGAATTCAAAGTTTTAAAATCAAATGTGTAAAAATATATAAGTACTATTATTAACACTATTTTACATATAATTGGGAAATGGGATGTGCAGGCATTGGGGCACGGAGATTCACCATGCCCCACTCAAAAAGTTGAAGGGGGTGTGGGAGAGAGCAGATGGGACAAGGGGTTATCCTCTGGGACTGCTATTTTGGGGTGGGGGGGTAGGGAAAAATGGGGGAAAATTGTATCTCAAAATCTGGCAGAAATGAATGATGTAAACCACAATTTAATAAAATAAAAGAAGAAAAAAAAAGTTCTCTCTTTCACCCCTCCTTCACATACCTCATTACCTCACTTGTTAGGGGAAAGTTTATTGCCACAAAAATTACAGATTGACAAGTAATAAACTTGAAATTGTTGCAGTTGGCTACGTATTTGATCACTGGAGGGGTTTTTTGGTTACTAAACAGATGTATTTTGTATTAAGCTTGCATTTTGCCATCCAATTAAAATGAAAAATGCTAATATAAATAATTTGCCTTGTGTGAATGTGTGGAAAAATGGAAATGGCTCAGAAAGTCTATACTCTGCCTTCTGATTCTTTTTCTTGTCTTTTGTTTTAATCTCTCCCTACTTTCCTGATTTCTGTTATTCCTTTCAACATAGTTTTTCTTTTTTCTTAATATTTGACACGGTTCCTGACTGCCCAGATCTGGGATGCCACTCTGTCTTGTTTCTCATAGTTTTTTTTAAAGGAAAAATGGAGCAGACAATAAAAGTCTGGTTTGAAGGGTTAAAAGTGGCTCCTTTTTTTGTGCATCTTAATTGATACATTCCTTTTCTTTAAGGGTGCATTACTGATAGTTATTTCTATTATCTTATTTGAGCATCCTTCTCTAATTTTGTCCTTTAACTTATACCGTGATTTATAGAAGGTTTCTCAAAAATAAATTTTAAATACTCTTAACATTTAAAAAAAACAAAACAATCTGTGAGGTTTCAGAATATGGTGTCCTGGGTGGTTGATTAAGAAAGGAAAGATTTGTTGTTTTTTGTTGTTGTTAACCTAACCCAAATACAAAGAAATGTGATTGGTTGCTTATAAGCTGTGACTTAAAAGTTCAGATGATATTATATTAACCATAAGGGCTCTTTAAGTGAGTCAGAAATCTTAGATCTATATCAGAGTTTGTTGTTGTTGTTGTTGTCTTGTTTTTTTGGCGGGCAATTTGGGGTTAAGTGACTTTCCCAAGGTCACATGGCTATTTTTTTGTTAAGTGTCTGAGGTCAGAGTTGAATTCAGATCCTCCTGACTCCAGGGCCGGTGCTCTACTTACTGTGCTATCTAGTCGCCCCTTATGTTAGAGTTTTTATTGGGATTTATTTTTAGTCTTTTTTTGGGGGGGAAAGGCAAGGCAATTGTGGTTAGGTGACTTGCCCAAGGTCACACAGCTAGTAAGTGTGTCAGGTGTCTGAGGTTGGATTTGAATGTAAGTCCTCCTGATTCCAGGGCCAGTGCTCTATTCACAGTGCCACCTACTTACCCCTATTTGGATTTCTTCCTACATTTATGTCACATTTCATAAAGTCTTAATGCATTCATTTGCGGCCATGACTTAGATATTTTTTGATGATTCTGTTCTATTTTTTCTCATTCCCATGTTTCTTAAAGGTGGAGGAATTGTTGTTGGCCATGGAAAAGGTAAAACAGGAGCTAGAGTCCATGAAAGCAAAGTTATCTTCTACTCAGCAGTCGTTAGCGGAGAAGGAAACTCATTTGACCAATCTTCGGGCAGAAAGAAGGAAACATTTGGAAGAAGTCTTGGAGATGAAGTAAGTGCTTATAATTTAATTCATACAAAGATGTATTAGAAATCTTCTCTCATATTGCTTTTATCTTTTCTTATCATTGTTCATTAGCACTTAGAGAGTTACAGAATTTTGGAGGTGGAAGGAATGTTGGGCCTCCTAGGTCAACCTAAAAAGGACCCTCCACTATAAAATACCAAACTTAGCCTGTGTTTGAACACCTCCTATGATGTTCACCTGAATGAATGATGAACCTATGATCAACACCTCCTATGGATTGCCCCCTTTCTCCTAAGGCACTTTTGAGTGGCTTTGTCAGAAAATTTTTCTTTACCTCAAGCTTGAATTTGCTGCCTTGAGATTTGTATCCATTGTTCCTGGTTCTGCTTTCTTGAACAAAACAAAGAAGTCCCTCTTCTACTTGAAAGCTCTTCACATTCTTGAAGACTTCTTTCCACTCTCTTCTCTAGGCCCCAAACCCTAAGTTCCTTAAATTGTTCCTCATATAACATGGACTCCGGGTCTTTTCAGTATCCTCATTACCTAGCTTATCAATGTCCACCTCAAATTGTTGTCCCCAGAACAGAAAACAATACTTCTGGTATAATCTGACCGGTAAAGGGTATAACTTACTTGCTGATTTTGTGGAAAATATACCTTCCACTGCTACTCAAAGACATATTAGGTCTTTTGTTTGTCATGTCATACTCCTAGCTCATATTGAGCTTATAATCTACTAATATGCCTAGATCTTTTACTGATAAGCTGCTATGTTCACTTTATTCTATACAATTCACATTTATATCTTTAAAATTGTGTGATCCCTGAAAGAGTTGAGGGGGAAAAAAAAACTTGTCCAGAAAGTTTTATGAATGAATACCAATTTTCCCTATCATTTCAGTTACCAATTTCCCAGGGAAAATATTCTTATTGTTATATGACTTAACTTCATTCCTTTCTAATTAATGATTATTGACTGTTATAATATTGATAATTCACATCTCTATAACATTTTATGGGTACAGAGCTCCTTACATACTAAAACACATTTGTACAATTGATCCTTACAACTATATTATGAATTAAGTAGTCTAAATTTTTTTTTTAAGCAATTGGGGTTAAGTATCTTGCTCAAGGTTACACAGCTAGTCATTATTTGTGTGTGGGTTCTCATTTTCTGAGGCCGGTTTCGATCCCGGGTCATCTCAACTCCGAGGCCGGTGCTCTTACTCACTGTGCCACCTAGCCGCTTCTAGTCTAAATATTTTTATTACTGTTTTCCATATGAAAATATTTATATTTTAAATTTAAAAATTCATTCTATTTATAAATTCACTTTTCAAAATCTATTTCTAGGGCTTCTTCCACTACACCTTGCTGCTTAATCTTTGTTAATGCTAAATTTAATGCTTGGCAAATCTTCCGGCTTCCTATGTTTTAATAATCTTAGATGTGATTTTTTAAAATGGAGTGATTGAAGAGACACTAGATTTTAAAGTAGTATTTACTTTTCAAGATTTACCTGCTAAATGTACTATAGTGGAAGGAAGAGATAAAATGTAAAACAAAGCAAAAATACCTAATGTGACTGAGGGAAATCATCCCAGGTGTCAAGAGATTAGACACTGGAAGCATGTGTCATTTTAAAAACAAATGCTTATTGTTGGAGTTAACTGATGGGAAATTCTCAACAAAGACTAAGGAGGCATATCCTATGAGGAAGAAGCAGCTTCTTGTTTTCTAGTCTTTACACAAATGCCATCAGGTGAGAAAGTAATCCAGCATGAGTGAGAGGAAGAGGAGATTGCTGAGAGGTGCTGATGAGGCTAAGCTATTTGTTAAACTGACATAAATAATGGAAAAGTCTGCTGTCTTCTTCAGTAGTTATTCGTGTTTTCATAATCCTCTTTTTTCTATACCATTAATATCTGTGATGTTTTTCTAACTTCCCCCTTAAAGATAACCCCAAAAATGGATTTGTCAGGCTCAGCAGTTGTGTCATTTCACTCATAGACTTGGTCTGGTTCAGCTGCTCCTTACTGTGTATGTTTTCTTTAGAGTCTTTTCTCCTTCCTCATGTAGCACATAAAATACTATGATGTTCAAATCCAAATGTGATTCTACTTTTTGGTTTTTTTTTTTTATGAGACCTTTATTAGAGAAAATTGTTCCAAAATTTTTTCACAATTTTGCTAACTGTATTTCCCTCAATCCTATCCCCCTCCTATCCATTCTATTCTCTCTCCTTTCACCCTCTCCCTCCTCAAAAGTGTTTTGTTTCTGAATACCTTGTCTGCACATCTGCCCTCCCTTCTATCTCCCCCCTCCCTTTTCTTTTTTTTTTTCTGCCCCAAACCCTTTGTTTACTGTAATCTTTTTTTTTTTTTTAGCTTCTGGTTTAAATCATTCATTTCCACCAGGTTATGAGTTACATTTTCCCCCCATTTTTCCCTACCCACCACCCCAGAATAGCAGTTCCACTAGATATCCCCTCATCCAATCTGCTCTCTCCCATATCTTCTCCCATATCCCCTTCGACTTTGCCATTGGGGCAAGGTGAATCTCTGAGCCCCAATGCCTGGACATCTTATGAAACATTTAATTTTAAAACTTTGATTTTCAGATCCATTCCCTTCCTCCCTTGTCACCCACTCTCTCTGAGAAGATAAGCAATTCAGTATGTGTTGTACATGTATAGCTATGCAAAACATTACCATAGTAGATATATTGTAAAAGACTGCTTATATTTCCCTCCCACCCGTCTCACCTCCCACCTGGTCCATTCCCTACTTTGATCCTGTCCCTCTTTGATAGTGGGTACTTCCAACCTCCCCTCCCCCCAGAATGCCCTCCCCTCCATCATCCCCCCTCTCATCCCCCTTTCCCCTACTCAGGACAGTGAGTGAGGGTAAGATATCCATTTAGTCTGTATGTGATTCTCTCCTTGAGCCAACTTCAATGAGAATATGTTTTTGCCTTTTTGCCTTCCTGTTCTTCCCCTCTCCTGCAACTACTTCCCCTTGCCTCTTCTACATGAGATAGTTTACCCTACCCTGTCTCTCTCCATCTCCTCTTGCCACTTTCCTCTCTCACCTCTTGACTTTACCCCTTAAGAATCATTCCTTCCTTGGGGTGGCTAGGTGGCACAGCGAGCAGAGCACCGGCGCCGGAGCCAGAAGGACCCAAGCTCGGATCCGGCCCCAGACACCCAACATACAAACAAAAACCCAGCCGAACGACCCCGGGCAAGTCACCCAACCCCAATTGCCCTCCAAAAAAAAAAAAAAAAGAATCATCCCTTCCCATCAAATTCAACCTGTGCCCTCTATCCATGTATACCTGTGAACATATGCCATGTACCCTTCTTCCATTATTTTCATAATGAGAAAGGTTTCATCAAACACAGTTATTGTTTTTCCATGTAGGAATGTAAATAGTCCAACTTTGATAAGTTCCTTTTGATTTCTTTTCCTTAATTACCTTCTCAAGCATCTCTTGCTTCTTGTGTCTGAATGTCAAATTTTCTATTCAACTCTGGTTTTTTCCTCAAGAATGCTTGAAAGTCCTCTATTCCACTGAATGACCATATTTTCCCCTGAAACAAGATACTCAGTTTTGCTGGGTAGGTGACCCTTGGCTTCAATCCCAGCTCTTTTGCCCTCTGGAATATCATATTCCATGCCCTTTGATCCCTCAGTGTAGAAGCTGCCAGGTCCTGGGCTATTCTGATTGTGTTTCCACAATATTGAAATTGTTTCTTCCTGGCTGCTTGTAGTATTTTCTCCTTGATCTGGGGATTCTGGAACCTGGCTATAATATTCCTGGGAGTTTTCTTTTTGGGATCTTTTTCAGGAGGTGATCTGTGGATTCTTTCAACCTCTATTTTCCCCACTGGGTCTAAAACATCAGGGCAATTTTCCTTGAGAATTTCTTGAAGGATGATTTCTAGGTTCTTTCTTTGATCATGGCTTTCAGGTAGTCCAATAATTTTTAAATTATCTCTCCTGGATCTATTTTCCAGGTCAATGGTTTTTCCCATGAGATATTTCACATTGCCTTCTATTCTTTCATTTGTTTGGATCTGTTTAATAGTATCTTGATTTCTCATAAAGTCACTAGCTTCCATTTGCTCCAGTCTAACTCTGAAGGAATGAATCTCCTCAGTGAGCTTTTGAGATTCTTTTTCCATCTGGCAAATTCGACTTTTTAAGGCATTCTTCTCCTCATTGCCTTTCTGAGCCTCTTTTGCCATTTGAGTTAGTCTATTTTTTAAGGTGTTATTTTCCTCAGTCAGGCTGTTGACTGTCATTTCATACTTTTCTTGCATCGTTTTCATTTCTCTTCCCAAATTTTCCCCCACTTCTCTTATCTGCTTCTTAAGGTCCTCTATGGCCTGTAGCCAGCTTGTATTTTCATTTGGGGCCTTTGGTGCAGGAGTTCTGACCTCACAGTCCTCCTCCATGCTTTGAGCCTCTTTGCCCCTAAAATAGGAGTCCAATGTTGAACTTTTCTGTTTATTTTGTTTCATTTGCCTTGGCATGTTGCCACTTAATTACTTGAGTTTTGGGCTTGTTGCCACAGTAGGACTCTGCCACCAGACAGGGGAGCTTCCGCCCAAACGTGGGGTCTTCACAACTTCCGCTAGGTGGGTGGCCTCTGTAAAGCCTCCACCCACTCTGGCAAATTGGATATCCACCCCAAACTTCCCCCCTAGACCACAATCCAGATCCAGGCAGTTTAACGCAAAAGCAATTAACCCCCAGACTGATTACTGGATCTTCCTACAGTTCACAGACCAGGAGCTAGAGCCACTACTGACGCTGCAAAATGGCTTCTGTGCTGCTGTTTCTTCAGCAGCTTTTCGCCCCCAGGGGAAGAAGCTGCGCGTTCCCCAAATACTTGTCCCAAAGTCCATAGGGCACTAACCTTTCACTTTGTCTTAGGCATATCTGTGCTGATAATTCTGGAATAGCCACAATTGCTGCTGTTCTGGCGTCCCTCCAGCCGGCTGAAGGCCTGGCCACCCTGGGGCTAAAACCGCGGACCTGAGCTCAGCTCTGCGTGCTGTGCTGTCCCAGTGCGCTGTGCTACCTGCTCTCAGAGCGCTGCACTGTCCGCTCCCTGCAGGGCTGCTGGGCTGTTTTCAGCAGGAGGTTAGCTTCTCTGTGCCAGTCTGTGGGTGCTGTGGCTCCAGAAGTTGTTCGGAGTCCCCTTTCACATTGTCTGAAATTTGTGTGGGGCAGAGCACATTGGAAATGCTGTTTCTACTCCGCCATCTTGGCTCCGCCCCGATTCCACTTTTTGTTAATGGAGAAAGTTTGAAATTATATCAAAGGAAAATATGAAAGTATATTTAGCTTCTGGTCACTTTTATCTCTACTTGGTAAATCGAAGGCTAAACCAAATACTAGAAAAATAATCCTGTTTTCGGATATCCTGCCCAGATTTGGTGAAGAAGTGAGATATAATTGGTGTGGGTATAGTATGTGACTTTTTTTCCCATCTCTGGGTTTTATGATTGTAATTTTTGAGCAATATTTTACAAATAAATGATCACCCTAAATTTGGAGAATTATTCAACTATTCAGTATGGTGGTAAACTGAGCCTGACAGTGGTTCGTTAGGAACATTTTTTGTTATTTAGCCAGATCTCAAAAGAAAAGGAACATTTTATTGGCAGAGCCAACATTGGTTCCCCTAGTCTTTGTGTTGTGGTTATTCATTTTATTTTTTGTCCTTTAAAAAAATTTCATAAAACAAAAACTTAGCTAAATGGTAAGTTTAGATTATGAGGTCTATTATCAAGAGATCTGGATCAGTTCCTATTCCTTAATTCTTCATCCAGGTTTCTGTTGTAATTCTCATTCCTGGCATGCCCACTGCAAAACAATATAGCTTAAAAATTATACTTCTTATTTTTAAGAAAACATTTTTTATTGACCTATAAATTTGACTATCCTGAGAGTCGATGTGTGGGAAGGAATACCTCTCAGGTATATATGAGAGTCATAGCAACTTAAAATGATGCATCTTATATCCATTTTGCTGACAAGTAATTGAGCTGAACCACCATTTCAGGGCTTTATTAATATATACATAATGGAAGCACATGCATGTTGTTCCTTCTGTCTCTCCATATTTATCTTCTTTTTCTGGAATTGTTTATATCTCTTGATTCTTTTTCTCTCTCTTCTGAAACTTATAACTAGTCAACAAGTACTATTAAGCATTTACTCTATGGCAGGCAGAACTATACTAAGTTTGGAGAATACAAAGAAAGGGTCAAACATGGTTCCTGCTGTCAAGGACTTCCCATTCTAATGGGGGAGATAACTTGTATATAACTATGTGAGTATGAGATATATGCAGTATAAAGGGAAGGCATTCTGAGGGAAACCATGGGGAGGTAAGAGTGGATTAGGGAAAACCTCTTGTAGATTGTAGAGTTTGAACTAATACTTGAAGGAAGCTTATCTTCTCTCCTGTGTCCCCCAATCTACTTGTGGTGTCTCACGTGGGAGTACAAAGTTCATTTTCAGTACCAGTGGAAGCCCAGTGTTATCAGAAACAAACTTAAACTCTCCTTAGAATGTATATTGGCAGACCAAATTATCTGCAAAATGTCAGTTAATTATCCAGTCGGGGATTGGTTCAGCTCTAGGAAAATTTGCCTTACTTCCCCCAAACCTCCTCTACAGTGACCTAGAAAGTGTTTCAAGCTGAATTCTGAGGACGAAAGACAAGAAAAAGTCACACTGAGTCATTTTCAAGCATAGGGCAACTTAGGAAGATAGACAGGTCTGTAGACACTGGGGTGGGTAGTTCACTAGGAGTACACCAGCAGGTTGAAGTTATAGTAGGGAGCAGCCCAGCACCCATGAACAGTAAAAACACTGAACATTTAGGCAGAAAGAGATGCCAGGGGATCCCTGTGCTAGGACTAAAGGGTATAACAAATGCCTTCTTCTGGCAACTCTCTTGTCCATTACCCAATTCTGGGTCATAATTCCAGGGCAGAGAAGAGCAGTTATGGTTGTGAGGAGCAGTACGTGCCCTGCTTGTATAAGGAGCAAAAAGCAAGTAAGCTATGTAGCTGTGATCCCAAGAACAAAGAGATACCCAGTTCTACTCTCTAGACTTGCACATATGAGGGCAAGAAACCCAAACCAAGGTGGTGTCAACAGTTCATTCACTCTAAAATTGCAAAACAAACCTACAGGCTAATTGTGATTGAGTCCAGTAGCAATCTTCTGAAACTAAGTTATATGCAAGCCAACAGACCAAAACCTGGTCAGGTATTAGCAGAAATTAGACCAGGAAAGTAGTGAACATGCTTCTTCCAGAGTCATACCACTTGGAAATGCCAACAGCTTGAAGGCCCCAAGGCTGAGCTGTGAAAGCAGCAAAAAGGCGGAAACTTGGGCCAGAATCCCCTCCTGTCCTCACACCACCTCCACCCCCCAAACGTATACAAGTGTAAGCAGAAGCTAATGCTAACATAAAGTCCAAAGTTGAGAAGTAGGCTAGGAAAATGAGCAAACAAAGGAACAGGCACAAAGACAAAAGAAGAGAGTGCTTTGAAAATGCCTAAAAGCAAAGCCTCAAAGAAAAATGCAGATTAGACACAAATCCAATAACAATTCTTAGAAAACCAAAAGAAAGAGATTTTTTAAAAAGACCAAAAAATTATTTGAAAAATCAAATAATACTGGCAGAGAAAAAATAGGAGAAATGACTACTATACTAGAAAATTATTAAAAGAGAATTAACAACTTGGTAAAGGAGCTACCAAAACAAAACCAAACAAAACCTATTGACCAAATAATAAAAGAGGTACCAAAAAATACTGAAAAACATAACTCCTTCAAAACCAGAATTAACCAAATGGTAAAAGACTTATAAAACCTCCCAGAAGAAAATAACTCCTTAAAAATTAGAATTGTCGGGGGTGGCTAGGTGGTGCAGTGAATAGAGCGCCAGCCCTGAAGTTCAAATCTGACCTCAGGCACTTAACACTTACTAGCCATGCTTTACAGTTGCTCTTTTGATACAGCAATCCTGGAATATGATTCCTATTATGGCCCCCATTTTACAGATGAGGAAATTGAGTCAGAAAGCATTTAATTGATTTTCCCAGGGTCACTCATCTAATAAGTGCCTGAAGCTGGATTTGAACTCAAGTCTTCTTGACTCCAGAGCTGATACTGTATCCACTGCATCACCTACTTGCCCTCAATCCTTTATTTCAATAAAGCATTTATACTATGTTTTAATTTTTACCTAGTTAGACTGCTTCTATGCCTACCCTTTTATATAAAGAATCATTTAGATAATTTTTTCATTGCTGCTGGGATAAGATAGATTATAATAACTCATCCACAGACTAAATTATTATATTAAATTAGATTATTTCAGAATCATGATGAAAAGTATGCTGTCTTTTACCCTCTTGTCTTCCTTTTAAACATCATTTGTTGTAGGGTTATTATTTATGTAGTAGTTATGTAAGATGGTTTGCTGCTTCTCCTTAGTACATTCATATTTACCCAAAAGCTTTTTCTTAAAGAAATTGCTCTTTTTCTTCCCACTTTTTTTCCTCCTTAAAAAAAAAAAACACAACTTTTTTTCCTGCTTCCTCTTGTTACTCTCCTTCATAGTCCCATTCTACCTCATGATAAACACCTCTGTATCTCATATCTCAAACTCAGTGAGACATTGGAACAGCTTCGTAGAGGGAGTTCTCTGTTCTCTGTACCATTTTAATGAACCATGACAAGCCTGGGAAAGTAATGGACTGCTGAGAAGTGCACCAGGTGTTAAAAGAGCTTGTTCAGTGCAGTAATTGCTCAACCCATTAAAGTTGAAGAAAGAACGAATGGAAATGGTTTCTTTTAGCTCCTGGCTTTCTAGAAAGATGGTCACATAGCGCTTTTGTATCCTTACTACTCCACTTGAGGTTGTGTTTCATGTCTTTTTTTTCTCTGTGTCTGTTTTATTTGTATTTTTATTTTGCCAATTAATTTAGTTAAGAACAGCTAGAAAGAAGATAAATTACTGGAATTAGATTTTTTTCCCCACTGACTTGGAAAAATAACAGAGTGCTTGCCTTGTTTGGAATCAGTTCTGTATTATGGTTTAATGAAAAAATTATGTAAATTATTGCAGGTAGGGAGAGAGAGGCCTTATCTCTTAACTCAAACATATGTTCATATTCTAGTCAGGTCTATGTACTACCTGGTAGTCAGTTTTCCTTTAATTTTATATTATTTATTAGATTATTGAATACTCGTTGGAAATTATCTTGAAAATGTCTGTCAGAAAGCATCTAGTTATATCAGTATCACACACAAACTATTAGATGCATACATACTCTTGAAATATTTTCTCAGGATGCTGATAATTAGTTAAACTTGGGACTGTTTTGGGGGAAATGTTCAGTTCTTCCCTGACACTGCTCCATGTACCAACAATCTGAAGAGCAGGTGCAGCCAGGAGGCAGTTTATAACATGGGTGAGCTCATTAGTGACCCACTGCTTTTATCACTGAGTATTTTGACAAAACTCAACTGCTGTCAAGCTCTGTAGATTGATTGCCCCCCAGAAGGAAATCAATCAGTCCTTTCCTTTCTCCTTCCCAAACATAGCTAATCAAGTCATTAAATGTTTTATTATCAAGAGACTGAAGGAACAGTTGATTTTGATGTTGGAAAAAAATTTGTTCTTTATGACATGAACTTAAGGTGCCCCAGTCCATATTCTCATCTGCCTTCCTTTTTTCCTTTTTTCTCTATAAATCAATCTTTGATATCCATAGAGTTCTTTAATATTTTTATACTCTCAGACCCTGAATTGTTTTGTGGCTAGTTTATATTTTGTATTTTTTTTTGAGAAAAGAAAGCGTGTATTCCTTTTAAAAAGTCTTTTTTTTAATTAATAGCAATTTATTTTCGGTCCCTTCCAACTTCCTATCCATCCTTTGAAAAGCAAAACCAAACCCTTGTAACCAGTAGGCATAAGAAAGCAAAATTCATTCCCATATTGACCAGTTCAAAAAATTAGGTTTTCTCCATCCATCCCAAAATACCCAAACCTCAAATCCTGCAGTTGCAGTATCAGCACAGCAGGTTTCCATTGTTGAGGACTCTACCATCCCTACTTTTTCACTTTCCAGAGCATACCAGAACAGGATCCTGCTTTATCCTAAAAGCCACCAAACCCTTGTTTTTATTTTTAAAACATAAGAAATTTCCAGTGCCATTTATGAAGTCATATTCTTAGTCCTGCTACATAGTAGGCACTTAATAAATGTTTATTTCCTGATTAATGTGTTGGAATGCCCAGTAAGAGAATTGAAGGAAGAGATAAGATTAAAATAGTTATCCTTTCCACATCACCAGGGTTAGGGCTGTGGTACCCCCATGGTCTGGATTATTTGCATGAAATTTTTGACCCTCCCTTCACACCAGAGAAGTCTGAATTATGGTATTAAATTTTTAAATATGTTGACATTATACAATGCTATACTATGTTTTATTCCTTTCTGAGTTTCTAAGCTTTTTCTGTATCATCGTGTTCTGGCCTTCATATGTCATCTATAACTTCCCACAAGATTCCTCCAAAATTCCCATTTAATTTCTTATGTCAGTCTTCTATATATCAGAACAATGATGGGGAAAGTCGTGTTGTAGAAGAAATAACTGTAAATAGTTCCAAAGATTGGTTAGGAAATCTTAGTCAAGTTTTAGACATTTTGGAGGAAAAAGATGCAATAAACATAGCTTAGCAATTCAAATGATAAAAAATTTTCAAAAAATTAGAGGCAAGTCAGCTGACAGCAAAACTAGAACAGGTGAGATGTCTACTATCAAAAACTAGTGACCAGGAAAACAGGAGACCGAAAGAATATAACCATCATCTGGTAACCTCCAAAAAAACTATAAGAAGACATAAACCTGAATTACCCTATTTAAAAAAATGATAAAAAGAAAACCCAGATTATTGGAATGAGAGGGCAAAATGTAGATGCTCTTCAGGTTATCACTAGAGAGGCAGCATGGCATATAATATGCCCCTGTCACAAAGTCTGTCAAAACAAATGTCTACATTGGTTATCTTTCTTGGGCATATCCCAAGAAAGTCTAATCAAAAATGTCTAATTATGCATTGTGAATATTTCACCTCTCTGTCAGGAGGCAGGTAGCATCTTTAGTTGTCTGTAATGTGCTTAGTCATCACGCTGATCAGAGTTCCTAATTCTTTATATGTTGTTTGTCTTTACCATATTGTTGTCTTTATTGTTCTTTCTGGTTCTGTTCTTTTCACTTTGCATCAGTTTGTACATGTCTTCCCAGATTTCTCTGAAACTCTCATAGATTCTTATAGCACAATAGTATTCCATCACATTTATATACCATAATTTGTTCAGCCATTCCATAATTAATGGGCACCCCCTTAGATTCTCATACTTTACCTCAAAATGAGCTATAAATATACTTGTATGTCTCTAGAGTTGGTTTTGCTTGGGATTAATTGTGCCCTTAATATACCTTCTCTCCAAATCTCCCTTCTACTTTTTCCCCTTTCCCTCCTATTTGCCTATTGAAATACATTTTTCTACCCAACTCTCTGTGTGTATTCTTCCTTTTTTTCACCTGTTTAGAAGAGAGGTTCAAATGTCAACTGCTTCCTTCCTCTTTGTTCCTCCTTGCATTTTTGTTGTTCTGTCATTTCAGTAATGTACAACTCTTTGTGATCCCATTTGGGATTTTCTTGACAAAAATACTGGAGTGGTTTGCCATTTCCTTCTCCAGCTCATTTTACAAATGAAAAACTGAGGAAAACAGGGTCACACAGCTAGTGTCTGAGACCAGATTTGAACTCAAGTCTTCCTGACTCCAGACCTGGTGTTCTGTCTACCTAGCTTCCCTTTACATTTTGCATACCATTATTATATGAGATTATTCCTTAACATTCCTTCTCTGCCCCCTCCCCATTGTATTCTTCTTTTCCTCCCTTTCCATTCTTCAAGATCATCAAGATATAACAGATCCTCCCAGACCTAGTCTAATTAGATTCCTTTATGATAGAATTCAAAGGGCCACTTGTATCATCTCCCCATATTAGAAAATAAGCAATTTATCCTTGTTTAGTTCTTCTTTATTATTTGTTCATGGTTTTTTTTTTAATGTTTAGAATTATATAGTTAGTTTTGATGAGTTGAGTTATTCTTGGCTGAAAACCTGTATATTCTTTGCCTTCTGAACTATGGTATTCCAAACTCTGTGTTTTATTATAGCAGTGACTGCTAAATTAGAAATTATCCTGACCTGAATTCTTTCCTTCTGGCTGCTTTCAGTATTTTTTCTTTGACTTAGAATCTCTGAATTTGGGATGTAATATACCTTAAAGTTTTCATCTGGGGGTTTCTTTTAAGAGGTAACTGGTAGATCCCTTTTATTTTCAATATACCCTGTCAGTTTTTGTTTTAAGATTTCTTGAAATATGACATTTAAGCTCTTGTTGCCATTGTGTTCAAGAGAGTACAATGATTATCTCTGATCCAGAAGCACAGTCTGATCATCTGTACAGTCTGTGCCTCTATATCTGACTGAATTCACTTGTGTAAGAAACAAAGGTAGTAATGATGTACAACTGATAATTCCAATTAGAATCATGATTTTATAGTAGTAGCATGGATAGAAATAAATATTGAATAACTGGGTATAAGTAAAAATGTAAAATATATGTAACATTTGTGCCTTTGCCTGCAAAAATACTCTTGATTTTTGGACTAAAACTTTATGACTTTTTAAATGAAGTATGAAACAAATTTATAAGTCCAGAATGACTCAAGTACAGTGGTACAGTGTTTGCTTCCAATTACCAGACCTTAGAATTTCAGCAAAGTTCACAAATTAAATAAAATTGGGATTAATCACAGCTATATTAAAATAAAACTCAGTCATTAATCCTCTTCTTGGTTACAATACAGTGATGATGTAATTATTTTAGAGACACTATAGAGAAGACATTTTGTATATCATAGAAGAAAATCTTTGTAGCCAAAACAAAATAGCAATTTATGCAAAGCTACAAATGAATCAGTAGAGGAATGGAAATGGTGTTCTCATTGGGCTGCAGAACATGTGGAAATCTTAATGGGTTCTTCTGCTGAGGATAGGTTATGGTTCTTTGCTAGCAACTGAGAACATTTTGGTGGATATTGATCCTGATTGCAGTTTCTCCAAGGTTTGGCTTCAAAAACATCAATTGCAGTAGCCCTCAGTTTTTTTCAAGTTCAGAAAAGGAAGAAGTATAGATAAGCTTATCATCTGTGGAATATAATAAGTGGCAAAGCCTAAAACTTTCCTGTCCCTTCCAAAAACCTAAAGTGGTAGAAACTTTCAAATAATTTTCTTCTTATCAGTTTTCAGATTCATTAATTGCTTTATGATGGATATCCCAGCTTTCTGCTGCTATCATACTCTATAATAGTGATTTTTTTTTCATTTTTTCATTTCCTATGTTCATATAAATTTTTCGTTTCTTGTGTTCATCAGTATTATTGGTTTTGTTTTTTTTTTTATTTGGAGTTGGGTATAATTCCATTAAATGTTAGGATTAGGATGTCTAAGGTGATGTCATCATTCATTCATTTTTCATTTGCGATTATAGCCATGTTACCTGTAGTTGTGTGGCTTTTTGTACCGAAAGGGTAGTGCTTTTCATTTTATCTAGTTCTCCTTGTTTATTTGTTTGCTTGCTTGTTTATTACCATAGATTACCTAGATTATATATGTAATCACTGAGTATTGTCTTGTGTCCTATTGGTGTTCATGGCCTTCTAATCACCAATCCTGGGTTCCCCTCACCCTCTCCCTACTCTCCTTCTATTCCCTAGATCAGTACTTCTTAAACAGTTTAGGAAGCACTGAAGAGGTCGTTAGCAGAAAAAGTTTATGAAACCCTGCCCTAGACAGTGCTACTGGAAGAAGTCTGCAACAAATTCATGTTATCTAATTTTAGCTGGATCCTTACTCTTACTTATTTTTCCTTAATTGGTGTTCTGTCACAGCCCCACCAGGGGCAGTTTCAAAACTTCCAGTTAGGAGTGGTTCCCTATTTTTTTGTTCATTTATGTTTGACTCTTCATTATCCCATGACCCTTCTATCCCTCAAATGTCCCTCAAAGTCTGTCCAAGTTTATGTTTGTTATTTCCATAGCACTATCTATCCATCTTATCTCTTGCCATTCCCTTTTCCTTTTCACTTCAGTTTTTCCCAACATCAGGGTCCTATTGAGCCCCATCTTTTCATTATATGACCAAAGCATTTAAGATTCAGCTTCCGTTTTGATCTTCTAGTGAATTGCCTGAATTAATTTTTTACTTATTGACTGATTTGACCTACTTGTGCTCCAAAGGATTCTAACAAGTCTTCTCCAGCATCACAATTTGAAAGCAGTGATTCTGTGACATTCAGCTTTCCCTACAGTCCGACTCTCACAGTCATACATTGTACCAGAAAAGTCATAGTTTTGACTGTATGGACCTTTGTCAGCAAGGTGGTATCTCTGTTTTTCAGTATTGTCCAGATTTGTCATAGTTTTTTTCTCAAGAAGCAAGAGTCTTTTAATTTCAAATCTATAGTAATTATCTTCAGTGACCTCTGTGCCCAAGAATATAAAATCTGATACTACTTCCATTTCTTCTCCATTTGCCAGGAAGTGATGGGGCTAGTTGCCAAGATCTTAATTTGTTTGTTTATGTTAAACTTCCAGCCAGCTTTTATATTCTCCTTTTTCATCCTCATAAAAAGGCTTCTTAATTCCTTTTCCCTTTCTGCGGTCCTCGTGGTATTGTCTGCAACTCTGAGATTATAGCTATTTCTCCCGGGAACCTTGATTCCAGCTTTAGATGTATCCAGAGTGGCATTTTGCATGATGTACCCTGTATATTATTTAAATAAATAAAGTAAATATATAGCCTTGTCCTACTCCTTTTCCAGCCTTAAACCAATTAGTTTTTCCATGTTTGATTTTAATTGTTAACTCTTGGCCCACGTACAGTTTCCTTAGGAGACAATTAAGATGATCTAGCACTCCCATCCCTTTGAGGACTTACCACATTTTGCTGTGATCCACAGAGTCAAAGGCTTTAATGTAGTTAATGAAGCAGAAGTAGATATTTTTTTGGAACTCCTTGCTTTCTCCATCATTCAGCAAATATTGGCAATTTGGTCTCTAGTTCTCTGCCTCTTTGAGAACTAGTCCCCATTCTGGTAATTCTTGTTTCATATATTGCTGAAGCTTAGCTTGCAGAATCTTAAACATAACCTTTCTGGTGAAATATGCACAATTGTTTAATAATTAGAGCATTCCTTGGCATTACCCATCTTTGGGATTGGGATGCAAACCGATCTTTTCCCAATTCAGTAGCCGCTATCAAGTTTTCCACAGTTGCTGGCATATTGAGTTCAGCATTTTAATGGCAGCATCTTTTAGGATGTTAAATAGCTTGGATGGAACCCCATCATCTGGCCTTATTGTTAGCAATGCTTCCTAAGGTCTACTTGACTTTAATCTTCAGGAGGTACAGCTCTAGATCAGTAAGAGTATTATTGGTGATAGTAAGATCTTTCTTGTATAGTTGTTTTATGTATTCTTGCCACCTCTTCTTAATCTCTTCTGTTTCTCTTAAGTCCTTACCATTTTTCTCTTTTATCATTGCTCATTTTTATATGGAATTTTTTCTTGATATCTCTAATTTTCTTGAAGAGATTTCTTTTCTTTCCCATTTTATTGTTTTCTTCTATTTGCTTTATTTAAGAAACCATTTTAATCTCTCCTTGCTATTCTCTGAAATTCAGCATTCAGTTGGGAAATCTTTCCCTTTCTCTTTTCTCTTTTGCTTTCCTTTTTTTCCTTAGCTACTTGTAAAACCTCATCTGATAGTCCTTCTAAGCTCTAGAAGAAAATTTAGGATTTTTTTAACCTTGTATATAAAGCTCTTCACAGTTTAGTGCCCTCTCTTCCAATCTTATCCAATCTTGTCTCATATTACTCCTCTACACTCCATTCCTATCAAATTAGATTGTTCCTGTACCCTTTATAGATCATTCCATTTGCCACCTCTACATCTTTGAGTAGGTGGCCTTTCTATGTCTAGAATGCATTTTCCTCCCCTCTCTTGACCATGGTATCTTTCCTAGCTTCTGTGAAAGCATAGCTTAGATGCAACTACTGTACATAGTTCTTAGTGCTTTCTCTCTCTTGAGCATTATCACCAGTGATATTATCAAGACAATCATTGTCTTCAGCACCAGGTGTGGACTTTTCTCTGTGCCTGGTATTGTGCTAAATTCTGAGGAATACAAAGAAAGGCAAAAGCGTGTTCCCTGCCCCCAAAGAGATCACAGTCTAATGAAGGAGGCAAAATGCAGGTGAGTATGGAGTATACAGGATAGACAAGGTATAAATGAAAGGTGATCTCCTCAGAGGGAGCCGTTACTTTATATTGCTTTCAGTTTACGTGTGTATACAGGTTTTATCCTCCCAGCAAGGTGTAGATTTCTAGAAACCACATTTTACATTTTTCTTTTATCTCCTGCACCCTGAACTATGCCTTGTACACAGCAATTGCTTAATAAATGTTTGTTGAACTAAATTAAATTGGAATTGGTAAGGGGTGAGTGGACTTTCCCAATTACTTTATAAGTTATACACCTGTGGTCACACAGCTTCCTTCTGGAACAGGCCCCTTTTCTGGGGCACCCATTGAAGGAGAGGGAGGAGTCTACAAAAGAAAAAGAAGAATATGTCTAACCTCCTTGCTTCTAAGGGTAGTTTTATATGATTGGTTATTAATGACAATTTTCTGCTGAATGTTTTGAGGGGCATAAGGGAAGGAAATCAACAAAAGGAAGAAATATATAATGTCCTATAAACGAATTTGGTAATATTTTTTCCTCTAAGTTCCTGAAATCCTGCACACAATTAAGTACATTTAATTGTACTTTATTTCTCAACTCTCTTATAATATGGTCGGAGAAAAGCTTTTTCTCTCCACAAATTACACTGCCAATGGAATGAGGTGTATCTCTTTGTGCTTGTTGAAAATTTTCCCAGGTAATTGTGTAAAAGATTTGTCTTTGAAAGATGAAAATTTCTGAAATTTTTCACATTTGCCAGTATTTATTTCGGCTTACTATTTCTGTGCACAAATTTTCTAAAGCATCATCCTTTGTATGGCCCTGTTATTCACATATAGATGTATCTGTATATGCATGCACATATGTATATTTATGTGTGTGTATATATATATGTGTGTGTGTGTAAACTTAAAACAGTAAACTAGGTCAAGCAAGTAGTGTTTATTACATATATGGCTCACAATATAATTCACTATGCATGACCTACAAAGCTACACAGATTCTGAATGCAATGAAACATTGTATTTTCTTGCTTCTACTGTTGTTTGCACATTCCCAAAGTTCGTGCATCAATTTTATTTTTATGAATGGAATGTGTTCTGATATTCCTGTGCTGGTCTCTTCTATAACTAAAAGATTCTAGAGTAAACACCATTGCCAGTTTTATTGATACCATATACCAGCACAATGAGGACAGCTCAAACCCCTTTTTTTCCATATGCCCAGAAGGCAAAGTAAAAATACTATTAGTTTATGATCATCTTTTTTTTTTTTTGCCTTTTTTTTTTTGGAGGGCAATCAGGGTTAAGTAACTTGTCCAAGGTCACATGGCCAGGTTTTTGTGTGTGTTAAGTGTCTGAGACCAGATCCGAACTCAGGTCCTTCTGACTCCAGGGCTGGCGCTGTATTCACTGTGCCACCTAGCCACCCCGTGACCATCTTTTTCTAAGAGGCTACCACAAATCTATTAAAGAAAAGTAGATGCAATTTTTAAATTTAATTTTTTTAAATTAACAAACATTTCTTTTCTTTCTTTCTCCACTTCCCTACTTGAAATTAGTGAGGAAAAAAGAAGCACAAAACCCTTATATTAATTAATTAGAGTTTTCAAGTCCTTCAGAACTGTTTGTCTTTACAGGGTTGTTGTTGTAGAAATTGTATCCCTGTATCTGGTCCTACTGTAACTGTTCCTACAAGTCTTTTTAAAGTTTCTATGAAGCTATCTATTTCATTATTTTTATGGCACAATTATATTCCATTACATACATATACTGTAATTTGTTTAGTCATTCCCCAGTGCAATGGGAATGGGATTCCCTAGAGTATCCTCCTTTGTTTACAATTTACTGCTACCAAAAAAGCTACTATAACTATATTTTTGTACTTATTGGTCCTTTTTCTCTTTTGGGTCTAAGTCTAGTAGTGGTATCCACTGTGTCAAAGCATTCAGCATTTATTTATTTATTTGTTTGTTTGGATTTTTTTGCTTATGGCTCCAAATTGCTTTCTAGAATGGTGGAACCACTTCACAGTTCCACCAGCATCACATTAAAATGCCTGCTTTCCCACCATCTCTCCAACACTTGCTGTTGTCTTTTTTCTTTATTGGTCAACTTTACCAATTTGAATGGATGTGAGGTAAAACCTCAGAGTTGTTTTAAAACCTCAGAGTTATTTTAAGTTTCTGTAGGTTCGTGATTTGGAACATTTTTTCATATGGCCGTTGATTATTTGTATTTCTTCCTTAGAAAATTGCCTGTTTGTGTCCTTTGAATTTATCAGTTGTGGAACAGCTTACCAATACATCTCAGAAATGAAACCTTTATCAGAGAAACATAGAGAAATTTTTCCCCATTTACTTATTTCTAATTTTAGCACTAGTCAGTATAGCAAGCAAGGAGACAGCTAGGCTTGTGAGTGTTTGTGGGAAGGCTTTTGGATGATATTGCTCTCTGTAGTGTTATTATATATAGATTTCTTTGTTGCTATGATGAATTTGGTTTTCCGGTGGTAGAATTTGACTTTCTGGTGTGTGAATAAATGTTTTGCTTCTGGCCTCTTTATGGAGAGTCTGTTAGAATTCACAATTCAGAATTATGTCACCATATTCATAGTTGCCATCAGTACTGTGAATATTGCTTTGTCAATAAAGGTATCAAGACTGTATTTTTGTTACAGAGGGTATTTTATAGGTTCCCTTGACTTTTTCTTCCAAGCAGTTTTTGGGGTATTGGAATTTATTGTTCTTTCAATATGTGATAAAATTACCTTGTAAATCTTTCTGGTCCTGTGTTTTCTTTTCCTTTTGAATCTTTTTCTTCCTTTTTATATATTGTTCAGTTTATTTTTCTGAGATTGGCTCTATTTCTTGCTTTGTTAATCTAATCATTTTTATATTTTGTATGTAACTCATAATTTTATTTAGGTTATGAGTTTTATTGACATAAATGACTAAATAATTTCTAATAATTTTCTCTCTATTTGGTGAGGATTTTTTTTTAAAGTTTTGATACTGGTAACTTGCTTTTCCTTATAGTTTTTTTTTTTAAACAAATTAGTCATTTACTTTTTTTCCAAAATAATCAGGGCTTACTATTTATTTATTTATTTGTTTGCTTGTTTATTTGCTTTCATTTTTGTTAATCTCTTTTCAATTTATATTTGGGGTTTTAATTTTTTAGCTTTCCTCTATTTTTTTTAAGCTGCATGCCCAGTTTCTGGATCTGGTTTTTGTTTGTTTGTTTTTTAGGGAAGTATTTAGAGAGATAAATTTTCACCTTAGAAATATTCTGGCTAAATTTCCTCCCCCCATTTTAGTATGTTTCTCATTCTCATTATCTTTAATGAAATTATGTATTATTTCCATGATTTTCTCTTGACCTACAAATTCTTTAGGATTTCGTTATTTTAATTTTTAATAATCTCTTCAAACAGTACTTTATTGAATATAATTTTTATTGGATTGTTTTCAGCAAAAGATTTTTAGTATTTCTGCTTTTTGGCATTTGTTGTGAGATTTTAATGCCATAATGCATGCATGGTTAGTTTTTGTAACATTTTTGGCATACACAATTAGAAAATAAGCTTAAATTTAAATTTCAGTATCCCTAAGAGGAGACTTCAAGATGATGTTAAAAATAAAAAGCTTTTAGTAATCTAATAAGCTCATAATAGCCAGATTTATTTCTGATCTCCAAAAACTAAATTGTGAGTCATTCAGGAAGTGTTTCATTACTTGCAGATCTTCTGGTTTGAGGACTCCATTCAGCAATGCAAATCATAACTATATTGCCAATGCATAGCAGCTGCTACAAATATGCATGCATATTTCCAGGGCAAATTTGCAAAATATAAATAATTTTTTTTCTCAGAGGCAAAACCAAAATATTTCTTCAGATACCAGAATGCCAGTTCCACCATGGTAACAAAGAAGTTTATACATATCACCAATCCAGGGAGCGTTGACATTTCTAAGACCTCCCCACAAACTCCCCTAGGAAAAATTCCTCCCTCTCTCACTCAGGCTAGCTGCTCTGCTTCAGTTCTACCTATCTCCCAACTCTGCCTCTTTCTTCTTGCTCTGCCCATTTAGCATGCTCCTTCCAGCATGGGCTTCATGTAACTCAGGCTCCATCACAGTAGTCAGCTGGACCAAAGCTCAGAGCAGGTCACAGAGGCCTATTAATGGGCAGGAAAGAGCTTCCCATTCCATTAACATTACATTAGGCCCCAAGATCTTTCCTGTCCATTAATAGGTTAATGAGAGTTATGGGATAACTGGTATCAATATAACTTCACAACAGTATGACACAAAATAAACACATAAAACAATATCTTAGGGTGGAGACTTGAGCACAAACACCCCATCATTCCCCCCTCAATCAAATGGGACCCAGAATCCCTTGGGGTAAGGGGTGAAGGTCTCTTCTTCTATAATTACTTCCTGCTGATATTGGATGTGGAACTGCCCCTGCCTTGAGGTCCCATTCAAGGGGTCAGTTCTTTAGCTGGCATCTGGAACTTGGTCAATGCCAGGTCCAGGGATGATGCATCAGCCTTGGATAGAGGGTGATATCCAGCTTAAGCAGTCAGTCACCAACAAGTGGAGGGCACTGAGCATACAGTAGACAAATCTAGCAAATAAATTGAACAAAACCCCAAAAGAATAAGGAGACAACAACCAGAAGCAGGGTAAATATAGCATCAGCTTTGCTTCCGAAGTCCACGAACCCACTTTTGTAGCACCTATTCACAATAAAATATATGAGGTAAGGGTGCATTTTGGTAATCACCTTCTGTTGAATAAACCACAGTTACTGTATTATCTTTTCCATGTGCTATACTCTTAACAGTCTTTGGAACATTACCAAGCTTCTGCTTTACCCATACTTTAGGTGCCACTTTTATTCTATCAGTAGAACCAAACCCTTCAGTTCCTCTGGTAGTTATTTCAGAAGGATGGTCAGTTTTCACAAGGGGTATTATTTCACAAGGAATAATGATCATTTGAACTATTCTGTCATTTTTACAAAACTGTATAGGTTCGCCTAAATTTTGGAATATCACAATAATTTCTCCTTGATAATTAGAATCTATTACTCCAGCCAATACCTGTATTCCTTGAACTGCTCATCCTGATTTAGGTTATAACCATCCAAAACGAATTTTAGGGATTGTCATACATATTCCAGTAGAAATTTTCCTTATTTCTTTTCTCTCCAGCCAAAAGTCTTCCGAACAATGTAAATCATATCCTGCTGAACCAGGTGTTCCTGGATATGGTGCTGGAACATCTTGACTCACAGTCCAGTACTCAATATTTGTGATCTTATATGTTTGTTGTTTTCTAATTTGCAGATTTGGAGTCATCATTATGACTAGACGTATACTTTCTCCTAATAGTGTTATTTAAATTATGTAAAGCAGCAAACAAATTATCTTTCCAGTATTGATAAGAATTATTAGAACTTAACTTCCTTAACTGTACTTTCAATAACCCATTCATTCTTTTAGTTAACCCAGGTGCTTGTGGATAATATGGAATTTGATACATCCATTCTATATTGTTTAATATACAATATCTCTTTACCTTTAAAATGTGACCCATTTTCACTTTGAATCTGCATTGGGATTCCATAATATAGACTTATGAGACCTAGAGTTTTACAGGTGTTTTTCTGGGTAACATTCTTAAAACACAAACCACTATTACACCTGAATAGGTGTCAACACAAGTATATATAAATTTGCATCCTTTATCTTGGGATAGAGATCCTGTATAATCTGTTGCCCAATTTGGACTGGGACTTTTCCCTTTGCTATCTCTCCAATACTATCCGGGGAATAGTTCATCCCTTTTCCAGTTGACATATATGACACTGAATATGAGACACTAATAGCTTGATCTTGTGCGCACCACTGTGTGTCCTGGACACCTAAATGACTAGCCATTTGATGGCCCCATTTTGCTAATACTGGATCATCAGTTGGTTTCAGAGTAGGGACAATATGTTGAATAGCAATCTTTGCTAAGTCAATCAGCATGTGCATTGTACTTACGTTCTGGCGTGATGAGCATAGCATCTACATGAAAAACTGACAGATTAGTAACCAAAGACATGTCCCATATATCTTCCCATAATTCTTTGTTCCAGACTTGTTTACTCTGAATTTCCCAATTTTGATTTTTCTGTCTGGGCATTCATGGAGCTAACTAACCCATTAACTACTGCCCATGAATCAGTAAACCTATGACACTGTCCTCCTTGTTCTGTTTTAATGGCTTGATGTACTGCCATAAATTCAGCGTACTGACTACTTCCACCTGCCCCAGTACTTTCCAAAGTCTGCCTAGTACATGGGTTATAGGCTACTGCCTTCCAGTGTTTTTATGGCCCCAATATTTTGCTATTCCAACAGTAAACCATGCATGTTTCTTTTGTTCTTCAGTTAATCCATCGTATCCATCATTCCATTTTACCAAGGACTATACCAACTGTTGCTTTGGTTCAGAGGATGTATCATTTCCCTCAGTTTCTATATTTGCTGTAGATAGATTCATGTAGATCAGAAACTCCACTTTTACCTATTTTAGATCTGTTTTGAAAGTACCATTTTCCTTTTAACAATGCTAGCCTCTTTTTGCATGTCCAATTCTGTGAGAAGCTGGGGTGCACATTACTCAGGTCATAATTGAGATTCAAAGCCTTAATATTACTTCATGACCCAGAGTCAGTTGTTCAGTCTCTACCAAGGGCAAATATGCAGCTAACAACAGCTTTTCAAAAGGGTATATTGAACTCTAGATGAAGGAAGTTTCCTAGACCAAAATCCTAAGGGTATATTTTGGCTTTGTTGTTTTTGCCATAAACTCCAATTTACATAATCATCCTCTATGTTCATTTGTAATTCCACCAGGCCACTTTGCATAGGCCATAAATCTAGGGCCACTTGTATAGCAGCCTTGGCTTCTTCAAAAGCTTTACTCTGCTAAAATCCCTAATCAAATTCCTCTTTCTTCCTAGTAACCTTATATAAGGACTTCAAAATCTGTCTTAAATGTACTATGTGATATCGCCAATATCCAAATAATCCTGTAAACTTTGGGGCCTTTTTCTAATTGGTAAGCATGGGAAAATTCTGAATCTTTTGTCAGACTTTCAGGAGAATCTCTCACATCCCCTTATCCCATTGTATGCCTAAAAATTTTACTGTTTGAGCTGGTCCTTGAATCTTTACAGGGTTAACTTCCCACACTTTGCCTTTCATATACTCAATTAGAAGCATCAAACTCTTCTCCACTTCTTTTACATTTTTTTCACTGTATCATAATATCATCTATGTAGCAGGTAAGTTATACACTGGTAGTTCTAATTCATCCAAATGTTCAGCCACAGGCCTATAACAAATAGTAGGATTTTGCAGATATCCTTGTGGCAGGTGGGTAAAAGTATATTGTCTGCCCTGTCAAGAGAAAGCAAACTGCTCCCACTGTTTAGAATCTGCTGGGATAGTAAAGAAAGCTTTCGCTAAATCAATAACCAAGTCCCATTATACTTCTGGATCCTTTCTATTAAGTTAATGATATCTGGAACAGCAGCATACAAGGTGGGAGTCACTTTATTCAATTGGCTATAATCCACTGTCATTCTGCACATCCTATCTGAATTTTGTACTAACCAGACAGGAATCATCTAGTGCTTATAGAGGCTAACACTCCTGCCTCAGCATATTCCTTTAAAGCATTGATAATTTCATCTTGCCCACCTGGCACACAAAACTGCTTTAAAGTAATTAAGGTTCGGGTACAGTGATTGGGTTCATTTTTATTTTACCCACTAAAACTGTATTAATTCCTATCTTCCTTACTGCAAATTGGTATCTCCCCTCGGGTAAATTTAAATTCATGCCTCTATCTATTCCAATGACATATTCAGGAACAGGTACAATTACCAAGGGATATACTTTCTTAGGTAATTGTCTGTCATCATTAGTTTAACTTGTCTAGCAGATATTTTAGCCCCTCCCAGTTCTGTGTAATAGGAGTTTCATGTTTAAATTTTTCAGGATTTCCATATATGAGAGAGGCTTCTGCCCTAGTATTTGTTAATGCCCTAGTTATAGTAGTTGATCCATTTTTCCAGTACATGGTTAAAGTGATATGGTGTCTATAATCATGTCTCTGTCTTTCTTTAATCTGAGCTGGGGCTTGGGCAATTTCCTGTTCTCCCTGAAGATGTGACAAACTTGGACACGTTGATTCAGGAGGATCTGTAGGGGAAATTTTTACTTCCCTATTCCATCTAATACTAAGTCCCTTTTCTCAGCACATCTTATATAGTTCATTAGTCAGAATACCATCTATTCTTCCAAAATGTATCCCTGCTCTTAATAAAGCTGTAAACAATTCTTTCCTTGTTAATCTATTCTGACTTTGAATCTACTGGCTATTTCCTCTTCTCTCTTGAGAAAATTTATCTTTTCCCCATTCCCATAAGTCACCTAACTATGAAATATTATCCAGCACTTCTGAAAGAGGGTGCCCTATTTCCTCAATTAGTAGAGTCAGAATTATGTGTTTATAAGCAGGGGGAGCAAAATTCACTATTATATTTCTAAGAGGAACTGTTAAGGGAGGATTATGATGTGTGTGGGCATCTCCAACCATTGTTGGAGTTTTCATTACCTCTTCCTTTAACTGTCTCATACAGTCTTTAAGAGAATACCAGGTTCTATCTCCACTAGGCCACATAGGGTCGGTGGGGCATTGTTTATTGCATCCCTCTGGGGCTAAAGCTAACAGATTAGTTCCATTGTTATCTCTTTGAATATGGTAATCCCTAAAAGCTTGTTCTACAAAAGGATTCTGACTGATACCTATAAATTTCAATTTATCTCTGTTACCTACCCATACTCCTTTGGCCCCCTCACCACTGATTCTCACCATCCAACATACTAGTGATTCTCCAGTGTTTTTTGGTGAATCGACTTAAAATATCTGTGACCTCCTGCTGACTAAAATCCTCAGTAGTTCCTTAAACAATGTGTGCCCCCCCCCCCCGTTCTTCTGCTTCCTTCGTAGTATTGTACAAATGTCTGCATTCTTAAAAGCCTCCTCCTCTAAATTTGTTTCTTTTTCCTCCCATGCATGTTCCTCCTAGGTGTTGGGGTCCCACACTTGCAAAGGTTGCATGCACCTTCCTCTTGTTGACTTTTATATTCTTTTTCTGAGCTAAACTTACAACTGCCTTTTCTTCTACCACTTGATACTTTCTAGCTTTCTATTCTAAAGGAAAGGTCAGACATAGCATAAAAAGCTGCTCATGCAAATCAGCTAACTCCTTTTCCAGCTGAACTTTTTCCTCCAGCAATTTGTCTCTACTTTTACATAAAATATTTTAACTTGTTAATAATTCCCATCCTCTTCTACACACCCCTGCCATTTCTTTCCCTGGTTCTATTGGTATTCCTTGTGAGCATCTTTCTGAATCTCTGGGTTCTCCCTTCAGTAGCCTCAGTTCTCAGTTTTCACAAGTCTTGTGCTTTTAGCTCATTCTCTCACTAGGAAGGAATAAGGTAAATCCATCCATCCTGGAATACCCGTTTACTTCTCTAGAGCCTTCCTGTCTTCACGTAGAGGTTTTATATTTTGCAATCCTGTTCCTGACACCAAATATATGACCAATGCAATACCTACAGCAGCTACTATGAGTATACATGTGTATTTCTAGGGTAAATTTGCAAAATATAAATAACTCTTTTCCTCAAAGGCAAAACCAAAATATTTCTTCAGATACCAGAAAGCCAAATCCACCATGGTAACAAAGAAGTTTATACACATCACCAATCCAGGAAGCACTGACATCCCTAAGCCTTCCCTCTGTTAGACCTTCTCACAAATAAGCTACCCTAAGCAAAATTCCTCCTTCTCTCACTCAAGCTAGCTGCTCAGTCTCAGTTCTGCCTCACTCTCTCTTCCTGCTCCACCTTTCCTGCCTCACCCATTCAGCAAGCTTCTCCCAGCATATGACTCAAGCACAGTGTGACTCAGGTTCCATCACAGTAGTCAGTGAAAAACAGGTCATATAGGCCTTTTAATGGGCATGAAAGATCTTCACATTCCATTACCATTACAATAATTCGGCTGAGTCCTAGAGATTTGCCAGCTAAGTGAGTTGCCCAGGGTAACACAGCTAGTGTCTGAGGCTGGAGTATAAATCAGTTCTTTCTGGCTCTAAGCCCAGCACTGAACATATCAAATGGACCACTTAACCTGTTTTAACCCAACCATATAACATAGCATGTTACTGTGATTCCTATAGCAGTGAATATCATATTGTTTTCATTCTTGAGTTATCCAGAGGGATCAGGTTTGGATTCCTTTGACTTCTGTTTTAGCATGGAAGGAACCTTCATAGGTTTTGTATTTTGTGCATTGGAAAGGACTAAGGGGAAGAAAAATTTTCATGGGAAATACTGTTTTCTTGGATTGGGGAAAAGCAAGGACAGTTGAGATAGAGAATGGGATTATTTGGTCTAAGTTACTTTTACAGGTCTGTTACCTCAATAATTCCATCCCAGAGGGGGTCATTTATTTTAAAATACTGACAAACTTTTAATTTAAACTTATGCCCAGAAAATGTATTCTTTGTTTTTAAATTAAATTTTGTTCATTTTTAGTTTACAACATTCATTTCCACAAGATTTTGAGTTACAGATTTTCTCCCCTTCTTTCACCTACCCACCACCCCAAAACAACAATCCCACTGTTTACCTCCTCCCTCAATCTGCTCTCGCCTATATCCTCCTCCTTCCGCCCTCTGACTTTTCAGTAGGGGAAGATGGATCTCCATACCCCCATGCTTGTGTATCTTATTTCCCAGCTGCATGTAAAAAAATAATAATAATAATAAATAATGATTTAAAAAAAAAACATTTGATTTTAAAACCTTTGAGTTCCAGATTCTTTCCCTTCCTCCCTGGTTACCTACCCTTACTGGGAAGAAAAGCAATTCAATATAGGTTGTACATGTGTAGCTATGCAAAACATTTCCATAGTGGATATATTGTAAAAGACTGTATATATTTCCCTCCATCCTATCCTGCCCCCCACTTGTTCTATTCTCTACTTTGACCCTGTCCCTTTTCAAAAGTGTGTGCTTCTAACTACCCTCCCCCACAACCTGCCCTCCCCTCCATCATCCCCCCTTTTATTCCCTTCCCCCCCTGCTCTCCTGTAGGGAAGATACTCAATTTAGTGTATATGCCATTCCCTCCCTAAGCCAAATTCAATGAAAGTAAGGTTGGCCCATTCCCTTTTGTCTTCCTGTTCTTCCTCTCCATTGTAACAGTTTTCCCTTACCTCTTCTATATGAGATAATTTACCCCATTCTTTCTCTCCCCATCTCCTCTCATTATATTTCTCTCTCACCTCTCAATTTCACCTTGTAAATATCATCCCTTCCTATTCAATTGATCCTGTGCCCTCTGTCTATGTATACCTGTATACACACTCACATATATACTCATACGCACATATGCCCTCCTATATAAACATATATATGTATACATACATATATGTACATTTATATTCCCTTCAACTATCCTCATACTGAGAAAAGTTTCGTAAGTTACAATTATCATTTTTGCAGATAGGAATGTAAATAGTTCAACTTTGATAAGTTCTTTATTATTTCCCTGTTTACCTTACTTCTCTTGCTTCTTGTATTTGAATGTCAGATTTTCTATTCAACTCTGGTTTTTTCATCAAGAAAGCTTGAAAGTCCTCTATTTCATTGAATGACCATATTTTCCCCTGAAACATGATACTCAGTTTGGCTAGGTAGGTGATTCTTGGTTTTAATCCTAGGCTTCTTTGACCTTTGGAATATCATATTGCCAGCCCTTCAGTCCCTCAATGTAGAAGCTGCTAGATCTTGTGTTATCCTGATTGTGTTTACACAATATTCAAATTGTTAGTTCTTGGCTACTTGTAATATTTCTTTCCTTGATCTGGGAATTTTGGAACCTGGCTATAATATTCCTTGGAGTTTTCTTTTGGTGATCTTTTTCAAGAGGTGATCAATGAATTCTTTCAGTTTCTATTTTGCCCTCTGTTCTAAAATATCAGGGCAATTTTCCTTGAGAATTTCTTGAAGGATGATTTCTAGGTTCTTTTTTTTTGATCATGGCTTTCAGGTAGTCCAGTAAATTTTAAATTATCTCTCCTGGATCTGTTTTCCAGGTCATTGTTTTTTGCAGTGAGATATTTCACATTGCCTTCTATTTTTTCATTTGAATCTGTTTAATAGTATCTTGATTTCTCATAAAGTGACTAGCTTCCAATTGCTCCAATCTAATTTTGTTTATATGTAAATATGTAAAATAATGCCACTTTTCTCAGTATTTTTTTCTCAGTTTTTTTTTTTAACTATTGCAAATATTTTAATAAGTGTTCTCTGCAAGGCATTTAAAACACCAGTTTGTGAGGATAAACTCCATTGGAGAGAGAGAAGACAGAACGCAGGTAGCCATGGAGCTGAGGAATTTTCTTGATTTGGGGTAGGATCTGAGAGTCTACTGTTTTCTGATCAGCCTTGCGCTGCTCTGTAATCTCGTATTTCTCTTTTTCTGTGTCAAAAATCTCTCCTTCTTGGTGTCTAGGTTTACGGAGCCTCTTCTTCTTGAAGTAAGCATCAGTAAGATGATTTGGAATTTTCACACCTGAAAGGTTAACTCGGGTAGAAGTGGCAATGACAAATTTCTGATGGGTCCTTCTCAGAGGAACACGGTTGATGGTCAGAGGTCCAGTCACCAGTAGCAAGCCACTAGCCAGTTGCTTTAGGAAAACCACGCGCTTGCCTCTGTGGCGGCCAGTGAGCATGATCAGAACCGTACCGGGCTTGATGCTAGCTCGAAGTCTCCTCACATGCTGGCTAAAGGGCTTTTTGCCATGACTTAGCAGCTTTCTAGGCACATCCTCAGTAGGGTAATACCTAGGCATTTTGCGAATCTTTACCACTCGAGTTCCTCCATTCTTATCACCACCAACAGGCTTTGAGATAGTAGCAGGCACTTTGTCTTTCTTCTTCCTTTCGATCCGGGTTTTGGGGGCAGCATATTTCCGCTTGTACATGGCTCTCCGGGAATACATGGCAGACCTGGAGTATCTACCGATCCCTCGGGCCAGGACGGGGTTCCGACTGCAATGCTTTTGAGACTTTTTGAACTTTTCAGTGACATCTTCCTTTTTTTTCTCTTTTTTTTCCTTTTTGACCTTCTTTTCCTTGAGTGGCTTTTGGTCTGCCATCTTGAGAGACGGGAAAGCTTTTTCTCAGTTTTTTTGGGGGGGAATATAGCTATTTTTCATAAAAAGATGTTATTTGTATTAACATGTGATAGATTTCTTATTAGTTTAAAATAAACTATTAATTAAATATTTTTAAAGTTTAGCAATTTTGATTTCTAATACAGTATATATCACTAGAATATAGTTAGATGCATACTGGTAAATGTTTAACCACTGAGCATTCCAGGGGAAAAATGTGTGCATACCCACTTTTAAGTTCAGTATGCATTATTAAGACTAGACATTATTAAGTCTAGATAATCAACAAAACAATAAATCAAGCCCAAATTTGTAAAGATTGACAATTTTAGGGGTGTAAATGCTCACAGCTAGAATTTTTATTATTTCTTCTCAGCATACCGTTGGATATAACCTACATAAATAAAAACTATTTGGGGTACTCAATTTTTTCAAATGTAAAGGGGTCATGGGAGCAAAAAAAGTTTGAGAACTGCTAATTATAACTATCTTTCTCCTACCTGCTTTTATATCACTATACATATTTCTGCTTACTTCCTTTCTACCCTAGATTGAATTATTAATCTCTCTGAGCCTCTTTCCCCATTTGTTAAGTGGGAGTTGTGATACTTGAATTACTTACCTTACAAGGTTGCTTTG
This sequence comes from Gymnobelideus leadbeateri, assembly GCA_011680675.1. Taxonomy (NCBI): domain Eukaryota; kingdom Metazoa; phylum Chordata; class Mammalia; order Diprotodontia; family Petauridae; genus Gymnobelideus; species Gymnobelideus leadbeateri. The sequence continues at coordinate 297,087 of WOXC01000915.1, forward strand.
AGTTAAGCATTTTTTTAATGGTAAAATGCTATATAAATTTAGATTGTTGTTATATTCAACTTCACATTATAATTTTTGTTTTAATACATTATAATTCTTACTAGACTTATAAGCTACTTAAGGGCAGGAACTGTCTTATATCTTTCTGTCTCTCTTATAGCTAGCCTTATTTCCCGTAGTAATCATTTAAGAAATGTTTAATTAATGAAAGAAATAGAAATTTTCTTTCTTAAAAATCCTTTAACTTAATATGACATTAAATTTTATTTAGACAAGCTATCTGGAAAGTTTTTGCTTATTCAAGAAACCATCAGTGAGTCAAACAAGAGAATGCTAAATCATATAGGTTATAGCCTTATATAGAATTACAGAATTTACCATCAGTGCATCTGGATCTTTGAAAAGAGGTATCAGATTTGGAGCTGACTTCTAGTACCCTAATTGCTCTCTCAGACTAATCCATAGCCACTTGGCTAAACTTTCTTAAGTACCTTTTTTCCCCTTTGTTTAATATTCTTTTATCCAGGAGGAGCACATTTGTCTCAGGGCAAACAAAAGGAAATTCCCTTTTGGTATTACAGCATTTATTCTTTCAGATTTCTGAGAAAATAGTTTTTAAAAAAAACTACTTATTTTTGAAATATTTACATAAAATCCACACTTCTAGCCTGCTTAATTTGTATAATGATGGTGGTGATGATGATGATGATGAAAGGAAAGAAGGAGAAGAAAAATAACAGCAGAATGTCATTAGGTTGTTTATACAACTAAAATCTTTACCAAAACAAAATAAAGATCCGCTGTTGAAATTTTCTTTGTGTCATTCTGTCCCATTCATCACAAAACTATCCTCATGCTCAGATTGTCTCTAAGCCTCTGCTGCCTCCATGTGGCCTCTCCTCAGCATTACTTTCTTATTTAAGATTCCTAGCTGTTCTGTAGGAAGTTCACCCTCCCTTCACTATGAAGAATTATCTCAACTTTAAAGTGACTCTTCTTTCTCTTCTTCCCCTCCTTGTGGTTTTTAGCTGACTTCCTAATATATTCCTTAATGTCCCCAGTTCCCAACACCACTGGAAATGTAAGGAAACCAGAAGCAATAGTAGCCATAACTCAGATTCCAAGAACTTCATTTGACCTGCATATACTTCTGAGTCTCATAAGCCAGCTGCAGTGGCGTAAAAGCTTATACTGTTTAGAACTGGTCTTTAGAGACCATCTGTCCTAAAGCTCATTGATTTGCACTATGTCAGTCAGTTCATAAACATTGCTTGATTACCTACTATGTGCCAGACAACACTGGGGGACACCAAAAGACAGTTCATGGTCTCCAAGAGCCTCGCAGTCTAATGAGGGAGACATCATGCAAATACCTACATAAGAAATACACACACACACACACACACACACCCAGTTTATCTTTCTTTCCCTCTCCTTCCACACACACACACACACATATATATATATATATATATATATATATATATATATATATATACTGTCTATATGCTCTGTATATGTGTGTATGTATGTATATACATACATACACACATAGAGAGAGGATAAATTAGAAATAATCTCACAGGAAAGGTAGTATCATTAAGGGGGATCAGAAAAAAGAGAGTATGGTAGGATTTTGACTGGGATTTGAAGGAAACCAAGGAGGCCAGGAGGCAAAGATAAGGAGAGGAGAGAGAGCTGAGCATCAGACAGTGGCAGTGAAAATGCTTGGAGGGTCTTGGAAGCCAGTGTTACTGGATCGAAGAGTACTGGAAAGGGGGGAGGAAGTTAATGAGGAACTTTAACACCAAACAGAGGATTTTATATTTAGTATGGGACACTATAGGGAGGCATCAGGTTTATCGAGGGAGGGGTGAGAGTGCTATGATCACATCTGTGCTTCAGGAAGATCACTGATAGCTGAGGGGAGGGTGAACTTGAGTGGGAAAGACTTGTGGCAGGCAGACCAGTGGGCTATTGAAACAGTTCTGACTCGAGGTGATGAGAGCCTACAGTGTCAGGAGAGAGAAGCATATTTGAGAGATGTTACCGATAAAATTGACAGGCCTTAGCAACTGCCTATAAGTGAGGTTGAGGATGTTAGAGAGTGAAGAACTGAGGATGACACTTAGTTTGTGAGCCTGGCTAACTGAAAGGATGTTGGTACCCTTCTACCACAGGGAAATAAGGAGGAAGGTTTGGGATGAAAATAATGAATTATTTTCAACAGGTTGAATTTAAGATGTCCAAAGATATCCACTTTGAGATTTCTAATAGATAGTTGCAAGTTTCAAAACTAGAGGTCAGCAGAGTTGAGGGGAAGATAGGTAGATGTGAGAATCATCAGCATAGAGATAATAAATGAATTAATGAAAGCTGATGAGATCAGCAAGTGACCTTGTCTAGAAAGAGAAGAGAAAACTCTCCAGGGCAGAGCTTTGTGGGACACTTAGGGTTAGTGAACATGAACTGGATTGCAATGAAGTAGACTTTGAAGCTGAAATCAGAGAGGTGAGAGGAGAACCAGGACACTAGTGCCAGCCATCATATTAACAGTAGTCATTTATGTGTCTGTGTGTACAGCATAGAATAATTCTTATACAGCACTTTGGACATAGGCATATTGAACTAAACCTAAACTCTTAATATGTTTAAAGCATTATATTGGGCACTTGAAAGAAGTACAAAGACATGACTTCCTATCATAAAGGGAGGAAAAGAAGTGTAGACAATACACAATATAAAATAGATCGTATTAGGTGCTTCCAGCTAAGGAGAGAGACTTCAAGGATTCCTGTAGAAGGGATGTCACTTGAGTTGGACCTTGAAGGAAGAGTAGATTTTTTTTAACAGGTGGAGGAGATAGAGGGCTCAGAAGAGATATTATGTGTGAACAGAGGGATAGGAGGAAGAAGGAATTCAAATTATGTGTCTAGAGAACCTGGTAGAGCTGTGTATCAGCAGAATCCATATGTGAAGTTGGTGCAATAAGTCAGTCATTAGTATATTCATTGTATGGTATCTTCCAGTTATGATGGATTTGCACTGATTTATCCATAGTTTTTCACACAGTCAACAAATGTGTTGCATCTGTACAACAGCACGCTGACCTTGAGACAGAATAAAACTAATTGGTCTTCATAGGTATTTGTATGTCTATCTTTTCATGTATGTGTGTGTGTTTGTGTGTATAATCCCTTCCCCTCCAAAGATGTATATATGCATACAAGTGGTATATATCTGTATAGAGACATCCATTCACACTCATACATAGTTGTATACTGTTTTAGTGGCTGGTGCTAGATTCTTTTTTCCCCTTTCCATAGTGGATTGTGAAGAGGATGGAGTCAAAAGAAGAATTGAATTGCTTGAGAAAATAGTGTGTAGCCAGTTATGAAGAGAAAAGAGAATTTAAAGGAATTGTTCTGATTTTTAGTTTTATATTAAAGTTTATATCAGACTTCATACTAAAAATTTTTTTATACCTCTAGTTTTGTTCCCTTGTGCTTTTAAGTAGAGAATAGAGTCACAGTTGTTCATTGTGTTGGAAATTTTGAATTTTTGGAATTTATATTTTCAGAAATATGTATTGATTTTTAAAAATATTTTATTTTTCCAATTACTATTAAAGATAGTTTTCAACATTCATTTTTTATAAAATTTAGAGTTCCAAATTTTTCTCCTCCCCTCCTTTCCCCCTTTCCCAAGATGGCAAGCAATCTGATATAGATTATACCTGTGCAATCATGTTACATAAATTTCCACATTAGCCATGTTGTGAAAGAAAAATCAGAACAAAAGGGGAAAACCACCAAAAAGAGTGAAAATAGTATACTTTGATCTGGATTCAGAGTCCATAGTTCTTTCTCTGGATGTGGATAACATTTTCAGTCATGAGTTTTTTTGGAATTGTCTTAAATCTTTGTATTTCTGAGAAGAGCCAAGTCTGTCATAGTCGATCCTCACACAATGTTGCTGTTACTGTTACTTTATAAAGCATTCAGCTCACTTTACTCAGCATCAGTTCATGTAAGTCCAGGTTTTTCTGAAATCTGCCTGCTCATCAATGTATTCCATTACATTCATGTACCATAACTTGTTGAACCATTCTCCAATTGATGGGTACCCCCCTCAATTTCCAGTTCTTTGTCACCACAAAAAAAGCTGCTTTAAAGAATAATAACTATGTATTTCTTAAATTTTCGAATCCTCTGCTTCTTGTATAGAGAAGCCATGGGGAAGATAAACACTGTGCTTTTCCTTTCTTTTGTCTGCCTTTAGACATTGTAACCAGGATCAGAAAGTATAACAAAAGGGATTCCAGGAGAGAGGGAAAGCTTGCATGAGCTCTAATAAATGGAGCCTGAAACCAGTGAAATCTTAGCTTTTAGCTCATTAAAGGGACCAGTGGGGGACATATAGAGCATCCATAGGATCTGCTCAGTGTGACTGGACGGGGCTGCAGATTGAAACAAAGCCATCTCAGTGACCAAGTTCTGTTAAGGTGCCTTTCAAGAGTCCTGATACCAGCTGTCTCCAACATCCATTTGATTTGTGTCAGGCCCATAGCAGGTGATATAACCAATTCCTAGTTGGGGCTGTTGAAGGAAAAGAAGAGAGCAAAGCTGAGGCCAGCCTGCATTGGACCACTAAGAAAGGATGCCCAAGCCCCAGGATAGGGGCTCGTTCCAAACATCACATTCACAATTGCAGCAGTAGTAGCAGCATCCAGATTACAGAGGGTATAAGACCAAATAGGGCCTGCCTACTCCATCTATGAAGAGCTTAGTGGATAGAGCCTTTACCATAGCCCAAAATACCAGTCATGAATCAGATCAAAGATAAGAAACAAGAGAAGAAAATGGAAACTTAGGATTTTTAAAAATTCCTGCAAGAGAAGCCCATAAGGTTAATCCAGAATAAGAGAGTAATTACTTTAGACAAGTGCAAATAGAGGCTCAGAGCAAAGAATGGCTTTGTTGTGGTTGGGATAAATGACCCAAGATATAAATAATGATTTTAGAACTCTTGAGGGGGAAAAATGGAGGAGGAATGTAATAAAAAGTGAAAAGCATTGTCCAAATAATGACCTCTCTGGGGGAAAAAAGGGAACAAATAGAGCTAAGCAACTTCATAAGAGAATAAGAAATATTAGAATAAAGTCAAAAGACTGAAAAAGATGGAAGAACATGTAAGATGTCAGCTTGTCAGAAATAATACCCTGAAAAAAAGGTTAAGGAGAGTTCATTTAAGAATCATCATACTTGGGGCGGCTAGGTGGCGCAGTGAATAGAGCGCCGGCCCTGGAATCAGAAGGACCTGAGTTCGGAGCCGGCCTCCGACACTTAATCCATACAAAAACAAAAACCTAGCCGTGTAATCTTGGGCAAGTTACTTAACCCCAATTGCCCTAAAGGGGGGCTAGGTGGCGCAGTGAGTAAGAGCGCCGGCCTCGGAGTTAGGATGACCCGAGATCAGATCCGGCCTCAGAAAATGAGCACCCACGCATAAATAATGACTAGCCGTGTAACCTTGAGCAAGTTACTTAACCCCAATTGCTTAAAAAAAAAAAAAAAGAGTCATCATACTCCCTGAAAACAATGACCAAACCAAAATCTAGGATACCTGTTTCAAGAAATCATAAATTTCTTAATCTCGTAGAACCACAGAGAAAAATGTAACAGAAAGAATCCAGTGGTCCCTCTCCTGAAAGATACTCTAAGTGGGGAATGCTGAGTTATAGCCAAAATCTAGAACTTTCGGATCAAAGGAGAAAAAAAAATACTTCAAGCAACCAGAAGGAGTTCAAGGACCACATTCAGGATCATGCCAGACTATGTCTCAACTACTATAAAGAAGAAAAAAATCTTTGAATATCACATTCTAGAGGCTTACAACCAACTTACCTTGCAAAACAGTATAACTCATGATGGGGGGTGGGAGGGAATAGCTTTTTAATTACAAGACTTTTAAGCATTTCTGATGATTTGGCCAAACCTAGATAAAATCTTTGAAATATAGAGATGATAGATAAGTGAAATCTAAAAAGGTAAATGCATTTGAGCAATGGGAAAGGGCTAAATGATGAAGTGCTTAGGCTGGGGAGAAGACACTCCTCTGAATCCCATAGTCTTCAAGAGTCACAAGGGAACTTAAAAAGACATTCACATGGCTTGGGTATGGATTTGTTCTGTTTTATTTGTTTTGAGAGAATAAAGAAAAAGAGAAGGAAGGAAAGAGAGAAAAAGCACTTTGTATCAAGCGTAGAAGTCTGGTGCTGAGCACATTTCTCTCATCACTCCCTTTACAAATGAAGTGGAACCAGGGAGCAAAAAGAGGAAAAAGGTGTAAGAGGATAAGGTGATGGGAACATACATTGTGAATACAAATGGGAATTTGGAATATAAACTGCTTGGGAGTAGGGACTTTAATTTTTACATATGGATTAATTCATGCAACAGAAGAGGGTAGCAGAATCCAACAATATGTTGAATATACATCACTCAATGTTTCATTTCTCTGGCTTTTTAGTGGCTACCCCTTCTGCCTAGCTTGCACTAATTCCTCACCTCGGCATCTTAGAAACTGGTTTCCTTTCAGTCACAACCAAGCATGGCCTTCTACACAAAGCCTTTCCTGATCCTGCATAAGGTTTGATGCATAACAAGGTATTCTAAATTTCTGTTGACTTAGTGACTGTCTCCCCACCCTCCCCATCCCACAGCTGATCTGAGCTTGCCTCCCAAAACTACCTTGTGTTCATCTTGAATATAGTTATTGAATATTAACTATAAATATTGAATATATTCATATATGTACTTAGTTTGTCCTTTATTCAGATGTAAATTTGTTAAGAACAGTAATCATTTCATCGGTGCATCCTCAATGCTTAGCATGGTACCTGGTAGGTAGCAGGTGCTTCATAAATTCTTGTGCTTGATTGATGAAACATTTCCACATTAGAAGTTCCAATCAGCTTCCTCATTGATGGTTTTCTAGCCATGGCAACAATTTACACTGATAGGGTCCTTTAAATTAGACTGAACTCACTCATGACTCTAGCTTTGTAGCTTCATCTGTAATTGATGAGGGATAGTCATGAGACACATATTAGAAGACAATGCTACTTTCCAATGATAAGGTATCTGTGCTTGAGAGCCAGTTCACAGATCACTGAACACATGTGAATGTTTTATTGTTTTCTTTTTATGAACTATCATGTAGTTTTTCTATAACTTTTATTAAAAAATAACTCTCAGATACCCTTGGCAGATATGATCATCACATGATAGTAATGTGTTTCTTTAGTTTCTTTTTTTTTTTTTTTGGTGGGCAATTGGGGTTAAGTAACTTGCCCAAGGTTACACGGCTAGATTTTTGTTTGTGTGTGCATTGAGTGTCTGAGGTCGGATCCGAACTCAGGTCCTTCTGACTCCAGGGCTGACGCTCTACTCACTGCGCCATCTAGCCACCCCAGTTTCTATTTTTTATAAATAGAGATATGTGAAACTTTGGGAGAGGAAATTATAAATGATCTCCAGGAATATTTACTAGAGCAAAATCAAAGTATATATATTAGAATCTGTTCAAATTGTTAAGTACTCAGAAAAAATTATCCCACTTTTATTATTATCATTATTCTGCCTAGGAGATTAAAAAGAAAATATATGTGTGGATATATATGTATGCACATACACTCATAGAAATGGAGATATTTTTATGACTGAGCAGAAAAGTTCCTCTACTAAAGGCCCATTGAAGTGCCTCTGAGTTCTCAAAGTCACTTCTGATGGAAGATAAGTTTTGTCAGATTATACCAAACTGGAAGGATTCTATTTATGAACCCCATGAAGAATTGGTTTGGTTTTTTTTTTGGTCTGGGATCCAATCTTTCTGTGATCACTGAGGCTTACCACAAGTTTCACCACAAAGGCAATGATTTTTAAATTTTATTTAAAAAATTTTTTTTGCTTTTTTTGGGGGGGAGGGCAATTGGGGTTAAGTGACTTGCCCAAACCAATGACTAGGTTTTTTGAGTTAAGTGTCTGAGGCCGGATTTGAACTCAGGTCCTCCTGACTGCAGGGCCAGTGCTCTATTCACTGTGCCACCTAGCCACCCCTAAAATTTTTAATATAAATTTAAGTTAAATTTTTTTTTGCTATATCAACTCTCAAGAAGCATTTACCAAGGTATTGAACAATCATCATCTGTGTCAATAAGTGGAACAGTCATACTGAGGAAATTCCATGAGTTTGATTTAGTAAAGAATATGAAAGTTGACAAGGCGGCTGGGTGACGCAGTGAATAATGCACTGGCCCTGGTGTCAGGAGGACCTGGGTTAAAATTGGGCCTCAGACACTTAACACAAAAACTAGTTGTGTGACCTTGGGCAAGTCACTTAACCCCGGTTGCCCTGCCTTACCCCTCCAAAAAACAAACCAAAAAAAAAAAAAAGAGTATCGAGGTTGAAATTTAATATGAACTTTTGATCTATGACTTTGTCCAACAAACATTAAGCGCTTACTGTGAGCAAGATGGTGGGGAAAAGACCAGCAATGGAATCTGGAAGACCTGGTCCCAGTCCTGTCTCTGACACGTAACTTCTCTTTGATCCTGGATAAACCCTTAATTTTTCAGTTTTCCTAGGCAATTTTATGAGACTAAAAGTTACAAATTTTCAGTCTGCATTGTTGGAAAGAGTTTCTATGACATTTTAAAGGGAATTCCTGACATAGATGAAATCAGAGTTCTCATGTATCATCACACAATCCTGTTCTCCTAACTCCTCTTTGTACAAAATATTAGTAATAGGAGCTAGAGATATGTATATAAAAACAAAAGTCTCTACTCTCAAGGAGTTTATGTTCTAAATTCAAATATATTGAAGTGAAAGAAAACCCTAATAATTTAGGGAGATCAGGGAAGGCTTCCACAGAGGAAGTGCCCCTAGGTAGAAACATTCTTGACTTATGAGTATTTATGCAGGCTTATGCAGATATCCAGACAAAAGCCTGAGCATTGGGGAACATCTGGAAGTCCAGTATGATTAAGATGTAGTTTGTGAAATAAGTCTGGAAAGGTCGATGAGAGCCAGATTATGGAGGACCTTAAAAACCAGGCTAAAGATTTTTCCCCCTATAGCCAATGAGGACCAGTTTATAAGTTTCTGAGGAGAACAGTGACATAGACCTGTATCTTAAGAAGATTATTTTGGCAGTTGTTTTGGAGACTAGATTGGGGACAGACTGAAGCAGAGAGAATGATTAGAAGGCTATTGCATGCTTCTAGGTCATATAACTAACCAGATGGAGAGCTCAGCATTCTCTTCTATCCTCATGACTTCCCAAGCTTTACCAAAATAGGAATTATGTGCAAAAGATAAAGCAATTCAAGCTGTCTCCACAGTCTAGGACACCAAGAACCCAAATAAGGTAAAAATTAAATGAACCAACAGCTGAGAAGACTTTTCTCCCTTCCCTTACTACTCATAATGCCCTGGCAGTAGGACTTCACATGCAACCCATGGGCTTGCCACATAACTTAATTATATTCCACCCCACCCCCAATGCCATATAAAATCAAAACTCCGAAGCCTCCTTAGGCAGGGACAACAGTGTAACAGTACCCTGTGACACAACAGAGCCCAATCAGAGAACCGAAGAATAGAGGAAACTGGGATGGGACCCAGGGGATTGCTGTGTGACACTTCCACTAGGCCTGAGGTTTTGAACCCAGCATTCAGCAAGGGCAAGTTCCTTCATGAGGAACATGGGGCAGAGACTGAGGCTGGTGAACAGTGAATTTTCCCAGGTAGGAGGAGACTGAAATGGCTTTGAGATTTAGCCCCCAGGAAACCACACTCAAATGGAAAGGAATCGAAAAATAAGAGGTGGGAGAGTATAAGGGGAAAAAAAGACTGAAATCACAAAAAATATTGGGAGAAATAAAGTTCAGTGAAAGACTGTGAGCATAAGCAAATAAACCCACAGGAAAGATATTAATAAAAGAAAAGAACATGGCTTCTTGATCAGGTAAAAGACTCCAAACTTTTGTGAGTATATATTGCAGGATAAAGGAAAATTAATCAACACCTGAGGAGGCAGAGGACACTGTTGTTTGTCCTTTTGTTTTCAGAGGACCAGTGACATCTTTGGGTAATATCCTGACTTGTGCATGAATTGGATTTAAGTTAGAGTTCCACAGAGTCTTCAGTCTTGCTGTCTCCACCAGATTCACTAAAGCCCAGTGGTAAGACAAAGGTCAGGATGAGTGGTGATGACCCAGAATACAGTGAATGACCTTGACATCTTCAATGTCTGACCAGACTTTAAGGGCTCTACAGCACCTGCTTCAGCTGCCTTCATGGCGCCTGGAACAGATTATTTTCATTGACCCATCCCACCAGGGGAAGTCTTCACATGCTTGGGGTAGAGATCCCCCTAACTCACTAATAGGTTTGAAGCCTGTCAGCCTGTCAAAGCCTGTTTGAACCCTCAGCCTGGTTTAGCCTGTCTGCTGAGACAGTTTTACCAGAGTGTGGCTGCAGTATGTGCTGTAGCTTTTCAGAACCATGGGTGAGAGTTGGGTTACAGATGAACACTAAAGGTATATGAGCAGCCCTGAAAAGGGGCTCAGTAAACTCTCACACCAGAGGTGCTAGTCCTCCTTAAACACCCCCAACACTCCAAAGAGGTTTAGTGGGTCTCAAAGAGTCAGACATTACTGCACAACTGAACAGCAACATAGGGTACTCCGGTCTTTATATTTGTTAAGTTCAAAGCCTAACACAATGCTTATCAGGTAACAAGTGTTTAATAAATACTTGCCAGTTGATTGATCAGAGGACAATGTAGATTCCCAAGAAATTATAGAATCACAACAGGATGTTCCTGAATAGTTTAAAAGAAAAATAAGAATTATGAAAGCAGAATTTATGACCTGCTGTATAGAAATAATTGATTGTATTTTTAAAAACTTGAGTCTTTGTTGACAAGTCCGAGCAAGGATGCAAAAGAATAACTGTTTAGGAATGCAGCTGCATAGAACCAAAGGATTATCTGGCAGAAGAAAAGCAAAAAACAGTACCTTTAAAAGAAAACACCATCCACACACAAGCAAAATATATCGGTCTCAAAGACAAAATGCATAGAGTTAAAAAAAATCAGAATACCAAAAAGTAAGAAACCAGACAGGGGTGGGGAACCTTTGGCCTTGAGGCCACATGTGGCCCTTGAGGTCCTCAAGTGTGGCCTTTTGACTAAATCCAAACTTGATAGAACAAATCCTTTTATTAAGGGGATTTGTTCTATGAAGTTTGGATTTAGTCAGAGGACAGCGTTTGAGAAACCAGAGGGCCACATGGGTCCTTGAGGCTTACAGGTTCCTCATCTCTGAACTAGAACTTCTGAACATAGAAAATCCAAGTGCCAATGAAAAGAATCCACAGCTCAGCTCTAGGAAAAAACCCTAGACTGCAAACTCCAAGACACATAGTGATGAATTTAACAATCCCACTGATAAAGAACACTATTGCTGTAGTCCAGACAAGGTCTGAAAGAGTCAGGATGAAGGTGATGGCTATGGGAGTGGAGAAGAGGGAGCTGATATAAGAAAGGTGAAAGGTGAATCTATAAAACTTGGGAAATTATTGATTATAGACAGCAGCTAGGGGGAGAGGGAAAAGTTAAAAATGTGTCTGAGATTGCAAACTTAGTTGAAGGTAAAGATCATGGCCCACTCTACAAAAACAGGAATTTGGAGGGAGGTTGAATTTAAGAGAAAGGTAATCAATTACATTTTAGACATGATGAATTTGAGATTCCCACAGAACGTCCGGGAAATATCTAGCTGGAAGTTTGTGGTGTATGATTAGAACTCGGAAGAAACATCATCTCTGGAAATAGATTTAAGAATCAGATATATATATATATATATATATATATATATATATATATTTTTTTTTTTTGGAGTCATCTGCATAGAGAGGATATTTGAACCTGTAATAGCTGAGTCCCAAATGTGAGAATATGTAGAGAGAAGAGAAAAGGCCAGGATCAATCACCTTAAAGTATTTGGGATGATCCCTGTGCCTGCTACTCTCCAAAGCTCAAAGCAAGTCTTCACTGGACTTTGTCTCCTACAAGGGTAAAGTGCTTTGCCATAAGATACCATTACTGGTGGGGTGAAGGGGAAGTAATCTCTCCCTCAACACTTAATTTGGAAGAGATACAAGGGAAAAGACAAAGAGCCAATTCCCTTTCAGGAACTGTCGTCTTCATGTTATTTTCGCTATTTTTTTTTCTTTCTTGTTTTTCCCTTTGTTCTGATTCTTCTTTCACAACTTGACAAATGTGGGAATACATTTACAGTGATTGTGCATGCATTGTTGTACCTAGCCCCTTTCTTTCCCATCCCCCAATCAGCTCTCCCTCATGGAAGTGAGCAGACTGCTGGGTTTAGCTCTGCCCACCAGGCGGGCTGCCAGCTCAGGGAGACTTGGCGCTGATAGGAATTTCAAGGTGTGTGCTGACCAATCACTGATTGTGTCCTCTGCAAGTTTCTGCTTACAGAATACCTAACTGTTGGCCCGTGGTGTCCCTCTAAAAGCTGAGGCTTTATCTGAGATCTGAGATGGTAGGGTGGTACTTCATCAGCCAGCCATGTGGCCTGATCAGCCAAAAAATGGTGTAAAAAAGGGTCCAATTCTAAATTGTTACTTGGGTCTTGCTTACGTTTTCTGGGTACAGCAGTATAACCTATATTAGATTGTTTTCTATCTTGGGGAGGAAGGAAGGGGAAGAGAGAGAAAAATTTGGAACCCAAAAACTTACAGAAATGAGTGTTGAAAACTATATATGCAATTGGAGAAAAAAATACTATTAAATGCAAAGAAAAAAAAAGAACTGACTTTTCTTCCATACTGTCTTTTTGTGACTATTTAAACTTTTGCTGTATTGACTGAGAAAGTTAATGAAGGTCACTATATAAGGGGGCCAGTTGCTTGGCTGGTCCCTTATCTAGCAAATAACTATCTTATAATTCATTCTGGTTTGATTGAGGAACTTCTTTAGCCCTTTAGAGGAAGAAATAAACAATTCTCTTGAAATGTAAATGGATCTCCTTTATAGTATCCCTTAATTTTTATGATTCTGCTTGCTACCCTAAGAGAGAGACTCTTTTTGCCTGGCTTTTCACTAGCTGGATTCTACATTCCTTTCTAGATTTGAGTCCTAATCATTTCTAATGTTTTCTGGTATCTTCCTGCTTCTTTATATTAAGCAAACCTGGAAAAGTACTTCTTCCAGATCTCAGCTTGTTGAATTTTTCTCTCTCTTTCTTTCTTCCTTTCTTTCCTTCCTTCTTTCTTTCTTTCTTTCTTTCTTTCTTTCTTTCTTTCTTTCTTTCTTTCTTTCTAAGCATTTGGGGTTAAGTAACTTGCTCAAGGTTACACAGCCAGTCATTATTTATGTGTGGGTGCTCATTTTCTGAGGTCAGAACCTATCCCGGGTCATCCTGACTCCGGGCCGGCGCTCTTACTCACTGTGCCACCTAGCTGCTCCCTGAATTTTTTTCTTATTTAATACTCCAGTGCCATCTCTTTCCTGATTTCTTCCCTTATCTGATCCTTACCCCCAAAAATGATCCTTTCTTCAACAAATAATCTGTTCTTAGAAACTTTTTGCCTATGATTTTGACACACACACAAGTATGTTTTCTTTCTTTTTTTTTTTTTTAAAGCAATTGGGGTTAAGTAACTTGCTCAAGGTTACACGGCTAATCATTATTTATGTGTGGGTGCTCATTTTCTGAGGCCGGTTTTGATCTCGGGTCATCCCAACTCTGAGGGCAGTGCTCTTACTCACTGCGCCACCTAGCCACCCCAACAAGTATGTTTTCTTTACACAGTGGTGAGACTTTGCAAAGTGCAAATATTATAAAATACAATTTCATTTTATCCTCGAAACCACCTTGGGAGGTGGGAGCTATTATTGTCCCAAAGATCCAGAAAGTGAGGCTAACAGAGGTTAAGTGATTTGCCCAGGGTCACACAGCTAAAATGTCTGAGGGGGGATTTGAACCCAAGCTTCAGATCTATGATGCCTAGATATTTTCTGAAAAATTAATGGTTTAATATTGAGCTTCAGTACTGCACTGCCCCAGTTAAAAACATCTTTAATTTCTTTTAATCCTTTTTATTTTCTGACAGATTAAATAAAATTCGTTCTCTTACAAATCACAGAATTCCATTGCTCTGTGGATCGATTTACCCTTTTACTTCCTTCACTACAGCTATTTCTTAACTTTTTGCTTCTCTGCTTTTGAGTCATGTTTCATGTTGTAGATGTACTGTTTAGTATGTTTTTTTTCCTCTTTTCTCTACTGAATTCATCTTTTTGCTAAATTAGTACAATTTTCTGTAAATTAGGTTGGAACCTGCCATATCTAAACACACCACCCTTGGTGCTCAGATGATAATGACTTTCTTTTGAGTTCTGCTTGGCCTAAGCTTTTTTTTTTTTTTAAATAAAATAAAATTTCTCCATTTCCTTACAGAATATTTACTACTGAGTGATCAAAAGTGAAATGTCCAGGTTTATAGGCACAATTTCTCTTTTTGCCAAATAAAGTGCTTTCCAGTTTACTTTGTTACTTAAAATCCCCTAACTGCATAGCATGCTGTTATCATCTGATTCTTTCTAATGCCTTATTGGTGACTTTGCTTATTATTTACTGGGCAATTAAATTCTGCCAAATCAATCAGATTAGCACACTGCATTTAGACAAGTCAAACCTTTAATGTCCAAAAAAAAAAAGTACCTTTTTTTTTCCTCAAAAGAATTTTATTTGTTTCAACCTTAAGGTACTTTCTTTCCACAAGCCTATTTACCTTCTTTCTTCAAAGCTCTTTTCTAAGAGTTAAGCTTTTTCAAAAGGACATACTTTCAGGACAGGATTCTTAAATCCAAACTAAAAGGTGTAAAAAATGCTCCAGAACATTTTCCCCTATCCATTAAGAAGGAAAAAAAAAACAAAAAACAACTAACCCTTAAAACTGCCTTTCAGTTCTGTTAGAATTTATTACCTTTTTATTGTTGGAAAAAGTGTGTATGTTTGTAGATTTGTGTTTATGTACATTTTAGGCACTGTACTAAGCACTGGAGATACAAAGAATGCCCCCCAAAGTTCTTGCTCTCAAGGAACTTGAATTCTAAGGGGATGGAGAATGGCAAGGAGGACAAAGGGAGAACATGAAAATAAAAATGTACAAACAAAATACACACACAGAAAAAATGGGGATAATCTCAGAGGGAAAGCCCTAGCCTTAAGGGAAGCTTCTTAGTGAGTGGGATTTTATCTGAGATTTGAAGGAAACCAAGAAAGGAAATGGAGATGAGGAGGGAGAGAGTTCCAGGCATAGGAAACAGTAAGTGAACATACCCTGAGGAGGCCATGGTCAGAAGGTCAGTGTCACTGGACGGTAGAATGTGTGGAGGAGAGTAAGGTGTAAAAACACTGGAGGAAAGGGCCAGGTTATGAATGGCTTTAAAAGGATACTGGAAGTAACAGGGAATCACACTGGATTTTACTGAACAGAGCGATAAAGGCAGATGTTTTACCAGAGAGTGGTTCTTCACCTGCCTTTCAAGTGTGTTGCCGAATCGACTTAATTAGTTTTATAGTTTAGAAAGCTTTAGGATATGAAAACCTTTGATGTGCCAAAGTAGTCATCTGCTCTAAAATAAAAGAGATCCAGCTGGTTTCTACCCAGGAAAGAACAGATCATCAGTGAAGCATGGACTGTAGGGCTGTCAGCGTCCTCACTGAACTCTGGAAATTCAGAATTGTTCTGCTTTTGTTTTGCCCTACAGCTGAGTGGGAGAGGGCCTTTTTTCCAAGGTTTGTAATTCTGATGATTGTAAATAACTAGCTTCCTTCTGTGGAGGGCGTACTAGTAGAGAAATTTAGATATATTTCTATAAATTTTTGAAACCTAGCCTTTCAATTGAAAAAGTCAAATGTTGTATTAAGTATTGTAATAGATCATCTTTCTGAACCTTTGTTACTTTTCACCACCAGCTTGGAGAACCAGACTAAAAATTAAAGCTGTTTAATCTTTGCATACTTTAGACGGCAGGTTTCCTGCAAGCAAGGACTGTCTTCTGCTCTTCTTTGTATTCTCAGTGCTAGCACAGCAGCTGGCACAGAGTAAGTGCTTAATAAATGCTAATTGACCGACTGACTGTACTTTAGGAAAATCACTTTGATAACTGAATTGAGGATGGATCAAAAGGAGGGAAATACTTAAAGCAGTTAGGCCAACCAGAAAGCCATTACAGTGTTCCAGCCATGAGGCCTGAGCAAGAGTGCTAGAAGTGTATGACAAGAAAAAGGAATGTATGGGAGAGATACTACGAAGTAGAATGAGAGATACACACACCATTGTAGTTCATTGCTCTTATTCCAGGTAGTTAATTGGATAAATAACCATTAAAGACAGGAGAAAAATCAAATACTTTTTGCCACTTGGATTTTTTATCAATTTTCTTTGAGCTTTTTCTTCAGGGAAAAAAAACAACAGAAAAAATGAAATACGTGACATGCCTATCATTCAGTGCCATTAAATCCTCTCAGAGGTCCTGACCTCACTAGAGCTTTTGTCTAATGCTGTTAGAGCTCTTTGGTTGTGAAAAAAATAATTTTTAAATTATTCACCAGGAAACAACACTGTAATCAATGGAATAGGGGAATGGGGGAAAAGGAAGAGGGAATAATAGTGTTCTTACTTTTATTCATTTTTTTTCTTTCATAGTCCCACTCCATGCACACACATACACACGCACAGGCACTCCTTCGTTTGTCAACTGTCAGTATAACTCTGATTATAGCCTGTCGTCATTTTAATTTTACTGTTAATAACAGACCCAGTATCATGGGCTCAAAGATTCTTTTGGATTCTCAAGGGGGTTTTGTGTTCCATTTGCCTTTCATATATGTCAAAAGACTTCTCTAGTTTCTGAGATTTACCCAAAAGGGGAAGGGAAAGGAAGGGAGTGGACAAACTTTGCTGAAATCCAAATGCCACAGCAGAGCAACTTTACAGACATCTTGGTTCTATTAGTATTTTCAGGTCAAAGGGCAACCAGGACTGGTCTGGCAGTTTAAAGAACTGGGGTGGGTTGAATGGACAGGTTTAATGGCTTCCAATTAGATTTCTGTTGCCATCAACCCATTATTCATAATGAGCCTGTTAGTCATTCACTAGAGAGTTATCACTTTGGAAAGGTTCTGTGTTCACATTTTTTAATGTGTTTTATTGTTTGTGGAGAAAACAGACAGCAAGAGTATTTTGGGAGGAAGGACATCAAAGTTTATTTTGTGCCTAATCTAACTCAGGCCAACCTAGTGATGCAGACTCAGAGACACTAGCTTCCTTGCTGCTCTTTGCAGACAACATGTTGTCTCCTCATTCTATTAATTTTTACTGGATGCCCCTCATGCCTGAGATTCTCTTCTTCCTCATCTTCACTGCTAGCTTTCCTTGGATTCTTTTTAAGTCTCAACTAAAATCCCATCTTCTGAATCTTAATATCAGTGCCTTCTCTTTAAGATTTTTCTCTATTTGATCCCATCAGTATCTTGATTATATGTAATCATTTGCATGTTGTTTTCACTCTTTAGACTGAACACTTTGGCAGTAGGAACTGCCTTCTATACCTAGCTCATAGCATACTGCCTAGTAAATGATGGGTGGTTAATAAATGCCTGTAGACTGAGAAATGGAATACTTCTTTATCATAAAATGCAGTAAAATGACATTACTTTATTACCAAGGTTAAAATATAATTACTTAGAAAAATAGTTATATCCCTCTACCTCTGCATTCACAACAGCAACTAGATACTCTAGGTCAAGAAGGTGTCTTGAAGGACAGTAAGAATTCTAAAATCTCCAACCACACATCCCCATAGACTAGATCTTCCATGCCTCCTGTGACAAGGAAGCCAAAGAGCCTCCCTCACGCCCATTTACAGCCCAGCCCAACCTAGATAAAATGAGTGCTATTCTTGTCACACGGTTCTTACTTATTTGGGATTTTATATGAGTTGTTCCTCAGGGATATATGGGAAACCAAATTACCTCTAACAGATTTTCCTTGGCTGCATAAATCTTTAGAAAATGCTTATATTGGGTAGGCTCTTTGTAGTTATTCATCTTTTTTAGATTTCATCTCCCTCAAAATATTTGCAGTGAGAAGCTTTGTCAGAATTTTCACCTTCCAGATTGTCAAGTTCTTAGCATCAACTGAAGAGCTGTTATTTTTGTTTATTGTTTCATTTTGACACAGCAGACATCTAATATCATCCAAACAACTCATAAAGTACGATTAAACTAAGTGATTACAAATAGTAATATAAGAGACGTTTAGTTCCTCAGTATCAGAATGGAAAGATGTATTTGCAGTTATCATTGTTGTAACATATCTTGTATAATTTCAAGTTTTCTGTCAAAATGGTTAGACCAATTTCACAACTTAATCACTCTGTTAGACCCTCTTTTTTGCTAATTCATTTCCTTAATCTCTTTCCTTTTTGCCTGTCAGCTTTTCTTTACCAAGGTTTCTTTTTTTTCCCCCTTCTTGTTGTTCTTTTTACTTTGTTTTGTACATTTTTTAATATTTTGAGGTGATTGAGGAAAGCTGACTGTAGATGTATCCATTTACTGAAATTCCAGGTTTTTGTAACTTTTAGAGAAGGCAACAGTTGAAATAGGTGCATCTACGCAGTGAATAGAGCACCGGCCCTGGAGTCAGGCAGACCTGAGCTCAAAACCAGACTCACACACTTAACACAAAAACTAGCTGTGTGAGCTTGGGCAAGTCACTTAACCCCAATTGCCCTCCAAAAAAAAAAAAGCAAAATAAATAAACAAACAAACAAATAAATAAATAGATAGGTGCATCTAGCAATTAGTTGTATTGTCTTCCTGAAAATTCCATCTCCCTCTGAAAATCCAAGTATTCTTTCATCCTACAAAAAGTTACCAGTATTGATTGATTATAATGTGTTGTCTTTCCCCATTAATATCATATGAACATATCTGTCAACTAACTGTGACTATGAGACCTTTATCAGAGAAACTTGCTGCAAAGATTTTTTTTCTCATTTCCTATTTATCCTAATTTTAGATGCATTGGGTTTTTTTGTGCAAAATCTGATTTAACATAATTAAAGATTTTCATTTTACCTCCTGTAAACCTCTCTTCTTTGATTATGAACTCTTCCCCTGTCGACATATCTGACAGGTAGTTTTTTCCATACTCTTCTAATTTGCTTATGATACTACCTTTTATGTCTAAATCCTGTATCCATATGGAGTTTACCTTGATTACAGTGTAAGATGTTGGTTTATAGGGGCAGCTAGGTGGCGCAGTGAATAGAGTGCCGGCCCTGGAGTCAGAAGGACCTGAGTTCAGAGCCGGCCTCCGACACTTAATCCGCACAAACAAAAACCTAGCCGTGTAACCTTGGGCAAGTTACTTAACCCCAATTGCCCTAAAGGGGCGGCTAGGTGGCGCAGTGAGTAAGAGCGCCGGCCTCGGAGTTGGGATGACCCGAGATCAGATCTGGCCTCAGAAAATGAGCACCCACGCATAAATAATGACTAGCCGTGTAACCTTGAGCAAGTTACTTAACCCCAATTGCTTTAAAAAAAAAAAATGTTGGTTTATTCCTAGTTTCTGTCAGACTTTTCAGTTTTCTCAACATTTTTTTTGCCAGATAGTGAGTTCTTGCCCCAATAGTTGGGTTCTTTGGGTATGTGAGATACTAGAATACTGTGCTTATTTCCTCATGTATATTGTGTACTTAATCTGTTTCATTGATTAACCTTTCTATTTGTTACTCATCACCAAATTGTTTTGACGATTACAGCTTTGTGGTGGAGTTTAAGATATGATATTGCTAGTCTCTTCTTTCCTATAATTTCCTTGATATTCTTTTTTCTTTTCTTTTTTTTTTTTTGGAGAGCAATTGGGATTAATTAACTTGCCCAAGGTCACACAACTAGGTTTTTGTCTGTGTGTATGTTAAGTGTCTGAGGTCAGATCCAAACTCAGGTCCTTCTGACTCCAGGGCCGGTGCTCTAATCACTTCGCCACCTAGCCGCCCCTTTCCTTGATATTCTTGACTTTTTTTTCCTCCAGATAAATTTTGTTATTATTTTTCTGACTCTAAAGTTATCCTTTGGTAGTTTGATAACTATGGCACTGAATAGTTAAATTAATTAAGGCAATACTGTCATTTTTATTTTATTGGCTTGGGTTACCTATGAACAATTAATATCTTCCCAGTAACTTAAATCTTTCGTTATTGTATAAATAGTATTTTGTAATTTCTGTATGCCTCTTCACAGTTAGACTCCCTGGTACTTAAAATGGACTTAGTTTTTCAAATGGAATTTCTCTTTCTACCTCTTTCTGTTCCATTTTCTTGGTAAATACAGAAATGCAAATGATTTGTGTGGGTTTATTTTATATCCTGCTACTTTGTAGGAGTTATTCATGATTTCTGTTCATTTTTTCATTGATTCTGGGGTTGTCAAAATAAGTTATATCATCTACAAAAAATGATAGTCTTATTTTCTCTTAAACTTATTTCTTTAATTTCCCTTTCTTGTCTTATTGAGATAATTAGTACTTCTAATTCAATATTGAATAATAATGGTAATGTTAAACATCTGTGTTTTACCACTGATTTTACTGGAAAGTCTTCTGGCTTATCTGTATTACAGACAATGCTCACTCTTGGTTTTAGATACTATTTGTTATTTAACCAGAGCTCCGTTTATTCCTATACTTTCTAGTGTTTTTTCACAAGAATGAATGTTGTATTTGTGAAAAGCTTTCATCTATTGATGTAATCATATGATTTTTGTTATTTTATTAATCTAGTCAATTATGTTTATACTTATCATAATATTGAACCATCCTGCATTCCTGATATAAATCCAGCTTTGTCACAGTGTTTGATCCTTGTAATATATTGCTATAATCTTATTATAGATATTGATCTATAACTTTTTTTCCTTTCTTTTGACTCTTTTTTTTTGCCCTTTTTTTTGGGAGGGCAATTGGGGTTAAGTGACATGCCCAAGGTCATGCTAGTTTTTGTGTTAAGTGTCTGAGGCCAGATTTGAACTCAGGTCCTCCTGTCTCCAGGGCCGGTGCTCTATTCACTGCAGCACCTAGTTACCCCTTTTGACTCTTCTTAGTTTAGGTATTTAAAACCATATTTATGTTATAGGAGGAATTTGGCGAGTCCCCTTCTTTACTAATTTGCCGTAGTATTCAAAGTAATTGTTTAAATGTTTGAATTCACTTGGTCCTGGGTTGTTTTTTTTTCTTTAGGAGTTCTTTTATGATATTTCTTTTTAAGATAGGGTTATTTAAATATTTTATTTCCTGTTCTGTCAATCTGGGCAATTAATTTTTTTGTAAATAGAATATCATTTCATTTACATTGTCAGTTTTATTGTGATATAATTGGGCAAAATAGCTCCTAATAATTGCTTTTATTTTTTTCTTCATTAGTTGTGAATTCTGCTTTTTCATTGTTAATACTTCTCCTTTGGATTTCTTTCTTTGTTTTTTTAAATTCAGATTAGTTTATTACACAGTTGGGACCCATACTTATGTCTGCTCCTCTCTACCCTGGATTTGTGATCTTGAACTGGGTAGTGGGCAATAAACTTGCCAGATGCCATCCATTCTTTTGCTCAGCCCTAGTTTGAATCACTCTCTGCCTCCATGCTTCTTGCCCTGGGGCTCTATCTTAGCCCCCTTTCAGTTACTTGCATCTGGAGTGTACCATGCTACTGGCATCTGCAGTTTCTGCAGACCACTCTGTCTTTTCCCTAAAGAGCCCTGGTCTGGAAAAGTGACTCACTATGACTTTGTCTTGGCTTCCTGATCAGAGTTCAGTCTGGTGTATTTTCTAGATCTTTGTGGAGGAGGTTTAGTAAAGAGCTAGGCAAGCCTGTTTCTTCTGACTCCATTTTAACTCTGCCTTCTTGCTGCCAGCCTCTTAATAAGATTTGATCATTCCCAAAACATTGTCCTCAGTGGTGTGTGTTTATAAAACAAACCTACAGGTATATAGAATTTTTAAAAAAGATTTTCTTAAGTAAATGATTATAGGATCTGAATGGTTTTCACAATGGTATATAATTTTGCTGGTAAGTGGTCATATCATATATTATTCTGAAATGCTAACCAGTCATCTCAGGCTATGCAAAAGTCTAGCTAGTTAATAAGAAAAGAAGTTAAACTATTCAAGTTGATGTTTTTCAGCATAATTATAAGATATATTTGCATGTGGAGGTGCCATGTCTCTTGCAAAGATGATGAATCTGTACCCAAACAGTCAGTAGCAAAAATTGTATGATTATATCGCTATATGTAATAAACATACACTGGGTTATTTTCAGTTGCTTTTGACTTTTACTTGTCTAGTCTGTTCTATATCTTAATTGCTTTTAACTGATCTTTAAGAGACAGCTTGTTAGAATAAAACCTTTAAGTTGACATTTTATTCTACCAAATCAAATTTTTTTATAGTTAACAAATAGCTAGCACAACAAGACACTGTATCTTTCCAGCCAATTATCTTCTATAATGATGTGACCTAATATAGAATATGATATACAAATGCTTGCCTATTCCTATTTCATACTTAATCAGTATTCTCAAAATATGGGTAGATTGTTCTCATATAGATTTTGGAGAAATGGGAAAGTAAGCATATTTGTTAGTTATTTTTCTTTATCATATTTGGGGATTATAGGTAGTAATAATGTCTCTGATTTTTCTTAAGCTTTTGAAGTATCCTCCTTTTTCCAGCAACTTTGGAATTGATTCCTCAGAACCCTGAAAGTTATCAAATCTCTCTATATTCTAACAGTAGTCATACAGTTTGTGGTTTAGAAAACTTCTACATGACTACTGTTGAAGCATAATTATCTTAACAAAAAACAGAAGCAAATTTTAACTTGAACAGTGCTTTTTAAAAATTCAACACTTTCTTAGTTCAGAAGCTTAGGATAGATTTCTAGTTTTCATAGAGCCAAATTCATCTTTTTTTTTCCAGATTCATCTTCTAAATGATGACTTTAAAAATTTACTATTAAAGAATATCTTTAAATCTATTCATTTCAGTCCTGGCTATTTTGCTAGTATCTTCTGTTTTTTTCTTTATTGAGTCTTGCTTTCTTTTTCCTTTTTCAATCTGGAACATGAAAAATCTTCACAAGCCACTAGGGATCTATTTCATAGTATGAAGATTAACTAAAAGGTCAAGATTCTCAAGAGAAACAATGAAAAAAATAGGGAGTTAAGGTTGTCTAGCAGTACCAGAAATGAATGCTGCAATGCAATAACCATTGAAACAATTTATTTAGTACTGGAAAAAAAAATGAGATGTTGATCAGTGGAGCAGATTAGATACACAGCATACAGAAACAAACATAATAACAGTGTTAAATAAACCCAAAGACCCCAGCTACTGCAGCAAGGGCTCATTATTTGACAAAAACAGCTGGGAAAACTGGAAAACAGTTTGACAGAAATTAGATTTAGAACATTTTACACCATATACCACAATGAATGCTAAATGCGTAAGTGGCCTAGATACAAAAAGTCACATAATAATGAATTTAGAAGAGCAAAGAAAGAAATGCTTTCACCACTGTAAATAAGGGAGTCACAAAAGATAAAATGGATAATTTTAATTACGTAAAATTTTAAAAATTTTTCACAAAAGCAATACAGTTAAAATGAGAAGAATACAGATAACTAGGGGAAATTTTTCAGGAAGTTACTCTGGGAAAGGTCTCTTTTCTAAGATCTGTAAGGAACTGATTAATATACAATAAACAAGAGTTATTTCCCAGGAGATAATCAGTTAAAAGATAGGATCATGAAAGTTTCAGAGAAAGAAATCCAAAGAATCGATGACCTTATGAAAAAATGCTCCAAATTACTGATAATTTGAAAAAAGCAAGCTAAAACAACTTAGGGTTCTACCTCCCATGCATCAGATTGGCCAAGATGACTAAAAAGAAAAAATAAAATTATTGGAGGAGTGTGGGATACCAGGTACAATGAAGCAGTGTTGGTAGAGCTGTGAATAGATTCAGCCATACTGGGAAGCAATTTTTCACTGCCCACCGAAAGTCACTAAACTGCATACCCTTCATTCTAATGATAATACTACTAGGCCTTTTACCTCAAAGAAAGAGGGAAAGGACACATATGCACAAAAATAAATTTATAGCAGCCCTTTTTGTGGTAGAAAAGAACTATAAAATAAAGGAGTGTTCATTTGGAAATATGCCCAAAGGGCTATAAAATTGTACATACCCTCTGACCCAGCAATACCACCTCTAGGTCTGTATCCCAAAGAGACCATAAAAATGAGAAAAGGACCCACATGTATAAAAATATTTATAGCAGCTCTTTTGCCAAGAATTGGAAATCAAGGGGATGCCCATCAATTGAGGAATGGATAAACAAGTTATGGTATATGAATGTAATGCAACACTGTTGTGCTATAAGAAATGATGAACAGGCAGATTTCAGAGAAACCTGGAAAGTCTTATATGAACTGATACTGAGTAAGGAGAGCAGAACCAGGAGAACATTGTCTGCAGTAACAGTCACAGTGTACAAGGACTGATTTTGATAGACTTAGCCCTTCTCAGCAATGTAAGGACCTAAAACAATTCCAAAGGACACATGATGGATAATGCCAACCACATCCAGAGAAAGAACTATGGAGTCAGAATGGAGAATGAAGCAGACTATTTTTGTTTTGTTTTGTTTTATTTTGTTGGGGTTTTTTCTTTCTTATGGCTTTTCCCATTTGTTATAATTCTTTCTGATGTGAAAATGTGTTTAATAGGGGCGCCTAGGTGGCACAGTGAATAGAGCACTGGCCCTGAAGTCAGGAGGACCTGAGTTCAAATCCAACCTCAGACACTTAACACTTCTTAGCCTTGTGACTTTGGGCAAGTCACTTAATCCCAGTTGCTCTGCCTTCCCCCCTCCAAAAAGCAAAACAAAACAAAACAAAAGTGTGTTTAATAAGAATGTATGTGTAGAGCCCATATTAGATTGCAAGCCATCTTGGGGAGGGAGAGGAAGAAAATTTAAAGCTTAGGGAAGGGAATGTTGAAAACTAAAAATAAATAATTAAATTTTAAAAAAAATAAAGTTTAAAAAAGTAAAGGGGTGCTTATTAACTCAAGAATTGTTAAACTATGAAATATGAGTGGATAAGAATGTTATAATCCACTAGGAATGATGAAAGTTACAGTTTCAGAAAAACCATGGGAAACTTGTAAGAACTAATATAATTTAAAGTGAGCAGAACCAAGAAAAAATTTCAACAGCAATGTTGTAAATACAAAAACTCTAAAAGTCTTAATAACTCTAATCAATACAATGACCAACCATGACTGCAAAGGACTGATGATGGTACTAGCTAGTTCGAGATAGAGGAGAATTAGATTTAGGGTGCATAATGAGACATACATTTTTGACATGCTCAAGGTAGAATTTTGTTTTGTCAGACTATGTATTTTACAGGGATTTTATTTTGTTTTAATTGTGGATCAAGGTAAGAGGGAAAGGGGAACTAATGATAGGATTTCCCTCTCTTTCAATACAAAAGAAAAAAAAGAGGGTCTTTAAGTATTTTTTAAATGCACAGAAGATACCAAAAGGAAAGTCAGAAAGAAACACAGATTAGCCAGATCCTTTGAAAGTTGTTGCATGTTAAATTTCTTAAAAGGAAAAGCCTCTATGTGACAGAGACTCAGTTTCATAGACAGTCATGTCCAAATCCTCTTTTCTATTCTACTTTGTATATGGAAATGCTCATTTTATTTGATGTTTAAATTCGAAATAAAAATACAAAGCATGTAAATCATTGCTAGATAAAGCCACAAACTATAGATTTATTTGTATCAATGAAGGAAAGATTAGTGTTAATACCTCAAGAAGAAATAATATTTTTCTAACTTCTATTTACCTCTTGTTTATAATTTTTTCTTGCACTTTTTCCACATGAGTTTTGGAGATTACCTGGGACCTTGGTGCAACACTGCATGTTTACTCAAGCAACGGCACAATGCTTTCACTGGAATTAGATTTGTGGGTAGAGATAAATAGGTAACATGGTTAATTTTGCCAAAAGATTTAATTTGATTAAACCTTTCAAGCCCAGTTATACATAAATCTATTAGTTTATGTTCTACATTTCCTACTATAGAGGTATCACTTTATTTTCTCAGTTCAATTATGCTTTGAGCTCGAAAGAACTGGTAATTGTTATTTATTTTGGATTATTGATCAAAGATCAGTTTTTCTGAAAAGTAGTTCAGAGGCATCACTGGGCTGTCAGAAAAGTTCCAAGACACAAAAAAGATTAATATTCACATCCAGCAACATCAGGCATGAAGAGGACTTTATTGTGAAAGGATATATAACATCTTTGATATTGAAGATAAGAGACCCTGTCATGGGCTTTCCATTATCTTCACTGTCTATCATTTTCTTCTCTGTATTTTTTCTAATATGATTGAGATCTTAATACAGGGCGGGGAACTGGCCGCCTCTGGGCTATATGTAGCCCTCTAGGTCCTCAAGTTCGGCTCTTTGATTGAATCTAAGCTTTATGGAACAAATCCCCTTAATGAAAGGCTTTGTTCTGTAAAACTTGAAATCAGGGGGCGGAGCCAAGGTAGTGGCATAGAAGCAATAAAATTCTGTAAGTTCCCCCCACAACTCTCTCAAATACCTATAAAATATGACTCTAAACAAACCTTAGAGCGACAGAACCCACAAAGTGATGGAGAGAAACAAATCTCCTGCTGAAGGCAGCCTGGCAGGCTGGCAGTAAGGGGCCATCACATCATGCTGGGAGACAAACCCAGCCCCACATGAGCCCTTGGTTTTAGCCTCAGGGTGGCCCTGACCAGCAGTGGCTGGAGCTGACCTCAGGAGAGTGGATTGCCAGCATCTGTGGCAGTTCCCAGAATTATCAATCCATAAATGCCAAAGAAAAAGTAACAGGTGAGTATGGACTTTGAAGGAACAGGGAGACTGAGACTGCAGTCCAGCCTCTGCCCCCTGGGTGAGAAGGCAAGAAGTGGTGCAGGCACTGCAGTTGTGCAGCCGCTACAGCATGGCTGCTTTAGAGCCCCTGGCCTGCAGATCATAGGGGAACCAAGCAATCATTCTGAGGAGTAATCGCTCTTGCTTTAACCTGCTTGGATCAGGATTGCTGTCTTGGGTGGAGGTCCTGGGGTGTGTGACCAAGTGCTAGAGCCTATGGAGGCTTCAGAGAGGGAAGCCAACTAAAAGCTCCAGCAGCTACAAAAACCCCAGTAATTTGGGACAAAACTCTCTTCTCTGGAAGCAGAGTTCTACTGTGGCAGAAAGTTCAAAAGTCAAGTGATTGAGTGGCAACATGAGCAAACAAGGAAAGCAGAGCAACCCAACTTTAGATTCCTTTCTTGGGGACAAAAAGCATCAAAGCATGGAACAGGAGGAAGACAACGAAGTCAGAACTCCTACACCAAAAGCTTCCAAGAAAAATATGAATTGGTTATAGACCATAGAGGAGCTCAAGAAGGATTTTGAAAACCAAGTAAGGAAAGTGGAAGAAAAATTGGAAAGAGAAATGAGAATGATGTAAGAAAATCATGAAAAGAGAGTCAACAACCTGAATGAAGAAAATAACACTTTAATAAACACTAACTCAAATGACAAAAGCCAGTGAGGAGAAGAATGCCTTAAAAAGATGAGTTTTCCAGATGGAAAAGGAATTTCAAAGGCTCACTGAGGAGAATAATTCTTCAGAATTAGATTGGAGCAAATAGAAGCTAGTGACTTTATGAGAAATCAAGACACTATAAAACAGATCCAAACAAATGAAAAAATAGAAGGCAATTTGAAATATCTCATTGGAAAAACCACTGACCTGCAAAATAGATCCAGGAGAGATCATTATTGGACTACCTGAAAGCCATCATCAAAAACGAACCTAGAAATTATCCTTCAAGAAATTCTTAAGGTGGGGTGGCTAGGTGGCGCAGTGAGTAGAGCGTCGGCCCTGGAGTCAGTAGGACCTGAGTTCGGATCCAGCCTCAGACACTTAATGCACACCCAGAAGCAAAAACCTAGCCGTGTGACCTTGGGCAAGTTACTTAACCCCAATTGCCCTCCAAAAAAAAAAAAAGAAATTCTTAAGGAAAATTGCCCTGATGTTTTAGAACCAGAGAGCAAAATAGAAAATGAAAGAATTCATCAGTCGCCTCTTGAAAAAGATCCCAAAAAGAAAACTCCTAGGAATATTATAGCCAGGTTCTAGAGTTCCCAGATCAAGGAGAAAATATTACAAGCAGCCAAGAAGAAACAATTTGAGTACTATGGAAACACAATCAGGATAACACAAGACCTGGCAGCTTCTACAATGAGGGATCGAAGGGCTTGGAATATGATATCCCAGAGGTCAGAGGAGCTAGGATTAAAACCAAGAATCACCTACCCAGCAAAACTGAGTATAATGTTTCAGGGGGAAATATGGTCATTCAATGAAATAGAGGACTTTCAAGCATTCTTGATGAAAAAACCAGAGCTGAATAGAAAATTTGACATTCAGATACAAGAAGCAAGAGATGCATGAGAAGGTAAACAGGGAAAAGAAATCAAAAGGAACATATCAAAATTGAACTATTTATATTCCTACATGGAAAAACGATAATTGTAACTTATGAACTTTTTCTCAGTATGAGCATAGTTGAAGGGAATATAAATGTATATATGTATACGTACATATATATGTCTATATAGGAAGATATATGTGTGTATGATTATATATGCGAGTGTGTGTATATATGTGTACAGGTATATATAGACAGGGCACAGAATCAATTGAATAGGAAGGGATGACATTTTTAAAAATAAAATTAAGAGGTGAGAAACATAATGAAAGGAGATAGGAAGAAACAGAATTGGATAAATTATCTCATATAAATGAGGCAAGGAAAAACTGTTACAATAGAGGGGAAGAACAGGGAAGCAAAAGGGAATGGGTCAACCTTACTCTCATTGAATTTGGCTTAAGGAGGGAATAACATACACACTAAATTGGGTATCTTACCCTACAGGAAAGTAGGGGGGAAGGAGATAAGAGGGGGCATGATAGAAGGGAGGGCAGATTGGGAAGGGGGAAGCACACAGTTTTGAAAAGGGACAGGGTCAAGGGGAGGCTAGGTGGTGCAGTGAGTAAGAGCGCTGGCTTCGGAGCCAGGGATGACCCAGGATCGGATCCAGCCTCAGAAAATGAGCACCCACACATAAATAATGACTGGCCATGTAACCTTGAGCAAGTTACTTAACCCCAATTGCTTTTTAAAAAAGAAAAAGAAAAGGGACAGGGTCAAAGTAGAAAATAGAACAAGTGAGGGGCAGGATAGCATGGAGGGAAATATAGTCAGTCTTTCACAATATTTCCATTATGGAAATGTTTTGCATAGCTACACATGGACAACCTATATTGAATTACTTATCTTCCCAGTAATGGTGGGTGACAAGGGAAGAAGGGAAAGAATCTGGAATTCAAAGTTTTAAAATCAAATTTTTTTTTAAAAAATCATATATATATATATATATATATATATACACATACACATATATTTTTTTTTCTTTTTTTTACATGCACTGGCATATAGGATCTACAGGCACTGGGGTATGGAGATCCATCTTGCCCTATTGGAAATTTGGAGGGGGGGGTGGCTAAGTGGTGCAGTGAGTAGAGCTCTGGCCTTGGAGTCAGAAGGACCTGAGTTTGGATCCGGCCTCAGACACTTAACGTACACAAACAAAAAACTAGCCATGTGACCTTGGGCAAGTTATTTAAACCCAACTGCCCTCCAAAAAGCAAAAAGCAAAAAAAAGAAAGTTGGAGGGGGAATGGGGAAGGTTATAGGAGGGAGCAAATTGGGGTAGGGGGTATTCAATGGGATCGGTGTTCTGTGGTGGTGGGTAGGGGGAAAACGGGGAGAAAATTTGTAACTCAACATCTTGTGGAAATGAATGTTGTAAACTAAAAATAAACATAAAAAAATTTTAAAGCCTCCCCCCGCAAATAACTTGAACTCAGTCAAAAGGTCATACCCAAGGACCTAGAAGGCCACATGTGGCTTCTAGGTTGCAGGTTCCCCACCCCTCTCTTAATGTCATCAATGTGTTATCTTTATCTGCTTCTGTGTTGTTCAGTACAAATGAGTTTATCCATTACAGGCATTTCAGATATTACATTACCCTAGAAAATGGAATAATATTCCTTAGTTCATCATAACCAAGACTCATCTTTACAGCCCAAAACACCCCTCTCATATTATTTGCCAAGATGGTAATTGCGTGGTTATCAGTATTATAATCTAGAGCATGAGACCTAGCAGCAGTTGTTGA
Organism: Gymnobelideus leadbeateri; assembly: GCA_011680675.1. Lineage (NCBI taxonomy): Eukaryota > Metazoa > Chordata > Mammalia > Diprotodontia > Petauridae > Gymnobelideus > Gymnobelideus leadbeateri. Next base: position 327,624 of record WOXC01000915.1, read on the forward strand.
AAGAGAGTCCGTTTCTGGTCTATTGCTTACTTTGCATCCATAAACATCATTTCTATGACATTATAACTGTGGTATAATGTGTTTTTGTTAACCAGTTAAGTATGTTAGGAAAGCTAGTTCGTTATCTTTTTAAACAGAAATATCAACCTTATTTGAAAAGATGATTTCATTTAAATTCTAACATATGCAATGTACTAAGTGCTCGTGGAGAGGAAAAAATAAAATAAGGGTCCTGACTTCAAGATGCTTACAATTTGTGAGGTAGATATAAGACATGTACACAAAAAAATAATACATGTTAGAATATGTGGACATGAAAAAGTTTAAGGTTTTCTGAGACAGATAAAGGAGATGTTCCCCCATCTAATTAGTTCTGGAAGATGCTTGAGGCTTGTGTAAGCTTTGTGTCAGGAAAAAATTGTGAGAGAGTTGTCTAGAAGTAGAGTTGGCTACATTAGAAGGTGGTGGATTCCCCTTCTGGGAGGTATTTGAGCAGGACCTTAATGACCACTTGGTCGTCATGTTATATAAATAAATATTATATGATTGTTCATCAAATAAATCTCTAGATTGATGTCTGATATTGATTCAACTAGGCAACCACTGAGCTCTCTTCTGGCTCTAATTTTGTAGATAGAGAAAGGTTCTTGAAAGGGGTGACATTTTAGTTGGGCTTCAGTTGTCTGACGGACAGCTAGGATGTTCATAGGGATGGGAAAGGAAAAGCGTTCTGTATTTAAGGAGAATCATTTACAAAGATATAGAAATAAAATAGCAAAGAACCCAAACTGACTAATTCATTTTACAGTGACAGACTATGTAGACATAGGAAGAGTATTTTAAATTATAGATGCAGGCAGATTGTAGAGCACCTTGAATGCCTACCTAAGGAATTTGATCACTTGTGGTAGGCAGTAAGAAACCATTGATGTTTTGGGCAGTAAGCAGCATGATCTTTTTGTTTGTATACTAGGAAGACTACTTTGGTCACTTGGAAATAAACTCCATCCTTCTGTGACTGGTAAGTGCATATGTGTTGGCACACAGATTCATAGAGATTAACTTATAAGGGACAAATTTTGATTAGCATATGATGCAAAATAGGGTTTACTTAAGGCCCAGCACCTCCAAGTGACAGTTTTGCAACCATACCAAATGATAGATTGATTTTGGGGAAAAAAATTTTGTGCTGTTCAAAATATTAATAGCCTCTGTACTTTGTTTTGTAGGCAGGAAGCTCTCCTTGCTGCCATCAGTGAAAAAGATGCCAACATAGCTCTTTTGGAACTTTCCTCCTCTAAGAAGAAGACCCAAGATGAGGTAGCAGCTTTGAAACGTGAGAAGGATCGCCTGGTGCAGCAGCTGAAACAGCAGGTATGATCTTTTTTTGCTTTTTTTTTTTTTTTTTTGGAGGGGGAAAAACAGGGCAGTTGGGGTTAAGTGACTTGCCCAAGGTCACACTTCTAGTAAGTGTTAAGTGTCTGAGGCTGAATTTGAACTCAGGTCCTCCTGACTCCAAGGCTGGTGCTCTATTCACTGCGCCACCCAACCACCCCATCAGCAGGTAAGATTAAAGAGATAGTGGAAACCAAGTTAGGAAGGACCCTCTAGAGCTCTGTCTACATTTCACTACAAAATATTTTCTTCCTTCCTTTCTTCCTTCCTGCCTTCCTCCTTTCCTCCCTCCTCCCTCCCTCCCTTCCCTGCCTATGATTTAAAGTGTCATATATTGTCTTCGGTCATTTCTAATCACATATGCCAAGTTGGCCTTTTTAAGTAAATGAGCTCATCTGTATTACAGATCTCTTTTGTCTGGATCTGATATATATATATATATACATATATATATATATATGTATATGTATATATATATATATATATATATATGTATATATATATATGTATATGTATATGTATATGGTTTTCTAGAGAAACGTGGCCACAAATCGCCAGGTATCTACCTCAGCACATTTTATGCTACTGCTGGTTTTTTACTATAGAACAAAGGCTCTTAACTTGGGGTCCATGAACTTTTTTTCAATAATATTTTGCTCTGAATTCCAATGTAATTGACTTCCTTTGTAAGCCTATGTATTTTATTTTATAAATTTTAAAACATTTTTCTCAGGGGCGGCTAGGTGGCGCAGTGAGTAAGAGCACTGGTCCCGGCGTCAGGATGACCCGGGATCGGTCCCGGCCTCAGAAAATGAGCACTCACACATATGGCCGTGTAACCTTGAGCAAGTTACTTAACCCCAATTGCCTAAATAAAAAAACAAAAACAAAAACAAAGCATTATTCTGAAAAGTAATCCAAAATTGTTATAGGACTGTCAGAAAAGGTCCAAGACACAAAAAAAAGATTAAGATCCATGTCCAGCAATATCGGGCATGAAGAGGACTTTATTGTAAAAGGATTTATAGTTTCTTGAGGATTAGGTAGATGGAATGGTAAAGGGATGGGCAGTATTTAACTGAACTCTAACATTATCCCTTCCAAAAGTTTGTGCCCAGTGTTACCTGCAAGCATCAAAGAGCCAAAAGATACCCTTTTTAAAGGACAAAGGCAGAACTGAGATTGCCTTTGGTTTTTTGTTCACTTCTTAGGCCATTCTCCTACCATCACTTTGTACTCTGTCCTCTCCTTTATCATTATCCCCTACCCTTTTCTAATTGCATTACTTTTTTTCTCGTTGGCTGTGTCATTCCACTTTGAAGCATTTAGACAGAGCCATAAAGTGTTTTCCCGAGGAGTTTTTTCTCTTCCATTGTGGGGGGCACCAGTGATCAAATAGTTGTGCTTTTCAGTTTAATATTTAACATTTACCTAAATATATATGGAATTTTTGCTAACCTTTGCCCAAAAGAGTCCTCAAGGATGTCCCTTTTCTACAAAATGGCATATACAACACATAGTACTCATTTAAGTACAAGGAAAATTTCGGTATCATAAAATTATCTCTAGCAAAAAGTAGTACTATCAGCATTCAGGAAGTTGTGAAACAAACATCAAGCCTATCTCTTTTGCCATGTATTTCCATTAGTTTTTAGGGGGCAGTTTAAAGTGCCATTCTTCCTGTTTGTATCTATTTTGCTTTACTGTTTTTCTTTGCTAAGAAGGTAAATTCTTATGGGTGAGGGAGGTGATATCAAATAACAGAAAGTGACTATGGTATAAAGAACAAAAGACATTATAAAGCAAAAAAATAAAGATGACTAGGAAAGGAGGTTGCTCTCATGAAGTAAGAGCAAAGCATAACCATTGAACTACCCCTGTATGTAATGTCAAACCACCAGTCAACAAATATTTATTAAGCACCTACTCTGTACTAGGCATTGTGCCAAATAAATGCCAAAGACAGTCCCAGCTCTCAAAAAACTCACAGCCTCACACAGTGGAGACAACATTCAGACACCTATGGACAAACATATATACAGGACATACTGGAGAATATCTCAGAGGGAAAATACTGGCATTAAGGAAGATCAAGAAAGGTTTCTTGTAGAAGATGGGATTTTAACTGGGACTTGCAAGACAGGAGGTAGAGATGAAGACGTAGCACATTCCAGGTGTGAGGAATAGCCAGTGAAAATGCCCAGAGTTGAGAGATGGAGTAACTTAGGTAAAGAGCTTCAGGGAGGTCCCTGTCAAAATATTGCAGAGTACATGGGGGTTTGTAAATTATAATAAAACAGGAAAGGTAGGATTAGGCCAGGTTACAAAGAATTTTAAGTGCTAAACAAGGTATTTAATATTTGGTTCTGATGGTGGTAAGAAGCCAGGGGAATTTATTGATTGGGATTGGTGGGGGTAAAATGGTCAGATCTGTGAGTTAGGAAGATCAGTTTGACAAGTGACTGGAAGGTGGACCAGAATGGGGAGAGACTTGAAGCAGAGAGATTTCACATCAGAATATCGCAGTAGTACAGGCATGAAGAAATGAGGCCCTGCATAAAGAAGTGACAGTGTCAGAGGAGTGAAAAGCCATATCCCAGATATGTGATGAAAGTAAAATCAACGGGAATTGAAAACAGATTGGTTCTAGGGAGTGAGAGGGTAGAGTAAAAAATGACTACTATGTCATGAACCTGAGTTACTGGAATGTGATGTCCTTGAGAGTAATTGAGAAGTTTGAAAGAAGAAAGGATTTCTAGAAGAACTTTGTAGTTGGATAGGAAACAAATCAATTTACCCACAAAATTCTAAATTTAATTATATGATAATTGTCAGTAAATTCTAAATTCATGTATTCCTACTACATGTGAATGTCCCAAAATCCTACAATAATATTGTCCATTTAAGGGTGAAGATGGAGCATTTCTGAGGAAAACTATGATGATTCCTCCAGATTGTCCTTTTTTTTCCCCCTCTCTCCCATGCATGGTTTCACAATCCTACCCACTCACAATACATCTGGGTTTATATGAGAGCAAAGGAAGGAGAGTTCTGCCAAAGATATTTTGGTTCTTTAATTTCTCTAAGAGCATGTATTTAAAGCTTGGATGAAGGAGAGGCCTTTTGGAAAGAGGATATGGCATCAATGTTGTTTTAATTTAAAGCTCCTAGACTTGAATTGCAAGAATGTGCCTCAATCTAGAGACCATTTCCTTACAGAATCCTAACACAGAATTAACTTGGAGTAGACTTTCCAGTAAATGGAACAACCGAATATTGATTGGTTGTTGGCATTCACGTGGGGCTACTGCCATCATGAGATGGAGGTGGGGAAGGGATTTAAAAAGTGGGAGTCATTATCTAATGTGGTCCCAATTTACTCCTTCCCCTCCCCCCACCAGGGTAGTTTGTCTGACTCATTCATGGCAAAGCAATCATTGGGGAGGCTTTTTCAGAGAGAGGGAGGGCCAATACAAGAAAATAAAGCTAAAGGTTGTCTAACAAAGTCCAGATGTGCTATGGTGCGTGCCAACCAGTATGTTCAGATTATAAGTCATAGCCTGCTGTGCTTGTCAAGCCAGCACCAGCAGTGGAATTAAATAAAGCTAGAGAGAATTCTTTATGGCATTAATGTAATCTATTCAGTGACACAATCTTTCACAAGGTGATTGCTTTCTGAGCAATTTTTCCCTTTTCAAGTAAAGATTTTTATAATTTTCATATAGTATTGCTATAGCTTGAAAGTCTTATTTTTTAATGAGTTGCAAAAAAATTTTGTTAAAAGGTGGGTTTCATTTTTCAATCTAAAAAAAGCTCCCCTTTATTTTATTTCATTTTACTTTTTAAAAAGGGTTTTGAAATTGCCTTTGGATTTAACATCAGTTATTTGTGATTATATCCTGAGTTCTGCCAAGTGAGCCTTCCATTCCAGCAAAGAGTCGGAGGATCTGAGTTCTGTGTCCTGTCTGTCATTTAATATCCCTGTGACTTTACAAGTGACTTATCCTCAGTGGGACATAGTTTCCTTGACTGTAAAGTGAAGTGTTAGGCTAGATGACCTCTAGGGTTCCTTTCTGCTCCAAAATCTGGAATTTTTATGAGAAAAAGGTCAAATGACCAAAAAGATAGAAGACTAAGTGACCTTTTTCTGTAATTCTCATGACCTCTTACAATGCCATAAAATAATAATACACAAGAGGTAAAGTAATTACAGCTTTCTCCACAGACTTAGATATCAAGAACCCTTTAGAAATAACAGCCTGATTAACATCAGAGAAGGCTAATACTTGTCATGCTTACCCACCACCCTCTTCTCTAGACTCATGCAGGCTGGACTTAGGCTGTGGGATCCACTTAGCAATTCACTTCCTGGTGATACAGGCTCTGCCATCACACATTGGCCCTGCCCCCATGACAGTATTCTGTGACAGTAAGCGGCAAAACTCAGTTTTTCTCCCCACCCCTCGTTCCTTTACCTGGTTTAGAAGAGGTAAAGGTGTAGGAAAGGAGAAGCGTTCTCTGAGTCGACAGCTATACTACTCAACCAAAGAAATTAAGAATAGAGTATATTGGGAGAAGGCACCGTATGTGTGTATTTGGGCAGAAGAAAGGATATGAGGGGAGTAGGTCTCCATGAGGACTGAAGGGTTTGCCATCCAGTGGGGCCTACTACTATCATTGGAGGCAGGGACCATGGCTGACAAAAAATGAATCCCCAGTATGAGAGGCTGAGACAGGTTTGAGGTCCAGCCCTTGGAGGAATCCACCATCAAAGAGGAGGAGATAGAAAGTGAGCAATAGGAGATTGAAAGGTTTCAAGAAATGACTGAAATTTCCTTTAAAGATCTCAGGAAGAAAAAAAAGTAAGTTAAAAACTTTGAACACGAGTAGATAAATCAACATTAATAAGAGAAGAAATGATATCATTTAAGACATCTTAATAAGTGCAAACATCTCTGTATAAATATTTCAAGAAAAATGAAAATGAATCAGTACCTGAGGAGGTAGAGGACCCTGTGCATTTCGAAAAGAACTTGGTATCTTAGCAGGATGTTTCCATTTAGTTCAAGAGAGAAATAAGAATTGTGACAGTGGAATTTATGACTAGCCCACAAAAAGTGACAGAATAGAAAAGCTTGATTGTCTCTAAAGAAACATAAGAGAAAAAAGACTGATTAGAAATGCAAAACCCGGGGCGGCTAGGTGGCGCAGTGAGTAGAGCGTCAGCCCTGGAGTCAGAAGGACCTGAGTTCGGATCTGACCTCAGACACTTAACGCACACACAAACAAAAACCTAGCCGTGTGGCCTTGGGCAAGTTACTTAACCCCAATTGCCCTCCAAAAAAAAAAAAGAAATGCAAAACCGGGGGCGGCTAGGTGGCGCAGTGAGTAGAGCGCCGGCCCTGGAGTCAGAAGGACCTGAGTTCGGATTCGGCCTCAGACACCTAACCCACACAAACAAAAACCTAGCCGTGTGACCTTGGACAAGTTACTTAATCCCAATTGCCCTAAAGGGGCGGCTAGGTGGCGCAGTGAGTAAGAGCGCCGGCCTCGGAGTTGGGTTGACCCGAGATCAAATCCAGCCTCAGAAAATGAGCACCCACACATAAATAATGACTAGCCGTGTAACCTTGAGCAAGTTACTTAACCCCAATTGCTTAAAAAAAAAAAAAAAAGAAATGCAAAACCACAAAAGTTAAGGACAGTCTGAAAGAAGACAAGCAAAAAACTATAAAAGAAATAATCTGTATACAGGAAACATACATTGAAATCGAATAAAGGATGCATAGAGACCACTTAAAGATACATCTTCCAGAAGAAAAGTAAAAAAATAAAAATAAAAAAAACCTTCAAAACTTGACGTTTAGAATGCATGAAATAATATAAGAAAATTACCCAGAATTTCCCAACATAGAAAAGAAAGTATCCATTAAAAGGATACAAAGTTCTCTTCCAGAGGAAAAAAAATATTAAAAACCTATTCTACAAACTCCAAAACACATATTGGTTAATGTTAAAAATTTGAATGACTAAGAGCAAGTTCTGTAAGTGACCAGAAGAAAGACCTTCAAATATCAAGGAAAAGAAATTCAAATGGCACAGTGCTAATCTGTACCCAACAAAAACCACATAAGGGAATGGAATAATGTGTTTGGAAAGGCAAAGGAACTTAAGATACAGCCCAAAGTGACACAAAGTTGAGCCAAAGCATCAATCATCCTGAAAAGTTTAACCTAAACCTAAATTTAAAAATGTGATTGATCAATAAAGGATAATCATTTGAAATATTTTTTGTTTTTTAAAAAATTATTTATTTGTAGTTTTCACCATTCATTTCCTCAAGATTTTGAGTTATGATTTTTTATCCCTGTAGTTCCCCTAGCCCCCACCACAAAATAGCAAGCCTACTGAATACCCCTTTCCCCAATCTGTTCTCTCTTATATCCTCCCCCATCACCTCCCTAACTTTCTAGTAGGGCAAGATGGATTTCTATACCCTAGTGCCTGTATATCTTATTTCCCAGTTGCATGTAAAAAACAAAAATTTTTTAAACATTTGTTTTTAGAACTTTTGAGTTCCAGATTTTTTCCCTTCTACTCTCCTTACCGCTACCACTGGGAAGACAAGCAATTCAATATAGGTTGTAAATGTATAGTTACCCAAATCATTTCCTTAGTAGTTATATTGTGAAAGATTAATTATATTTCCCTCCATCCTGTCCTTCTCCCCCACTTATTATATTTTTTTCCTTTGACACTATCCCTTTTCAAAAATGTTTGCTTATAACTACCCTCTCCCTCAATCTGCCCTCCCTTCTCTCCTCCATCCTCTTATCCCCTACCCCCCTATTTTCCTGTAGGGCAAGATACTTAATTGGGTGTGTATATTATTTCCTCCTTAAGCCAAATTCAATGAGAATAAGGTTGTTCCATTCCCTTTCACCTTCCTTTTCCTCCCCTCCATTATAACAGTTTTCTCTTGCCTCTTTTATATGAGATAATTTACCCTAATCTATCTCCTCTTTTCTCCTCCCAATAAATTCCTCTCTCGCCTCTTAATTTTATTTTTTAAATATTATCCCTTCATATTCAACTCATCCTGTGCCCTCTGTCTATATACATGATACATATGCCTACACTCACATATATATTTATATACACATATACCCTCCTATACATACATTTATATGTATGTATACATACATACATACAGTTATATGTATGTATACATACATACATACATATATATATATTTCCTTCAACTATTCCTCATACTTAGAAAAGTCTTGTGAGTTACAATTATCATTTTTCCATGTAGCAGTGTAAATAATTCAACTTCAGTAAGTTCCTTATGATTTATTTTCCCTGTTTACCTTCTCGTGTTTCTCTTGCTTCTTGTATTTGAAAGTCAAATTTTCTGTTCAGCTCTGATTTTTTTCATCGAGAATGCTTGAAAATCCTCTATTTCACTGAATGACCATATTTCCCCTGTAGCATTATACTCAGTTTTGCTGGGTAGGTGATTCTTGGTTTTAGTCCTAGCTCCTTTGACCTCCAGAATATCATATTCCAAGCCCTTCCATCATTTAATGTAGAAGCTACTAGGTCTTGTGTTTTCCTGATTGTGTTTCCATACTACTCAAATTGTTTCTTCCTGACTGCTTGCGCTGTTTTGTCCTTGACCTGAGAACTCTGGAATTTGGCTATAATATTCCTAGGAGTTTTCTTTTGGGGATCTTTTTCAAGAGGCGATTGGTGAATTCTTTCCATTTCTATTTTGCTCTCTGGTTCTAGAATATCAGGGTAATTTTTTGTTGATAGTTTCTTGAAAGATGGTTTCTAGGCTCTTTTTTTGATCATGGCTTTCAGGTAATCCTATAATTTTTAAATGATCTCTCCTGGATCTATTTTCCTGGTCAGTGGTTTTTTCCAGTGAGATATTTCACATTGCATTCTATTTTTTCATTTGTTTGGATCTATTTTATAGTATCCTGATTTCTCGTAAAGTCATTAGCTTCTAATTGCTCCAATCTAATTTTGAAGGAGTTATTCTCTTCAGTGAGCTTTTAAAATTCCTTTTCCATCTGGCAAATTCAGCTTGTTAAGGCATTCTTCTCCTCACTGGCTTTTAGGGCCTCTTTTGCCATTTGAGTTAGTCTATTTTTTAAGGTGTTATTTTTTTTCAGTGTATTTTTTGGTCTTCTTTAGCAGGCTGTTGACTTGTTTTTCATGATTTTTCTTGCATCATTCTCATTTTTCTTCCCAGTTTTTCCTCCACTTTTCTTACTTGATTTTCAGAATCCTTCTTGAGCTGTTCTATAGCCTGTAACCAGTTCATATTTTTCTTGGAGGCTTTTCATGCAAGAGTTCTGACTACTCTATCTTCATCCTGATCCATCCATTGATCCTTTTCATCCCCAAAAAAGAGGATTCTATGGTCTATTTGTGCTTCCTTTGCTTGCTCTTCTTGCCAGCCAGTTACTTGACTTTTGAGCTTTTTGTCACAATAGAACTCTGTTTCCAGAATGGAGAGAGCTTTGTCCCAAATCGCTGGGGGTTTTGCAGCTTCCAGAGCTATTAGGAGAGCACTGTCTCTACAGCCCCCCAAGCTCTGGTTCACTGGCCATACACCCCAGAACCACCACCCAAGACCATGATCCAGATCCAAGCAGGTTAAAGCAAGAGCAATTACACTCTGAATGGTCACTTGGTCCCCCTATCATCTGCAGGCCAGTAGCTCCTGAGGCACCCATGGGCGCAGCCACTGCTCACCCTGGGGGCAGGGGCCAGACCGAACTCTTCCATTCCCTCCGTTATGACAGAGTTCCATACTGACCTTTTACTTTGGTGTTTATGCGTTGAGAAGTCTGTAAACCACCACAGCTGCTGTTGATTCACTGTCCTGAAGTCAGCTCTGGCCACCACTGGTCAGGTCCAACCTGGTGCCAGAACTGTACAGTTCACATGGGACTGTGCTCGGCTCCCAGCTCAGTGCACTAGACCTTTCTTGTTGGCCTGCCAGGCTGCCTTCAGCAGGAGATTTATTTCTCTATGTCACTTTATGGGTTTTGTAGCTCTAAAGTTTATTTAGCATCATTTTTTTACATGTATTGGAAGTGATTGGAGCTGGAGTTAATGCCAAATTTGGGCTTCTCCCTGAAAGATTTTTAAAATAAATAAAATGCCAAATACTAACAAATTATTTGTTTGGCAAAAGTAACTTGTGTAATAGAAACACAAGAATGACAAACCATACAACAACCAAAGAAAGTACAAGTAATAAATTCCCCTCTTCCAAAAAAGGGGAAAAAAACAGAAAGAGAAAAATACCTCTAGCATTAAAAGTTACAACAGGAACCACTCAGAGATTTCTAACTAAAAGTACATAAAGAGAAAAGGGTGAAAGTGGAACATAAATGGAACAAATGGTTGGAATAACAGACCTGAAATTTCATAGACTAAACCTCACAACATCCCATCATTTACAGGTGAATCAATATTCCTTTGTGGGTCTGAAGGGCAGAATGAATGAGTATATAAAAAGGAGAGGGAAGGGAGAAGACATAATAGTTGTGTGATGTATTATAATCATGTCACTGGTAAAAAATGAAGGAAAAATAACTCTGATGGTCTCTTAAGAGCTATATATCTGAGAATAGGTGAGGTAGTAAAGGGAAGGATCTTAACTGAGAGAAAAAGAAAATCTCAATTCATTGGTGGTAGGGAATACTGTTGGAGAACCCTTGTGGGTGGTGGGGAAGGAAAGTATTCGATAAAGTGGGACATTGGGATTTTAATGACTATGTAATCTGCCAGAATTTGGTGCCTAATTGTTAGGAGTCTTTTGCCTCTATGGACAGCATCCTGACTCAGGATCAGAGCTCATAGAGGTTGCTGATCATCAGAAAGGTGGTAAAGCATGAACTGAGAGTAAAGATTCATAGCAAATGATGGTTGGGGGCAGGGGATAGAGGAATGATATTGGGCAGGGTGGAGAATAGAGTGATGAATCAATCAAACATTCTGAGACACAAGAGGATGCAGAAAATTTGCTAAAACCTAACAGGACCAAAAAAGTCGAAGGGAAGGAGAAGAAATGGAATTTTATTAAACTACTTAAATGAGGGAAAAGGGAGAAGAATTTCATATATATACAAGAAAGAAAAATGAATTAGTATAATAATTAAAATTCAAAAATTAGGGAAAGAAGTGACAAATGAGGGAGGGAGTTCAGGGTGAGGAGAATTCAGTGGTGGGAACAGGATCCTCTTAAGGTAGATTAAGCAAAAAAAACCAACAACAAACAAAACAAAAACTGAAGAGATAACATACTATCTTTACAGAGGAAAAAGAACAAAAAGTCTCAGTTTGAAAGAAAACAATATTAGAGACAAATGTAGGAGAACATAAACCTAACGTTTATAACTTTAAACACGAATGGATTAAATAATCCAATTAAATGAAAAAAAGTGACAGATTATATCTAAACAAACAAAAAAAAAACCCCAATAACAACCCCACAATCTGTTGTTTCTAAGAAATACATTTTTACAAAAATGTTGTATACACCGAATGAAAATGATATTCTGGAAGAAAATTTAGTTTGCATCAGGTGAATTCAGAAAAACAGAAGTTGCTATTGTGCTGTCTGATAAAGCAAAAACAAAAATTCACAACATAAAAAGATTTTTTTAAAAACTGCAGTTGCTGAAAGGAAGCATAGATATAGCAATAATAATATTGAGCTTGCATGCTTCAGAGACTTTAGTATCCAAAATTGTAAAGAAAAAACTAACTGAATTTTGAGAAGACTTAGTGAATAATGCAACAATAAAAAGAGACTTTAACAACTCTCTTCCAGTTTTCAACAATTATGATAGTCAACAAAAGGGAAAATATAGAATTGAACAAATTGCTAGAGAAAATAAAGACAAAAGATTTAAAATATTTTCTAAATGGGGTTGCTTCCAAATAAGAATATTTCTCAAAACCACAAGGACCCTTTATAAAAAAAAGTGCCTATGTATTAGAGTACAGAGATATTACAAACATGTAAGAAGTCAGACCATAGTGCAATAAAAATATTACTCATTTCAGGCAAAAAACACAGACCAATCTGTAGACTTAACAACAAAATCCTAAATAATGAGGGGATCAAAGAACAAATCATAGAAATATGTAAAAGAAAATTATAATGATGAAATGATAAACCAGAATTTCTGGGATGCTAATACAGTCCTTGAGAGAAATTTGCATCCAGAAGCACAAAAGAGGAGATATTAAACCTTGGAAAAACAAATTAGATACCAAAAAAAAAGCTATAGAAGTGATAAAAATAAAGCTAGCTCAATGAAAAGACTAACACAATTGATCAACTTTCAGCCAACTTGAATAAAAAGTTTTAAAAATCAAATCAATAATATAACAAATAAACGGAAATTACAACAAAATCAGAAGAAATAAAAATTGGCAAAAATCTGCTAGCTCTGAAGAGATAATTATATGCTAACAAAACTGAGAAGGCAAAAAACAATAGTGAAATGTCTTAAAAAAATATAAAATACAAAAATGAACAAAAGGGCAGATAGAGGTCTTAAATAATCCAATCCTGGAAAAGACAATAGAACTAGCCTTAAAGGAACTTCCAAGGCAAGGGGGTTGGAACTCCTGATCATGAAAGAGAATTTGATGTAATTTTTTAAAGTTGATTCTAGTACTACACAAATTATTCTCTAGAATTGAGTATTATACTAAATTCATTTTTATAAGACAAATATAGCCATAATATAAAATAATACACTGGAGACCTGTAAACTTTTATCATTTATATTGATTTTAAAATTATAAGTCAAATCTTGTAAAAAGAAACTACACCAATTCATCCAAGAAATCATCCATTATGACTAACTTGGATTTATAAAGATTATAAGTTTTAAAAGATTATAAATTTATATATTTATTATATATTTTATGTTATATAATTACATATTATATAAGGTTATTTATAAGATTATAAAGATATAAAGATTATAAATATAAAGGGATATGAAAATTGTTTAACATTAGGAAAACAACAATTAATAATATTCAAAGCCAGAACTTCCCTATCCTTCTTTATCTAATAATTGCAGAAAAAGCCCTTGATAAATTAAAACACTCACTTTTGTTGAAAATGAAATCTGCAAAGTATACAAGGACTTTTAAAAAATATCTTAAATATCTCTCTAAACCCAAAAGCAATCATTATGTACACTGGGATGGAATAGAACCGTACATAACAAGTAAAGGGGCACAGTAAGGATACCTATTCCCCTTGTTATTATTTCATGTTTCTAGAAACATTGGCAGTAGTCCTAAAGTGAAAAAGAAATAAAAAATATAACTATAGGTAAAAAGGAGATAAAACTATTCCTGTTTGCTGATGATATGATGATTTATTTACAGCAACAAATGGTAATAACAACAGCAACAAAATATGAGGTAATAATAAGGAGAATCTCATTCCACATGTTTCCAAAAATAAGGGGAGCAATTTACCAAAGCATATAAGATACTTATAGATTTATTTACAAAGTGTTCACTAAGAAATAAAGAACAACTTAAATAGCTGGAGGAGTATCTTGTTACTAGGCCATGCCAGGACAATAAAAATGACAATATGATCAAAGTTAATATGCAGTTTTAATACTTCACCAGTCAAACCACTTAAAGAATATTTTACAGAAGTCAACAAAATAATAAAATTCATTTGCCAAAACAAAATATCTAGAATATCAAGGGAAATCATGGAAAAAAGGTAAGGATGAATAGGGAATAGCACTTTCTGAGGAATAATACCTTATACTATATAGTGGCAATCATTAAAAACATTGGACATTGGTTTAAAAATGGAGAAGATCAGTGTATAGACTAGGTAGATAATGTAACTTAGTAACCTAATATTTGATAAAAACAGAAAACATAAACTACTTCAGAAAAAAATTTGTATTTGAAAAAAAAAAGCCCTTGGGAAAATGAAAATATTCTGGGAGACATCAAGCCAACACTATGACATATTTTACAATAAATTCAAAATGAATTTCTTTATTTTTATATGATCTTAATATTCAAGATTAAGACATTAGAACAATTAGATGAAAAGCACATCATATACCTTTGAGAGCTCTGGGTAACAGATGTACACTTTACCAAATAGAAGGATTAAAGCAATTACAAATGAGAAGGGCGACTTTGAAATTGCAAAGCTTCTGCACAAATAAAATAACACAGTAGGAAAAGAAGGAAAATAGATAGATGGGGGGAAAAGATCTTTGTATTAGATTTCTCAGAAAAGGCTAGAAGATGTATATATAGAAGACCAAAAGTCACTCCTCAAAAGATAAGTGGTCAAACATATATGAACAAACAATGAAGTGAGTTACATGAATTTTGGGGGTTTCCAGTGCATATACAAGTTATGTTTACACTACACTGTAGTTTATTAAGTGTGCAATAGTATTACGTCTTAAGAAAATCAACATACATACCTTAATTTAAAAACACTTTATTGCTAAAAATACTAACCATCATCTGAGCCTTTAGCAAGTCATAATCGCTCTGCTGGTATAGGGTCTCGCCTCTGTGTTGATAGCTACTGACCAAAGCAGGGTGGTGGTTATTGAAGGTTGGGATGGCTGTGGAAGTTTCTAAAAATAAGACAATAATGAAGTTTGCCCCATCTGTTGACTCTTCCTTTCACTTGAACACTCAAGAGTTATTGTAGAGTTATTAATTGACTTGATTTAATATTGTGTCTCAGGGAATATGGAAGCCTGAAGAGAGGGAGAAATATGGGGGAATGGCCAATCAGTAGAGCAGTCAGAACACACACCACATTTACCAGTTAAGTTCACTGTGTTATCTGGGTGCAGTTCATGACACTTCAGAATAATTGCAATATTAATATCAAAGATCATTGATCACAGATCATCATAATAGATATAATAATAATGGAAAAGTTTAAAATATTGTGAGAATTACCACAGTGTAACACAGAAACATGTGAGCACATGCTGTTAGGAAAATGACATCTATAGACTTGCTCAACACAAGGTTGCCACAAATCTTCAATTTGTAAATTTGTAAAAATTTGTAAAAAAATTGTAAGAAGGGGCAGCTAGGTGGCGCAGTGAGTAGAGCATCGGCCCTGGAGTCAGAAGGACCTGAGTTAGGATCCGGCCTCAGACACTTAACATACACACAAACAAAAACCTAGCTGTGTGACCTTGGGCAAGTTACTTAACCCCAGTTGCCCTCAAAAAAAAAAATTTGTAAGAAAACCCAAACCAATATGGTATCTTCAAAGTGTAATAAAATAAAGCATAGTAAAAGAGGTGTGTCTGTATTGATTAATTTTGTTTATTTTTTGGTCTTTTTTTCCTCTTTTTCTTTCAAGACCATTATTTGTTATATTGAATAGTTCTCTAGAAGTTTAGACTGGAAGGGAGAAAAAGTGAAAGCTAAGCAAAAACAACCAACACCCAGGACCAAACAACAGGTCTTCCAGCATCCTATAGCATAGCACTAGTTCCGAGACCTGCTTAATACATGTGGAGAGTAATGTTTGGTCTATTACATTCTCACTCTAAATGTAAACTTTTATCTGTATTTATTCAATTTAGGTTTAAAATGTATAGCAATGTTTAAAAACAGAAGTATGACTTTTGTCACTGTCTTCTATGGAAGATCCCTATACTCAAAGGTATATAGCACTAGTATCAATTCATGCCCAAATAAGGGCAACTCCTCATTAGGCAAATCTTTAGTGGGGGAAGAAAGAATAATTTCTACTTTGGGAAGATTAAGTGGAGACCAGAATTCAGATTAAATTGATACTATTTTATCTGTGGTACACCAAGATTTAAGAGGCTAAGACAAGCATGAAGACCAGTTATTTCAGCAGGATTCCAAGACATACTATATTAGGAAACTGAAATTCAGGGATTGTTAAGAATATGTCATTTGTTGATTTGATGAGGTCTTTTTATTTTAACTGTTTGTGTTGTCTACTTCCACCTGGCACTGATGTGTCAAATGTAACCCTGGATTGGATCCACCAGACCTCTCCTAACTCATTTATCACTTTTTAATATAGAGCTTATTCATCTCTTTTTCTGTATTTTTAATGCTTGTTATGTAAGTATCAAATCCATAGTCACATAGATTAATTAATTTCAAAGATAGTAACACTGAAGATATCAGTTGACTTCTGGAGTACCAGAGTTGGTAGTAGATACTTTATCCCACTGTTAGACTTTATACATAAGATTGCCTGTAGAGATCTACTATTTACTATAAATTATTCCAATGATTTGTTTTACTTTACTGTACTTATTTCTGGACTGTATTTCTCTCTGGGAGAGAAGCACATGAATAAAACACTTTAAAACAGAACAAAAGAAATGCTGCCATCAGAACAGCTTCCTAGATACTGTTGTGATTCGTTTACAATCTTTAGCCTAGGGCAACTTTTCTACTTCAGAATGATTCTGTGACTGAAGAGAAGGGTTTGATCCCTTGGGTCTTTGACTTGTAAGTAATTAAGCAAGATTATCAGTTTATGCTATTCAAAAGACAGTCTGTGTGGTCAGTCTCTATGACATTTACTGGAGGATTAATGTCATGCTTTTTAAGCTACATCAGTTATGTACATGAACATACATGAAATGATAGGTTATTATCATGCCATTGTTGGAGCAGCCAGCTAAAATACCTGTTCTGGAGTTTATGCATGTGTGAGAGAGAGGCAGAAAGTGTTTGTGTGTGGGGAGGTCTGTGTGTGTGTCTGTATGATGTGTTTTTGTTATATTAGGTGAGAGAGGTGTTTAAGAGAAGAAAAAAGACCACAGCTTGGAGTAAAAAGGGGATGGGAATTGACAGTAGTGATAACACAGAGGTTCTTAAGTCTTGTTTTGCTTCTGATATTTCTCCTAAAGAAAATAATAGTTGCACTAGAAATGGCAGGGATTTGATTTCCAGGATATGTAAAGAGATAGTAAGAAGTTATCTAATTATTTTTTTGTAAATTCAAGTCATCTACCCCTGATGAACTGAATTCTGGGATAGTAAAAATATCACTGGAATGGATATTTTGAAAGAGCATGCAGAATATGAGAGACCCTACAGAACTGGAAAAGGGCAAATATTGTCTCAATTTAAAAAATTAAAAGGGACTTGGGAAGTTAGGTTTAGCTATAGACTAGGAAAGTTGCCTTCTGGGAACTCTAGAATTTGGCTATAATATTCCCAGGAGTTTTCTTTTGGGGATCTTTTTAAAGAGGTGATTACTAGATTCTTTCAATTTCTGTTTTCTCCTCTGGTTCTAGAATCAGGGCAGTTTTCCTTATTAATTTCTTGAAAGATGATGTGTAGGCCCTTTTTTTGATCAAGGCTTTTAGTAGTCCCAATAATTTTTAAATTATCTCTCCTGGATCTATTTTCCAGGTCAGTTGTTTTTTCATTCGGATATCTTACATTGTCTTCTATTTTTTTTCATTCTTTTGGATCTGTTTTATAATATCTTGATTTCTCAAAGTCATTAGCTTTCGTTTGCTACATTCTAATTATTTTTTTAAAGCAATTGGGGTTAAGTAACTTGCCCAAGGTTACATGGCCAGTTTTTGTGTGTGGGTGTTAAGTATCTGAGGCCAGAACCCATCCCAGATCCTCCTCCTGACTCTGGGGCCGGCGCTCTTACTCACTGCGCCACCTAGCCGGTGGTTATTGAAGGTTGGGATGGCTGTGGAAGTTTCTAAAAATAAGACAATGAAGTTTGCCCCATCTGTTGACTCTTCCTTTCACTTGAACACTCAAGAGTTATTGTAGAGTTATTAATTGACTTGATTTAATATTGTGTCTCAGGGAATATGGAAGCCTAAAGAGAGGGAGAAATATGGGGGAATGGCCAGTCAGTAGAGCAGTCAGATAAAAGTGACCACATCTACCTTTAACCCATTTTCTAGTATACTATATACTGTAACTCTCATATACCTTGATTATATGAAAAAGCAAATTCTAACTTTTCTCCTTTCTTCCCTAGTGAATTTCTTTTTCTTTCCCTTTTTAAAAATAAACTTCACAAACCATAAAAAAAATTAATCCCAGCACCTCTTTCTTATTTAACTCACTTTATGACCATTGAAAATATTCATGTTCTGAGGAGATATTCTCCCTCTTTTAGAATATAAGCACATCCATATCATAGAGTCCTTTTCGATTTCTTGACATATTTACCTTGTTTATTTTGGTTCATGTACTTAGATTTCAGAGTTTCTCATCATCTCTGGGTTTTGTTTTGTTTTGTTATTAGAAGTGTTTAAAGGTCCTATATTTTGTTAAAGGCCAATTTTTTCCAGTAAAATTATATTAAGTTTTGGCAGGTATGTTGGATGTAAGCCTCTATATTTTGCCATTGGTATGTAGTATTATACACTTTACTTCATTGTAATATTAACTGGGGCAAAGGTAACCACCATGCCTGGTTTTAGAACACCAGTCCTCACACAACCAACAGATACAGTACCAAGACCACCAATCTTATAGATGTCGTAGAGGCATATTAGTGCTTACTTCAGCATGGTGTCACTATTCCAACCTGAAACTGGCACAAACACTACCATGTTGGGTGTTTATATAATTTATTTTCTTAATGTAAGTACTAATTTCCTTGACAATTTCTTCATATCTTTTCTGGCTATAGGGGTCCTCAGTGGAATCTACTTTATCGACACCAGTAGGCCAGAGGGGTATGCTCACTGGTCTGCCTATTACTCACCAACACCAGTAACTTTTATTAGAGAAGACAACACATTAAACAAGAGTTGAAAAATTGGGTGGCAGGATGTGCTGGGGCAGGGTAAAGTCCATACAGTTAGAAACATAGCCAGGAGGGAAATGGAGCAGAATTGAACTAGCTCATCCCAGTATCCATTTATTGTCTTTTCTCCTTTGATTTCTTGATCCTTAGTTCGGTCTGGTCCTGTTTTATCTTCCTTCCTGAAATAGTTGTATAAAAGTTCAGCTATTATGCTGCTATGGCTCTCCGTTTTTTAACACAATTCCGTTTGTCTTTAAGGATTGGCACACTAGAGTAATTTTTAAAGAACTGTCCTGAATATTTAACTTGACCAAAAATGGTATCACTGCTAATTCCTTCAGTAAAAGCTTTTAAATTATTAATTGATGTGCTTAGTAAAATTTTGAATGGTTGTTTATATAGTAAAACAGTCACTAAAGACGAATTGTGATTACTACACACACCAACTCTACTAACAACTACATAGAATCCACTTGTAACAGATACAAAAAATATCCACAAATTTTTTTTTAAACAAAGTTGTTCTGAAGGACAGACACCTCACGTACAAAAATATTCTTCAAAATAAGCTTGTGATGCTGCCATACTTGAACATACATGGTACAATGGATAGATAGAATACTGGGCCTGGAATCAAGAAGACTCAACTTCCTTAGTTCAAATCTGGCCTGTGTGACCCTGGGCAAGTCATTTAACCCTATTTGCCTCAGTTTCACCATCTATAAAATGAGTTAGAGAAGGAAATGGCAAACCACTCTAGTCTCTTTGCTGAAGATGAGAAGCAAAAAGACAAGTTATCTTCCAAGAACTCACTTGAATTTTATACTTTGAATATGAAGGCTACTGTAGAGGAAAAGAAACTCCAAGGCAAAATTGTTGATAAAGACCAAAGAAGATCCTGGAAAATGTAATGAAATAATTAGCTGAATAAAACTGTTGAGAAGGAAGAATCTGAGCAGCAGCAGCAGCAGAATTGGAGAAGTCTTCAACCCCATTATTACTAAACTGTACTAGAATTCAAGGGGATATATCTGGTATACCTGGTGGGTTCCCAGATGATGGAGCAGCCCTACCCAGATGTGCCTCTTCTAGACCTACCAGTAAAGAGACTGAGAAAATGCCCCGGAGGATAGAGCACTCCACTCAGGTTTGCAGAAATTTAAGGCCTCAAATTTGTAGCGAAGACGGACTGTTTAAAACTAAAATGGAAGCTTTGTTGTGAATTTGGACACTTGAATGTGTGCAGAAGGATGGAAGTGAGCAACATTGTACTTTATTAGTACTATAAAGAAATGGCAATGCAATTTCTAGCCCTTGAGAATAAAATTATTTGAAATTGATGTCATAAAAGGAAAGAGGGTCTGGATGGATTGCAATTTGCATTACTAAAGGAAGCATCCACATTGATGGAATCACAAATCTATTGAAGTTGTTTATCAGTTAAGTGCCCATTTGATCAATATGTGGTAGGTGGCTCCTCTGAATCTATGTAATCTATATATAATAACATAATCTATTTGATATTCTACATGCTCTAAAACTGTGGCAAATCCATAAGCTACTCTGAGCCATATAACTTACCTTTCCTTTTTGGCCTTAAGAATAGTGATATACAAACTGACTGTGATATTACCATAGTCAAAGTTGAATACTTGTAAAAACTAAAATGCTGTCTTCATCTGTCCAGTCCCTTCACTACTTTCAGGACTGAATTGGCTACCAACATTCAAATAGCACCCAAAATCTGAGAACTTGTCATGAGACTGTCAGGGGGCCAGTAACATGCCACCATTACAGCAAAACTTACTAGTCTACTATGTAATAATCAGGTTTTCTTCATTTTAGCCTTTGTTCAATGAAATGGTTGTTAACAATCAAGCTGCTCTTTGACACCTTCCCTCCTGGTGCTTTCTCATTGTATCTTATTATCTCCAAAAAGCTTTTGTGGGATAACATGCTGCAGATAACTGAAGTCTTCTTGCAAGTTTTGTTCTTAGCAGTAGCAAGTTCTTCCAGTCCCAAAATAAGGTTAGAGTTCAAAATATCTGTGTCTCTAAGACCTAGGGGAACTCTTTCCCATGTTAGATATGTGATTACTGGCACGTAGCTTTTGTTACAGGAGTAGACTGCAATGTTTTCTAAGGTTTGACCACAAAGGCAGCTAAACTATTTTTTCAGCTGTCTAATATTCTAAGCTAAAATGACTTTCTCTCAGTCTGAAGGTTGTACCTGCGTTTTTTAAATCAACATTTCCTTCCATCTTTCTTTTCATTAGTCTCATTTTCTAACTATAGGAAAAAATGAGGAGCATAAAAGTATAGTATACATTCTGGGTCACAAATTATTTCTTTGTGTTTTAAAGCTTCTTGGGATTCATCTTCCTAAGTCCTTATTAGCTGTTTCTCTCACATAATTGGAGACTTTTGTGATCAGAACAGGTGAGAACTCTGATTACTTTTTTCTACCTAAATATTTAACTTCAATTTAAAAAGGGAAAACAAAAGTTTACTTTTGATTGAAAGAGGAATTCCTGAAGCTTCAAAAAATGAGGAATACCAAAATTTAAGGTTCCTTGGGGGAACCTTAGCAGGCAGGGGGTGGGGATTGTAGCTAAGTTTATTGTGACAGAGTTCTTGAAAATAATGTATTTGCATAAAACTCTTCTCCCTCGATAAAGACATAAGACAATTTTCTTTGCTAAGGTGTAGAGGAATTTTAGCCTCACATTTTATTTCAGTTCCTTCTGTTTAAAAATCTCTTTATGTACAATTGTCACATTAGATCCAGCAAACATGACCTCACATTTTCTGGTTTGTTCATACCACGAATTTTTTGCATTTCCTTAGAAAATAGAGCTTGACAAGATTATTAAGTTGAATCTGAGAAGGAGTTGTTTCAGATTTGTAAGAAGGGGTAGATAGGGTGATGTGGTAGCTGTGGTGATGACATGAAATGAAGCCTGTACCTCAGTCTGTTTTGGTGACCTTCAAATCAAATTAATATAAGGAAGTTATGTTAGCAAGAAAGCCAAAGGAACAAACCCTCTGGATTTCTAAATATTTAATTCCTAGGAATCCTAAGTTCATTACCTCATTTAAAAATGACTTTGTAGCTCTGGCATTTGGTATTTGTACCTAAATTCCAAAACAAACCGTATTGGGTTTGTTGAATAGGGGATTCTGCCCATTAGGTCTAGTGGCTTTGCCCAAAAAAAAACAAAACAAACAAACAAACAAAAAAAACAACCAAGTATTCAAGTAGAGTAGAATAAGAACCCTTGAATTAAAATTATAAACCTTTGATTTATAAATTCTGAGTATGTCTTCATGTTTGATATATAGTTGAAGGTAACAACAAATTAAAGACTGCTATCCTCTGATGTTGAATTGTTATAGCATGTAGCTGTGATGTTATAAGGAAGTGCCAGATCTCCATGATAACCAAAGTTAGCTTTGCACAAGTAGCATATTCTCTTTAGGATAAATACCTTAAGCTCAAATGTAGTCACTGTAATATCTTTCTCCCTCTCCAACTGATAATGAAAATGATAAAAAAAATTACCATCCAGATGTTTTAAATAAATGACAGAAAGGCCAGACAGTTGTGACCTTTTCTCATAAAACTAAATGAGTATATATTGGTTTATAAAAATAAATGATGATTAAAAGCTATTATCAGCTATAATCAGTTGAGATAACATGTAAAGTGCTTTCCAAACTTTACAATGGTATATAAATGCTAGTTATTATTATTATTTCTTTTAATGGACATTGATTCTGTGGATAATATAACATTATCACTCCATATGTGTTCATTCCTTCCTTTTTTTTTTTTTTTTGCTTTTTGGAGGGAGAAAGGCAGGGCAGTTGGGGTTGTGGTTGTGACTTGTGCAAGGTCACATAGCTAGTTTTGTGTTAAGGATCTGGGGTCAGATTTGAACTCAGGTCCTCCTGACTCCAGGGACAGTGCTCTATTCACTGCACCACCTAGCCTTCCCATTCCTTTCTGACATATAGAGAATACCTTTAAAATTTATGTTAGACTATTCCAGTTATTCTGGAGGGCAGTTTGGAACTATGCCCAAAGGGCTATAAAAAAGTGCATACCCAGGGGCGGCTAGGTGGCGCAGTGAATAGAGCGCCGGCCCTGGAATCAGAAGGACCTGAGTTCAGAGCCAGCCTCCAACATTTAATCCACACAAACAAAAAAAAACCTAGCCGTGTAACCTTGGGCAAGTTACTTAACCCCAATTGCCCTAAAGGGGTGGCTAGGTGGCGCAGTGAGTAAGAGAGCCGGCCTCGGAGTTGGGATGACCCGAGATCAGATCCGGCCTCAGAAAATGAGCACCCACACATAAATAATGACTAGCCGTATAACCTTGAGCAAGTTACTTAACCCCAATTGCTTTAAAAAAAAAAAAAGTGCATACCCTTTGACCCAACAATACCACTTCTAGGGCTATATCCTAAACAGATTATACAAGTGGAAGGAAGACCCGTTTGCACAAAAATATTTACAGTGTCTCTTTTTGTTGTGGCAAAGAATTGGAAATCAAGGGGATGCCCATCAGTTGGGGAATGGCTAAACAATTTGTGGTATATGAATGTAATGGAATATTATTGTGCTATAAGAAATGAGGAGCAGAGGGACTTCATAATATCCTGAAGAGACTTTTATAATCTGATGGTGAGTGAGAAGAGCAAAACCAGGAAAACTTTGTACACAGTTTCAGACACATCATATCTGTGATGACTAACTCTGATAGACTGGGCTCCTCTCAGCAATGCAAGGTTAGAAGACAACTCCAAAAGACTCATCAAAGGATATCCACATCCTGAGAAAAGAACTACAGAATTTGAAGGCAGATTGAAGCAAACTACTTGCTCTTTCTCTTTTGTGTTTTATTTCATTCCTTCTTTCTCATTGTCCACTTCATTGGTTCTTTACAAACTGACTAATGCTTAATGCAAAAATATTTGTAAAGCCTATATCAGATTGTATGCCACCATGTGGAGGAGCGGGGGGAGAAGGAAAGGGAAGGGGAGAAAATTTGGAACTCAAGGGATTGTGGAACTGAACATTGTAAACTAAAAGTAGATAAATTTAATTAAATAAATTTTTTTAAATGTTAATGAATTTTTGAAAAAAATTATGTTAAAATGTGGTATTTGGGGGCAGCTAGGTGGCACAGTGAGTAGTGTCGGCCCTGGAGTCAGTAGGACCTGAGTTCTGGACCCGACCTCAGACACTTAACACACAAACAAACAAAAATCTAGCCATGTGACCTTGGGCAAGTTACTTAACCCCAATTGCCCTCCAAAAAGAAAAAAAAAAGAATGTGGTACTTGTATCCATTCTAGCCTTAGTTAAGTTTCTAGGAAGTATTACAGTATAGTCATCAGTAGACATTCACAGTGTTGGTTATCTGTGGTTTGACCCCTGATAATTAAATTGGAATTTTTTGGAGATTTTCAATATACTGTGGAAAAGTCACACATGACACGTATGTAAAGAAATATGAAAACTTTTTGGTAAGTCTTAAATACATAAATACTGTGTATTATTCATTTACTATTATATTTATACATCCATAAATTTATTATAAACAGCTAATTTTTGGTAAAAATACAGTATGCTAAAGAACTACAAGCTATACACTCTCTTTGTGAAACACCTCGCCTTTATCTACCTACCTTCAGAGTCAGTTACATGATTTTCTCTGTATCTTGCACTTTTCCTAGAAGGAAATCCTTGGTGAAGCAGTTACTGCAATTACACCTAGTTCTTTGAAGACTGCATAGTATGTGAGATATTAATCTCCCTCACATAGAAGCTGCAACTTTTTTATGGGTGTAGTGTGTTGTTTTACTTGATTTGTATGTTAAATAAATATAAACAGAATTATTAAAAATAAAGGCTTGGTGTGGGGCCTTATAATTATTTGTGGTTTTTCACATTCACAGGCATCCTGCACCCCTAACCCCTACAAATGCCAAGGAACAGCTGCATGCACTTTTTTTCCCCAAGAAATCTGAATCTAAAATTTCTGGTTTTGCTTTCTGTCCTAAATAAGCTTTGTTAATCCTCAGTGTAAATATAGAGGAGCTCCATTAAAGTCACTGGGGAATTGTTAATTGTTTGTAAGGGAATTCTTGATGAAGATAAGCAAATTTATCATTATTATTAATTTATTCATTTTTAGTTTTCAACATTCACTTCCATAAGATTTTGAGTCCCAAATTTTCTCCCCCTTCTTCCCCTCCGCTCTCCTCAAGACAGCATGCAATCTGATATAGACTCTACATAAACATTCACATTAACATATTTTCCCATTAGTCATGTTGTAAAGAAAAATTAAAACCAATGGGAGAAACCATGAGAAAGAAGAAACAAACAAAAAAGAACAAATGGTGTCCTACAATCTTCGTTCAGACCCCATAGTTCTTTTTCTGGATGTGGACAGCATTTTCCATCATGAGTCTTTTGGAGTTGTCTTAGACGTTTGCATTGCTAAGGAGAGCAAGATCTATCAAAGTTAGTCATCATACAGTGTTGCTATTACTGTGTACAATGTTCTCTTGGTTCTGCTCACTTCACTCTGCATCAGTTCACATAAATCTTTCCAGGTTTTTCTGAAGTCTGCCTGCTCATCATTTCTTATAGCACAATAGTATTCTATTACATTTATATACCACAACTTGTCCAGGCATCCCCTTAATTTCCAATTCTTGGCCACCACAAAAAGAGCTGCTATGAATATTTTAGTACGTGTGTCCTTTTCCATTTTTGTGACCTCTTTGGGATACAGCCCTAGAAGTGGTATTTCTGGATCAAGGAATGTGCATGTTTTATAGCCCTTTGAGCATAGTTCAAAATTGCTCTCCAGGATGGTTGAATCTGTTCACAACTTCACCAACAATGCATCAGTGTTCCAGTTTTCCCACATATTCTCTAACATTTATCATTTTCCTGTTTTGTCATATTAGCCAATCTGATAGGTGTGATATGGTACCTCAGAGCTGTTTTGATTTGCATTTCTTTAATCAGTAGTGATTTAGAGCATGCCTGTTCATGTCCTTTGACCATTTATCAGTTGGGGAATGATTTGCAATATTATTGTTTTTTTTTTAAAGCAATTGGGGTTAAGTAACTTGCTCAAGGTTACACGGCTAGTCATTATTTATGCGTGGGTGCTCATTTTCTGATCTGAGGCCGGATCTGATCTCGGGTCATCCCAACTCCGAGGCCGGCGCTCTTACTCACTGAGCCACCTAGCCACCCCTTTAGGGCAATTGGGGTTAAGTAACTTGCCCAAGGTTACACGGCTAGGTTTTTTTTTGTTTGTGTGGATTAAGTGTTGGAGGCCGGCTCTGAACTCAGGTCCTTCTGACTCCAGGGCCGGCGCTCTATTCACTGCGCCACCTAGCCACCCCTTGCAATATTATTATTATTGTGTTAATTTTGAACTGAGGTTCACTTCTATAGCATGGAAGGAATCAGAAGGAAATCTTGATGGATGTTTACCCTGATTAATATTTATTAATATTATTAATAGCCTGTTATGGTTTATAAAAACACTTTAAAAATCTTTATTGACCTCTCTGTAGCTTTTGACACTATTCATCACACTCTTCTCATAGATTCTCCTGCTATATATCTTACTGCTTCTCAGTCTCCATTCTTGGATCTTCATGCAGGTCAAGCCCACTAACTACAGGGTGTTCCTCAAGGCTCTGTCCTGGGCTCTTTTCTTTTCCCTCTTTACCAACTCACTTGTTAATCTCACCAACTCACTTTGGTTCAGTTATCATCTCTGTGCATATATTTATTTAATCCAGCTCTAATCTTTTTTTTGAGAAGCAGTCTCATATCACCACCTACCTTTTGCACCTCTCAGATTCAACATAGCCAAAACAGAGCTCATCTTTGCCCAAAAATTTTCCCCTTATTAAGAACTCTCTGTTATTGTTGAGGGTACCACCATTCTCCAATCACTCAAGCTTACAACCTAGGTGATATCCTTGACCCCTCACTCTTTCATTCTTTATATCCAATTTGTTGTCAAAGTCTGTCATTTTTATCTTTGCATCTCTTCTTATATGGCCTTTTGTCTCTACTCACATAGCCACTACTCTGATACAGGCTGTCATCATCTCATTCTCTGAATATTGGCAGTAGCCTTTCAGTTAGTTTTTGGCTCAAGTTTCTCCCTATTGTCTTCTTCCTATTGTTAAGGCTTCTTAAACTTTACTTGTGACCCCTTTTTTCCCCAAGAAATTTTTACTTGACTTCAGTTATATAGGTATGTAAAATAGGTATACAAATGAAATGTTTACTGATAATAAATTATTTTAAAACAATTCTTTGGTATACACATAATTTTACCATTTATTAAAGATGAAAGTAAATTTGCATACTAATGAGATGAATGTGCTTGTTTATTTTTATATAAAGAATTAAATCTTGGCAGAATCTTTGATACTGCAAGACATAGAGCATCTTCAACATTTTTTCACAGTTGATTGATATTTTAATTTTATAATCCTCCCCTTCGCATAAATATATAGTGCAAAATGGTAGAAGTATGTTTAGGGCCATTGGAAATTCTGTCCTAATCCCAAGCCAAAATTCATTTAAAAATTGTATATGTACAGTAAAAACACAGCAATTCAGAACATATTGTAATCTTGAATCTGAGCCGAGGTGTTTCTGGCAGCATTCATTGGCATTGCATGACAGCATGTGCAGTACAAAGTGTGTAAGTTATATGTTTAGAACCAGGGTTGTAGTGATGTTGCGTGAATGCAACATGGTCAGGTGATGCCAGAAATACTTCAGATTCATTATGCCTTTGATTTTGAATTAATTTTTGGTCATTGCATGTTCAGAAGCCTTTTACTGTTGCCAGATTTTTCACAGCCTCCACATTCACTTACTTAACCCCATATGGGGTCAAGACCCAGAGTTCAAGAAGCACTGCTATAGTATATTTCCCCTTAGCTGCCAAAGTGGTTTTTCTACAATGTTTTGTTCAAGTCTATATTTGCCCTTTTATTCATCTTTCTGTTAGACTTATCCAAAACCAAGAGAGGGACATTGAAATCTCCTACAATTATTATGTTCCCATGTATGTATTTTTGTTGTTCAGTTAATGTTTCCTTTGTGAGTTTAAGTGCCAGGGAATTTAGAACATTTAAGTTTAATATTGATATTTTCTGTTTGTTTTTATCCTTTTTTTTGTATTTTGAGTGTTTTTACTTTATCTAATAGCATGATTGTAGCTCCTGCTTTTTCGGATTGGTCTAATGCATAATAAATTTTTTTCAGTTGTTTATTTTTTACTTTGTGTATGTCTTTTTTTTTTAATGTGTTTCTTGTGATCAAGAGATTATGGGGTTTTGTTTTATTACCCTACTTCACTGTCATTCTCTTTCATTTTATTGCATCATTTAATCCTTCACATTTAAAGTTGAGAGTTGGGTTAATATTTTTCTCCATTTTTTGATAATATTATCTGGTATATTTTCTCCAAATTAGAATTTTCCCTTTTACCACTATAAATATTCAGTTATTTTAGCTTTATCTATTTTAAGCTAACCATATTCCCACTGGCTCAAGACAACTCCACCCATCTGTTATAACTTTCCCTGGTTTGGGAGCTTTGTTTCATTTTGTTCATTTCTCTTTATTGTTTTTATCCAGTTATTTAATTCTTTCTTTCTTTTTCCCCTCTCAGTTAAGTAGTCAAATAAAATCCCCCTTCCTCTCCTCTTCAATTTGGTTTTTCATTAGTTTCTTAATTAATTTTTATACATGTTTCTAAAAACAAATTCTTTCTCTCATTTTCTTCATTATTTATCTTTCCTTTCTATCTCTACTATACTTTTATTCTTTGACTCATGGCCCTTGTACTGTGGTACTTTATTCTCTTAATTTCTCATGAAATTAAAGCTTTTAAGCTACCTATCTATTCTTTTCTAAACAGTTCCTGTTATTATCTTATACATCTTCCCACAATATCCTTTTTGTCTATTGTGTTTCACTCTTGGAAATACCAGTTTTTATAGATGATAGAGGGGTTATTTCCCTGTGATAGTATTCTTTCTGTATATCTTATTGTACAAATCATTATTGACCTTTGTCCTCTACTTGTTAATTTTTTTTTCCTATTTGCTTCGAGAATGTGCCCTTACATTCTTCTAGATGTCATTTTCCTCCCTGTTTCCTCCCACCCTGAGCTGATTTCTCTTCTCTTGAGGCAGTATTATGTATGACAGCATCAAATCCCTGCCAGTCATACTCATTGTAAGGCCACAATATCCCATTACACATTATCTCTCTTATCCCATATGTGCATTTATCAGTGGTACCTTCCACCACTGAAACCTGATTTCTCCTTTTTCCTATCTCCCCCTTTATCTGTCCACCCATTTTCCTTTAGGCTCTCTTCTTCCTGAGAGATTACAAAAGTTACTTTCCCTTCCCTTTCTTAACCTTTGACTTTATTAGGGCATATCACATGTTGCTCTCAATTTTATAACTCCCCTGCCCCCTTTTAGGTGCCCTCCCATTTTGCAATCTAGTCCTCCAAAAAACATTGATTCACCTGTAAGCAGTGGCATGAGGTTTAGTCCATGATGTTTTAATTCTATTTCTCCACCACTTCTATTTGCCTTCTACTTTCACCCTTGTGTCTTCTTGTATATTTAGGAGAAAAAAACTCTTAATGGTCTCTCCATTATCATTTTGTTGCTGTTGTCGTCCTTGGTTGCTGTGTTTGTTTACCCTTCTTGTGTTTCTGTTGTCTGGGGTGTTTAGGAAGCAAATTATTTCTTCAGGTCTGGTTCTTTCTAGGAATGTTTTGAATGCCTCTTTTCATATTAAATATGCATCTTTTTTTCATTAGTGATTAGGCTCAGATTTTCAGCGTAGGTCATCTTGAGTTGCTTCTTGAGTTCCCTTGCTCTTTGGAACACATTATTACATTCCCTCACATGTTTTCCCCTGGGTACAGAATAGTCTTGTGTTATTTGAATTTCCTTTCCTCTATATTTGATGATCTTTTTCCCCCATCACTACTTATCTTTCCTTCTGTGGAATTAAAAAATACTAAGGAACTCATCAATCTAAATAACGTAATGTTTCAAATGACAAAATATCCAAGATAGTGAAGTTTCTCATGGCAGTAAAGGTACATTTTGAATATTCTCAAGCTTATCTTTGAGAGCAGCATTTTAGAAATGTAAAGGGGAGAACATAAGATCGTAGATGTAGCACTGGAAAGGACCTTAGAGATCATTTGGTACAACTGGTTCATTTTGTAGGTGCAGATACTGAAACTGGTAGAGGTTAAATGACTTACCCAAGGCAATACACAAAGAGGCCTACCTGGAATTTGAACACAGAGCCAGTGCTGACACCCATGGCTGCCATCTTTCTGTCTGTTCTACCACATTGCCTCATCTTTTGAGAACCTCACCATCTTCTTACTTGAATCCAATAACTTATTTTTGTCCAGATCCCTCTGTTTTGATCAGCATTTCCATTAAGATTTGCATATGTGCACATAAACACTTTATATTCTTCTTTAAAAATGGATTCAGATTTACTTCATAAATATTTCTTTTAAGTTTCTTTAAATACCAAGTATTAAAGATGATCTGCTTTATATTCTTTTTTTTTAAAAATGGCAGGGAAAAACATATTGTTGTTGGCACATTGTTATTAGGTTGATGTGGAAAGCTTTCTTAGCCAAATGAATGAAATACAGATGTTTCTTCCCCTTTACAAACTTTCCGGGCAAGTTCATTTCCCTCCCTTTTTCAAGACCTGCTTTGCAGTATACTTTCATGTATCATGTAACAGCACATATAAAAGAAAAATTGTCTTTAATGTCTTAGATATCACAGAATGTCACCCCAGAACACAGCCTTGAAGATGAATGCATGTCCAACATCTCAGCATCTATAACAGTTTAAAATGCCATAGGAAAAAAAAGTTTAGTCTCTGAGAGAAGTTTCTTATGAGACTAGGGAAAAAGTGGTACAAAAATATGTGCAGATCTGTAAATCTTGAAATATTTCCTGTGTGGCCTCCTAATGTTACCCTAATTTACTCAGTTTTAGTGCATGCTGCTCAAATCTGAATTGTCCTAAATGACCTTCATTCCTTACATTATTGAATAATTATAAATTGTAAAATCTGCTCCTCTCACAAAAGTATTTTTATGCTGCTTTAATTTGGAATTTGATTCAGAGTCACTCACTATTTTGTTTCCCCTTCTTGTAAGACATGAGAAGTAGATGGGAAATTATTCAGGCATGAAGATGCAGGGAAAAATTCAATAAAAATAATTTCTTATTAAATTCCCTACCCAATTCAGGTGCCTGTTATTTGTTTGTCTTATGCATATAATACATATTCACAAAACCTTTTGCTGAATTTATTCTCTTAATATTATTGTCAACCTCTGCTGAGATTCTTTAAAAAGTTCTGAATTTCACTTTATCATGCCATATGAATTTTATCTAAACAGTGTTGTATGTCTTTTTAGACTCAAAATCGCATGAAGTTGATGGCTGACAACTATGAGGATGACCACTTCAAATCTTCTCATTCCAGCCAAACCAACCACAAACCCTCCCCAGACCAGGTATGCCTTCTCTTGTCTTTCTTTCGGATGTTTGAAATATGTGGGATGTAATTTACATCTGCATGTAGAATCTTCATTCTGAAATGATGTTAGGAAAATGAATCGTTAACTTCCTGAAAACCATTCTCTGGTTATTTTCATGCACAGAGTCTCTGTGTGGTAATATGGTGATTTTGAGCCTTAAAAAAAATTGGCTACTCAGAAGTTTTGAGAATAATAACAGAATGTTCTAGAAATTTTTAATGCTTGAGAAGTTTCTTGTTTATCCTCCTTCAGAAACATATCATGGATCTACACTTGTCCTACTTTTTCCCATGAAAGGAAATGTGTCCTATGAGTAAAATAAGCTGAAACTACTTCCTTATGAGTTCAGTGGAGGGCATAGAAGGAAGTAAAACAACAGATTATCTCTTTGGCATGATGGAAATATATATATTGCACACCTTTGACCACATAGATGACAAATGGAAATGGGAAAATCAGTTACCTACTGAACATATATTAAAATATGAACCATCTTTAATTTAATTGCAGATTTCCAAGATCTCTTTTTTTTAGGAACTCAAATGTGGAGTCTTTTCCATTCATTTAGAAGAGTTCTCCACCATGAGTCATTTTCAAAGAAATTCCCTACCTTCAACTTCTCCTCTGTATAATGGAGACAACCATATCTAATTCTGTTCTTTCTGGGAAAAGGGGATTTTTTTTCCAGGATCTTGTAAGTGATGAATGGGGAAGATAAATACTTTCTGAGGGAGCCTTTTTAGATTCAAAATCACCTGAAATTTATAACTTTATCCATAAGAAAACCAGTCTCAGTGAGTCAGAAAATGGTGGGGAGGTGGAAAGAACAAAAATAAGGAAATTAGAATCCATTCTTTTCTACTTTATCCTTATGTCTATGTTTTAAATACTAACCAACTCTTTTTCATTCCCATGCTGCTCTGGGGCCTTATTCCCCTTGTCATCTCTCTTCCAATAGGATGAGGAGGAGGGTATATGGGCATAGCCAATCAGATGCTCTTAGTTCAGCCATTTTGTTCAGAACGGTGAGAACCAGTTTTCCTTAATTGTAGAAAAGTTGTTTTTTACACAATCACTTGTTTCTGTGTGATTCATGAATTTTCCTTTTTTCACATGGTGAATGTATTGTGTTTCTGACATCCTTGTGTTTGGGTGATGGTGTTTTTCCTGTTGTGTGTTTTTATTGAGGAGAACTTCCAGGGCATATAATTAATTTTTTCCAATTATGATTTTTTAATAGATTGTCATATTTAGAATGCCCCTCATAGGGTCCTGGCAACGTTATATTATGACTCACACAAAACTGAAAGCAGAAAATAGACCCTACACTGTATCATTTTCTAAATGGAATAAGTCTGGCTTGGACTTGGGCAAATTCTTTGTATACAGCATTTACTCATGCATGAAGTCATTTTAAAAGCCCCCAAATTTAAAAAAGACATCCAACTAAACTCTTATTTCATTTTCATCTATATATGAATGCCCTAAGGCCTCAGACTTAGGATAACTCCTTTGAATTACTGGAAGCAATAATTTAGCCCCTAGGACATTTTAAAAAATTATTCTCAAGAAGCTGCCAGTATTGGGAAGAAGAGAGCAGGGATTTTTTTAAAAGTCGATGCAAAAAGTTATTTTTCTCCTTTTCTAAAATAGCAGCTGCCAGGACACTGTCTAAAATTTTATTTCCAGCCCAAAATTTAATACAATCTTGGCAGCATCTCCCTTTGATCTTATGCCCTGGAGGTTCCTTAGGAAATCCTTTTCTGTAATAAAAATAATAATTATGATTATGAAGTTCATACTCATTGATGATATTATACTACATTGAATTCACTACCTAAGCTTATTGGTGATCTCACTGTTTTAGAATTAGTTCTTTTTGAAATGTCTTCTCTTGGTATTAAATTACTTAAAGTGATTAGAACACTCATTAGGGAGCACAAACAAGGATGATAAGGTAAGTCGATGGAAATGGGTACATACTGCTGGGAAAATCCCAAGTAACTTAGAAGATATGAAAGAATGTAATATACCTGATAACCTTAAGCAAACTCTTCAAGGAATAGCACAGAGCTTTCTAAGAAGGAGCTAAAGCTGAGGAAACTTACTTCCAAATGATATTAAGCAGCAAGACCAATAGAAAAGTTAAATATAGTTTATAAGTCTTTCTTTCAAAATGTAAAAACAAATTATATCAACAGAAATAAAATATTTCATGAATCAGTGTTTCTGCCACATGACATACCCAGTCAGAGAGGCATTTATCAGTTCTGTGCCCTCATAAATGTCTTGATGGAAGTATGCATTAGTTAAAATCCCTGCTAAACTGTCCTTTCCAAGAATTGGTATCAAATGTTTTAATGTCCTAGGATTTGTCCTCTTAATTCAACTACCCTGCTATATATAGGCAGTCCCACTTCACCAGACCAAATTGTACTTGACATTCCATACAGAAGTCCACTGTAATCTATTTTACCATCTACTCTTACTAGTTACCCTCACCCTCCCTACCAGTTTTCCACCTTTTGCTTTGGTCTGTAATTAAATTAGTACTACCTTTATTCCTGGAAAAAGCTTGTCAGTTAAGTGCCCTGTGCTTCACCTCACCATCCCTTTGACTTCTCACACAGTCTTTTCTCTGAACCACTCTCCAGTTTACCACAATTGCTGGCATATACTAAACTCCTTATAAATGCTTTTCTTATTTATTCATTGAATAGTTGTGCAAAATGTGAAAAATTGTCATGCCTTATGTCTTGTTCCAAGTACTACTTTCATTTGTCTCTTTCCCTCTGCTAATTAGTAATATTGGACTTTACAGATGTAATCTCAAGAATTTCAGAGGCTCTCAGTGGCCATCTAGTCTAGCTTATATCCTCTAAAATATTCAAATGGCTGTAGAACTCCTGTTTGACTAGCTCCAATGGGGAGAAAGCTGCCATGTTTTGAGACAGTCCACTCCACTTTTGGATAGTTGGAATCATTAGGAAGTATTTCCTAATATCAAGTCTAACTTTGCTTTTTTTCTGCTTCTATCCATTGTTCTTAGTTCTGTTCCTTGGGGTCAAACAGAACCTTTTCCACCTAAACAGATCCAATATTAGTAACAAACAGATTTCTGTACCATGACCTGTTTGAATAGCATCAGACAACCAAATCCGTCTATGCTACCTTTAGTCTCACTGATAAATCAAGTTGTGAATTACAAAGGAGAGTTTTATTCAAGATTAAAAAAAAAAAGAATTGTAGTGATAGAAACACTATGAGCAGATAGATAAGAAAGAGGAGAAATAACCAGTAAAAATTACTGGAACAAGAACTAGACAAAAATGCTGCATGGAGTATTCCAGGGTTTGAGTTCTGCTGCTCAATACCAAGGAAAATGCAACCAAGCATGGTACAGAAATCTTTTCCTTTTTTTTGCTAATTGAACATCCTATTATTACCTGTAGCTGGTGACCATTGAGATGATCTAGAAATATAGAAGGTGCCATTGATAAATTGGTTCTTTGAGCTTCATTATACAAAAGTATCTATATATAAACTAGCACCAGAACTCCCTCAAGCAGAGTATATGGTTTCTAAAAAAATACAACATTCAATACTGGTTTATATATTCTCCTAACTAAAAGCTGAAAATTGACTGCTTGCTTATTAGAATAGTGTAACATCCAAATAGTTTTGCTTAGACAGATGGGCAGACAGATATCAAACTCGAAATTTTTAGGGACTATGGAAAAACTGTTAGACTAAGAACAACAGTGTTTTAAGATAACTTTTTTTTACATTTACTTTTTGTTTACACAATTTGGGTTATTCATAGTATCTCTTTATTCCTTTTTTTAATTTCCTAAATGTTCAACATGCTGATTCAGTGCTATTATCAACACTGTAATAGAAGTCTCTTAAATCTCCAAGGCAATTTCTGTGGGTGGGAGATGTTGTAATAGCAAGATTGAAGAGAATAGCATACAGGAATAATGTTCTGAGCTTAGAGAAAATAGTTATTTCAATGAAACTTTATAAATCCTCACACATAATAAATATTAGGGTCAGTTTTTGCAATAAAAGAGTATACTCATCAGGGCAAAACCTGACCCTGGGTTTTCAAAAATGGGTCTGCGATAACTTTAGCAGAGAGTTCATCCAGACAAAGTGAGTGTAAAATTTGAAGATTTTGGTAGAGTTCAGCAGACAAGAAGATCCTAACTGCAAAAGAAAAGACATTTTCTTTCCTAAAAGGGAAAATGATATGACTGTTTTTGCTTAAAAGTGATTTAACTGTAGCATATATTGAGCTTTTGTGGTAAAGAATATAATCCCAAAGCAGCCCTATAATGAAAAACCCTTAAGTGGCTTCTCTGTGAACTTTGCCCTGCTGCCACCAAGGTCAGTGGTCAGCTCTTCTAAAAACTCAGTTCCAGGAATTCATTCAGTAAGTAAAATAATCAGTATTTAGTCAGTACAGCTATGTACTCAGCACTTTGCTAGACATAGTAAGACTTAAAAGAATATAAAAATGGTCTTCTGCCCTCAAAAGGTTTAAAAATCCAGTTAAAATTCAAAAGTAATCTTCTGTACCTAAAATAATAGTGAACAGTATTTGTTTTTTTCAAATCTAGACCTGTGATTTTATACTACAATATATAATTAAAGATTGGGCCTGTGATTTCATTGGTACAGGGAACTCCTAAGTAAGGAAGCTTCTGCTACCACTGCAGGTCATCATTTTCTCTGGAATTTCTAGTCATAAAAAGTTCTCTAACACATTAAAAGATTAAGAGTCTTGCACAGTGTCACACGGCCACTATGTGTCAGAGGAGAGACATGAATCTTTCTGGGTCTGGGTCTTTCTGGCTCTGAGGGCTGTCCTTCTACAATGACACAATGGTATTTATATGTAATTAAGAAATCTGGAAAATGCCTGAGCATTTTAAGGCTGTTCAAACCAAAATATAAGGAGTTTTATTTGATTTTAAGGAATATCGGTAGTTTCCCAAAAAGGTTAGTTATAAAAGAGATTTCCAAACAGAAGTTCCTGTTTCATTGATTTCCTTTAGAAAAAGAGAGAATGTTTTCCAAACAGGAAAAGTAAGGCATTGAGATAAAAGATCACAGTTATGCCATAGCAATGTGATATAAGGTAGTGAAGGGGAAGGGCAGCTAGGTGGCACAGTGGATAGAGTGCCATTCCTGGAGTTAGGAAGGCTTATCTTCCTGAATTCATATCTGGTCTCAGATATTTCCTACCTGTGTGATCCTGAGCAATTCACTTAACCCTGTTTACCTCAGTTTCTAATCTGTAAAATGAACTGGAGAAGGAAATGGTAAACTACTCCAGTACCTTTGCCAGGAAAATCTCAACTGGGATGACAAAGAGTCAGACATAACTGAAAAGTGACTGAAAAACAACAACAAATAACAGTGAGGGGAAGCTGATATATCCATTCATATACTCAAGCTCTCACTTTGAC
>WOXC01000916.1:0-114024 GCA_011680675.1 Gymnobelideus leadbeateri
CCAAATCTATATGAATACAAGTCATTCCCCAATTGAGAAATGGTCAAAGGATATGAATAGGAAGTTTTCAGAGAAAGAAATTAAAGATATCTATAAGCATATGAAGAAATGCTCTAAATCACTATTAATTAGAGAAATGCAAATCAAAACAACTCTGAGATACCACATCTCTCCAGTCAGATTGGCTAAGATGACAAAACAAGAAAGTGACAAATGCTGGAGAGGATGTGGACAAATTGGAACACTAATACATTGCTGGTGGAGTTGTGAACTTATCCAACCATTCTGGAGAGCAATCTGGAATTATGCCCAAAGGATTATAAATAATTTCATACCCTTTGACCCAGCCATACCACTTCTAGGGTTATATCCCAAAGAGATCATAGTAGTGGGAGGAAGAACCATATGTACAAAAATATTTTTTTTTAAACAAATACTTTATTAACTTCTGTTTTACATCATTCATTTCCGCCAGATTTTGAGTTACAATCATTTTCCCCCCATTATTCCCCTACCCAACCTCCCAGAATAGCAGTCCCACAAGATATCGCTTCCTCCAATCTGCTCTCTCCCATACCTTCTCCCATACCCCCATCGACTTTTCCATTAGAGGAAGATGAATCTTTGTGTCCCAATGCCTGCACATCTTATCTCCCAATTATAGGCAAAAGAGTATTAATAATAGTATTTATATTATATTTGAAACATTTAATGTTACGACCTTGAATTTCAGATCCATTTCCTTCCTCCCTTGTCACCCATTCCTTCTTGGGATATAAGTAATTCAGTATATGTTGTACATGTCTAGCTATGCAAAACATTATCATAGTAAATATATTGTGCAAGGCTGCTTATAATTCCCTCCCACTCATCCCACCCCCCACCTGGTCCATTCCCTACATGATCCTGTCCCTCTTCTATAGTGGGTACTTCCAACCTCCCCTCACCCCAAGGATGCCCTCCCATCCATCATCCCTCCTCTCATCCCCCTTCCCCCTATCCTGCTGCAGGTTGAGATATCCCATTTAATATGTATGTCATTTTCTCCCTGAACCAAATTCAATGTGAATGTGGTTTTGCCTTTTTAGCCTTCCTTATTCTCCCCCTCCTTTGCACCCACTTCCCTACATGAGATAGTTTACCCTACCATGTCTCTCCCCATCTCCTCTTGCCACTTTCCTCTCTCACCTCATAATTTCATCCCTTGAGTACTCTCCCTTCCCAACAAAATCAACCTATGCCCTCTATCCATATATAACTGTAATCATATACACACACATTCACATATGTATTCGTGTGACCACACCCCCTTCTTCCATTATTTTCATAGTGGGAAAGATATCATCAGTCACAGATATTGATTTTCCATATAGGAATGTAAATAGTTCAACTTTGATAAGTTCCTTTTGATTTCTTTTCCCTGATTACCTTCTCAGGCATCTCTTGCTTCTTGTGTCTGGATGTCAAATTTTCTATTCAACTCTGGTTTTTTCCTCAAGAATGCTTGAAAGTCCTCTATTCCACTGAATGACCATATTTCCCCTGAAACAAAATACTCAGTTTTGCTGGGTAGGTGACCCTTGGGTTCATTCCCAGTTCTTTTGCCCTCTGGAATATCATATTCCATGCCCTTCGATCCCTCAGTGTAGAAGCTGCCAGGTCCTGGGCTATTCTGATTGTGTTTCCACAATATTGAAATTGTTTCTTCCTGGCTGCTTGTAGTATTTTCTCCTTGATCTGGGGATTCTGGAACCTGGCTATAATATTTCTGGGAGTTTTCTTTTTGGGATCTTTTTCAGGAGGTGATCGGTGGATTCTTTCAACCTCTATTTTGCCCTCTGGATCTAAAACATCAGGGCAGTTTTCCTTGAGAATTTCTTGAAGGGTGATTTCTAGGTTCTTTCCTTGATCATGGCTTTCAGGTAGTCCAATAATTTTTAAATTGTCTCTCCTGGATCTATTTTCCAGGTCAGTGGTTTTTCCCATGAGATATTTCACATTGCCTTCTAATCTTTCGTTTGTTTGGATCTGCTTAACAGCATCTTGATTTCTCATAAAGTCACTAGCTTCCATTTGCTCCAGTCTAACTCTGAAGGAATGAATCTCCTCAGTGAACTTTTGAGATTCTTTTTCCATCTGGCAAATTCG
Source organism: Gymnobelideus leadbeateri (assembly GCA_011680675.1). Taxonomy (NCBI): domain Eukaryota; kingdom Metazoa; phylum Chordata; class Mammalia; order Diprotodontia; family Petauridae; genus Gymnobelideus; species Gymnobelideus leadbeateri. The sequence goes on from WOXC01000916.1 coordinate 2,149, forward strand.
ACTTTTTAAGGCATTCTTCTCCTCATTGCCCTTTTGGGCCTCCTTTGCCATTTGAGTTAGTCTATTTTTTAAGGTGTTGTTTTCCTCAGTCAGGCTGTTGACCCTCATTTCATACTTTTCCTGCATCCTTCTCATTTCTCTTTCCAATTTTTCCTCCACTTCTCTTATTTGATTTTTAAAGTCCTTCTTAAGGTCCTCTATGGCCTGCAACCCACTCATGTTTTCCCCTGGGGCTTTTGGAGCAGGACTTCTGACCTCACAGTCCTTTTCCCGCTCTATGCCCCCAAAATAGGAGTCTAGGGTTGCATTTTTTCTGTTTCCTTTGCCTTGGCATGTTGCCACTTAATTACTTGACTTTTGGGCTTGTTGCCACACTATGGCTTTAAGGCCAGATAGAGGAATTTTCGTCCCGAACGTGTGGGGGGCAACTTCCGTTTCTGGCAAGCTGTAAACCCACCCACGACTTCCACCCTAGATCACAATCCAGCTCCAGGGAGGTTAAAGCAAGAGCGATTACCCCCCAAGACTGATCGCTGGATCTCCCCACGATTTGTAGGCTGGGAGCCGGAAATGCCTCTGAAAACTACACAATGGCGTGTCTCCTCAGCAGCTTCTAGCCCCCAGGGGAGGGAGCTGACGCATTCCCCAAATACAGGTCCCAAAGTCCATAGGACACTAACCTCTTACTTTGTCCTAGGCAAGTCTATGTTGATAATTCTGGCGTCTCCACAGTTCCTGGTGTTCTGGGGTTCCTCCAGCCGGCTGCTGGCCCTGCCGCCCTGGGGCTAAAACCTCGGCTCACGTGGACCTGGGCTCGGCTTGGCTCCTGCGCTCTGCCGGCTCCCAGACCACTGCGCTGGTCCTTCCTGCAGGGTGCTGGGCTGTCCTCAGCGGGAGGTTAGCTTCTCTGTGTCGTTCTGTGGGTGCTGGGGCTCCAGAAGATTTTCAGAGTCCTTTTTTACATAGTTTGTGGAGAATCTGGGGGCAGAGAGGCTTGGACGAGCTGTTTCTCCTCCGCCATCTTGGCTCCGCCCCCCACAAAAATATTTTTAGCAGCCCTTTTTGTGGTTGCAAAGAATTGGAAACTAAAGGGGTGCCCATCAATTGGGGAATGGCTAAACAAGTTGTGGTATATGAATGTAATGGAATTTTATTGTGCTATAAGAAACGAGGAGGTGACGGATTTCATAATTACCTGGAGAGACTTATACAAACTGATGCTGAGCAAGAAGAGTAGAATCAGAAGAAATTTGTATAAAATCACAGACATACCATATCTGTGACGACCAACTATGACATACTGGACTCTTTTCAGCAATGCAGTGATATAAGTTATTCCCAAATGACTCAAGAAAGTGAGAAATGCGCCATCCAGAGATATAACTAGAAAGAACTGAGCCTGAATCCTGATGGAAGCAAACTAAATGATCTTGTTCTTCTCATTGTTTGGTTTTACTTCTTCCTTACCATCTTTCATCCCACCTAGTACAATATGCCTTTGTAATTGGAATAATGTTTAATATGAATGCATTTGCAGACCCTCTACTGTACTATATGCTGTCATGAGGGGAGGGGGGAGGGAAGTAAAGGAAATTTGAAAATCAAGGAACTATGGAGTTGAATCTTGTTAACTGAAACTAAACTAATAAATTAATTAAAAAAAAAGATTAAATTTGTTCATTTCCAATTAGTTTTTAGTCTATCTTCTTCTGTGTCCCTTTCTTACAAATAAATTTTTGATGCATCATGATTTGAAAAGGATGCATTTAATATTTCTGTCTTTCATCATTGGATTTTGAGGTTTAAATGCCCTAGTACAAGGTCATTTTTTGTGTAGGTACCATGTACAACTGAGAAAAAGTTAAATTCCTTTCTATCCCCATTCAAGTTTCTCCAGACATCTACCATATCTAACTTTTTAAAAAATTTTATTCACTTTCTTAACTTCTTTCTATTTTATTTTGTGGTCGATTTATCTAGTATGAAGAGGGGGAGATTGTGGTCCCCGACTAATATAGTTTTACAATTTATTTATTCCTTTAATTTCCCTTACTTCTCCTATAAGAATTGTGATGATATACCACTTGGTACATATATGTTTAGTATTCATATTACTTCATTGCCTATGGTTTCTATTTTAGTAGGATATTGATTCCTTCCTTATTTCTTTTAAATAGACATATTTTTGCTTTTACTTTTTCTGAGATTAGGATGATACTCCCACTTTTTTTTTTACTTCAGCTTAAGCAGGGGATTTTGGCTTCTTATCCAAAAAAAATTCCAAATAATTACAAAGCCATGTTTATTCTGAACAAATTTCTGTCATTTTGCGTTGTCATGGTAGAAACCATAAAAATGAGTTAACACAAAATGTGGGAAGAAGACAACTGTCATCAAATAATTTCTATGAAGTAAGTAGAACTCATTTTTCTTAGTTTTTCTTGTGTTGAGATCAGAATATTTTCCTCTTGGCATTTTCTCTACCTAAAGCTGATTTCTCTCAAAATTTCAAGAGCACCACTAAAGAAAACATGGTCTGACATAGTAAATTATTGATACACATTGGGAGAGTACTTGGTGACAAGACTAACTTTCAACCCTCAGAAACAAAGCAGTTGTAACTTCAGCAAAAATAAAATCAGAAGGTGTACAGGAATAGGAAGAAAATGCATTTATTCATCAGAAGATTGCAAGTTCTAAAAGGAAAATTTGGGGCATTTGGTTCCATTAATGATGGCTAACCTTTTGATCACCAAGAAAATTTTATTATGTTAGAAGTAAAAAAGTAAAGGCTCTTAAAATCATTAATTTTTAATCTTATCTTTGATTATATAGTTGTAATTTCATTCCATTCTTTAAAAAATATATATTTATTTATTTTTAGTTTTCAACATTTATTTCCAAAAGGTTTTGAGTTACAATTTTATGCCCATCTTTCCCCTACCCCCACCCCAAAATAGAAATCCTACTGAATATCCCTTCCCCCAACTTATTCTCTCTTGTAAACTCCCCCATCGCCACCCCCCACTAACTTTCTGGTAGGGCAAATGGGTTTTTATACCCCAGTACTTTTATAACTTATTTCCCAATTGCATGGTGAAAAAAAATTAATATTTGTTTAGGAGTTCCAAATTTTGCCCCTTCTTCCCTCCTCACACACCTCCAATTGGAAGATAAGCAATTCAATATAGGTTGTATATTTGTAATTATCCAAATCATTTCCATAGTAGTGATATTGTGAAAGACTAACTATATTTCCCTCCCTCCTATCCCATCCCCCACTTATTCTATTTCCTCCTTTGACCCTATCCCTTTTCAAAAAGGTTTGCTTCTAACTACCCTCTTACATAATCTGTCCTCCCTTTTATCATCCCCCTTCTTATCCCCTTTCCCCCAATTTTCCTGTAGGGTAAGATACCCAATTGAGTGTGTATTTTTATTTCCTCCTTAAGCTGAATTCAATGAGAATCAGGTTGTCCCATTCCCTTTCACCTTCCTGCTCTTCCCCTCCATTTTAACAGTTTTCTCTTGACTCTTATATGAGATAATTTACTCTAATCTTTTTCTCCCTTCCTCCTCCCAATAAATTCCTCTCTCACCCCTTAATTTTATTTTTTAGATATCCCTTCATATTCAACTCATCCTGTGCCCTCTATGTATACATAAACATACATATGCCCATAACACATATTTATGCACACATACACCCTACTATACATACATATATATGTATTTATACGTATACATACACACACATATATCCCCTTCAACAATCCTCATATTGAGAAAAGCCTTATGATTTATAATTATGATATTTCCATGTAGGAATGTAAATAGTTCAACTCTAATAAGTCCCTTGTGATTTCTTTTTCCTGTTACCTTCTCATGCTTCTCCTTCTTGTATTTGAAAGTCAAATTTTTGGTTCAGCACTGGTTTATTCATCAAGAATGCTTGAAAATCCTCTATTTCATTGAATGACCATATTTTTCCCTATAGTATTATACTCAGTTTTGCTAGGTAAGTGATTTTTGGTTTTTGTCCTTACTCCTTTACCCTCCAGAATGTCATATTCCAAGCCTATAGCCAGTTTGTATTTTTGGAGGGTTATTGATGCCAGAATTCTGACTTCACTGTCTTCCTCCTGTTCCATGCCTTGATTCTTTTTGTTCCCACAAAAGGATTCTAAGGTCTTTTTGTGCTTCTGTTGCTTGATCATATTGCCAGCTAATTATTTGACTTTTAAGCACTTTGCCATGGTAGAACTCTGCTTCCATAATTTAGAGAGCTATGTCCCATTTCACTGTGGTTTTCACAGCTGCCAGAGGTATTATGAGGGCACCCTCTCTACAGATCACAAAAGCTCTTCCTCACTTGTCAAACATCCCAGGACCACCACCCAAAACTGTGATCCAGTTCCAAGGAGGTTAAAGCAAGAGAGATTGCCCTCTGAATGGTCACTGTTACCCCTATGATCTGCAGGCCAGGAGCTCTGGAAGCAGCCACTCAGCAGCAGCTGACAGCAGGCCATCTCTGGCCACTTCTCACCCCATGTGCACTCTTTAGTCCCCTGCCCCTGTTTCAACAGAGTTTCACACTCACCTTTTACTTTGCCTTTGGAGTTTATAGGTTCAGAAGTCTGAGGACCACCACAGCTACTGATGATTCACTCTCCTGAAGTCTGCTAAGGCTACTGTTGATCAGGGCCACCGTGGGGATAAAATCGCAAGTCTGACATTGGCCTGTGCTTGGCTTCCAGCTAGGTGTGATAGATCCTTTCCATCTCCCTACCAGGCTTCCTTCGGGGGAGATTTGTTTCTTCCTGTCACTTTGTGGGTTCTGTAGCTCTAAAGTTTGTTTAAAGTCATTTTTGCATGTACTGGACGTGATTGGGGTGAAAGCTCCCAGCTTGTTTTTCTACCCATTCTACTCTTAATAATGCTGAACCAGGGACACATATCTACTCCTTCATTTAATTGAATCCTCAGGTTTAACTACAAGTGTTTTCATTCTGAGAGTAGCAGCTCCATGTCACTCAAAGAATGCACATTTCCTGATTTGCTTTTTTAAATGTACTTTAAACTCTTCATATAGGAAATAACTGTGTAAAACAGAATCACCATGTGAAAAGAAATTTAAAGGAGGGAGAACTGTATGAAATATAGGAAGATCCTAGCTCTGTTCAGGGTTCCACTACTGATCAGATACACACTCTTAACAAATCCCTTGGTTCTTGGATTCTGTAGTAAAATGAAGGGGTTGAAATAATCTCTAAAGGAGCCTTCCTAGGTCTAAAACTCCTTGATTTTAAATTTGATTCCTCTTTTTCCTTCTCCCTCCTCTGAATAAATGAATAAACTAATGAATGATTAAAAAAGTACAATCTCAGGCACTTATTTAAAAACTTACTTTGTGTCACATACTGTATTAAGTATTTTAAAAAGCTTTTTTCTTTATATATTTTTCATTTTCAAATTCATTTTCATAAAGTTTTGAATTTGAAACACCCCCCTTACACCGTCCCATAGACAGCAACAATATGATATTATCATATTAAACTTATTTCCACATTAGTTGTGTTGCGATAGAAGAATCAAAACAAAGGGGGGCAATACAAGAGAAAGAATGAAAAGAGAGAAAATAATATGTCTTGATCTGCATTAATACTCCATAGTACTTTCTCTGGATGTGAATATCATTTTCCATCATGAGTATTTTGGAAGTGTCTAAGTTCAGTGTATTGCTGAGAACAGCTAAATCTATCAAAGTTGGTCATTGCACAATGTTTCTGTTAATGTGTATAATGCTCTCCTGGTTCTGCTCATTTCACTCAGCATCAGTTCATGTAAGTCTTTCCAGATATTCCATTAAATTCATATACCATGACTTGTACATTCATTCCCCAATTGATGGGCATCTCATCACTTTTCAATATTTTTCTACAACAAAAAGGGCTGCTATAAATATTTTTGTACATGTGAGTCCTTTCGCCTTTTTTATGATCTCTTTAGAATATAGACCTAGTAGGTACTATTGCTTGATCAAAGTATATGCAGTTCTATAGCCCTTTGGATATAGTTCCAAATTGCTCTCCAGAATGGTTGGATCAATTCACAACTCCTCCAAAATGCATTAGTGTTCCAGTGGTAAAAGTATTTTTTAAGTGATTATTAGGTAGGAATACAGATCAAAGTGTAGATAGTCCTTATCCTTGGGTTATACTGCAGTGGAAGAGTGAAGATATAAACTGTTAGTTGCCTCTTCAGCCTTTTTGCCATTCTTTACCCCTCTACTTCCTAATATTTTCTGCTGTCTTCTTTCTACCCTACTCTCCCAACCCACCCAAAGCAGCAAAGCAATGTGGTTTGTAAAGCATTCTAGTTTACCTTTCATATCAACTTCCTAACTATTCATTTCATGGATAGATCCAAGGAATTTATTAAATATTAAACTTTAGGGGATTTCTGCTGGAACACAGAAAAAAAGCAATAGGAAAGGAAATATATGTGTATACATATTGTGTCTATATCTCTCCATTTATTTTATTTATCTATGATAAACTTATAGTTTGATAAAAAATCAAATACTATATATGATGCTGCTAGAGGACTTAATAAGTACCACTGTTTGCCTTAAATGGCACTTATGCTTGCCAAGTACAATTTAATTGACTTCCTCATTCATGATTCAATTCTTAAATGCAATTAATTCCCTAACATCTACTATTGTAGAGGGACTCATCAAGTTGCCAATATTCTTATGGTAATGATGCTTTGGAAGGAATGTCTTTTACAAAATCATTCTTGGTACTGCTAGAATTTATTCCTAGGCCCCTGTTTCAATGATCTAAAGCAGTGTTTGAATTTGTTCCTAATAATGGCCATAAAGTGACCAGGAATATGTTGCCTCCCAGAAAACATTTTAGGATGTAGTAAAGTTCTGCTTGTCCTTTGTTAAAATAGAAAAAAAAATAGAAGGCCATCCTTCCACCAACCATCTGCAAAGCATGGTTCACTTGGGTGTAGAATTAATAGTTATCCCTTCTATATCACAGTGGTTATGGTTGTAGTACCCCCACGATCTGGAAAATCTGTGTAACTTTTTGGTCCTCCTTTCATGTTGGAGAAGTCTCATTTTTTTCCTTTTTTGAAGTGTTTACAGTACCTTATTGTAAAGTTTGGCTTAAGTATTTGATCATAGGCTCAGTCTTCTGCAGCTTGTGTAAAACTCCCCCAACAATTCCATTTAATTACTTATGCTATACCACAATATATGGGAACCACAATGAGTAAAGTTATGTGGAAGGAAATAGTGTATGTGGTAAGAAAGGTAAGGAAACTAGTTGAAATTGCATTCTTTAATATGTCTTCAGGTAGCTTTCCCACAACTTCTGTTTTGTTACCCCTTGTAAACCAGTGATGATAACTGAGCAGATTACAACAAATTTGTTATCCTTTAAAGAAAGAGTGTGGAGAATGCTATCAAGGTGGGTCCAACATATATATGCAGTTTTGCAGAACTGTAGAACATAATATATGCTATAGTTTGACAAAGGTCTAATTTGGGAGGCCTAGCCAATTTTGGGTGAAGGTTGTCTTTGTTCTTGACATTCTTATGATTGCTTTTGCATCTGGTCCCTTCCTACTATGTCCCATCTCTGACTTCCCTGGAATCTTCTAGCTGTCTGTTAATTGCATCTTAAATGCCAGTGACATTAGAGATGGAAAGCCAATTAGAAATGCCTGCTAAAAACTTTTGTTTTCCATTATAGCAACTGGAAAGGTAGTGTGCAAGGAGTAACCTTTCCTCTCTGCTCCTTTTCAAATTGAGTATGTTTCCTGTAACACTTTCCCTGGAGTGATGGACATTACTTGTCCCAAGTACAAAAATCCTGAGCTCTGTCTCTGAACATGACTGCTCCTCACTTCTATATTTTCTTGACTGAATTGAACAGAAATCAAGTTGTTGCTATGATATCAGTGTCACATTTTATTCTTCCAGTTTCATAATAGTTCATTTGGCTTGATAGAATCTACTTAGCCTTCTAGGCTCAAAGCAAGAACTAGAATACCAAATTTATCTAAAATATTTAACTGAGGGGTGGAGCCAAGATGGCGGAGTAGAAACAGCTCTTCCAAGCCTCTCTGCCCCCAGATTCCCCACAAACTATGTAAAAAAGGACTGTGAACAACTTCTGGAGCTCCAGCACCCACAGAACGACACAGAGAAGCTAACCTCCCGCTGAAGACAGCCCAGCAGCCCTGCAGGAAGGACCAGCGCAGCGGTCTGGGAGCCGGCAGCACGCAGAGCGCAGGAGCCGAGCCGAGCCGAGCCTAGCCCAGGTCCGCATGAGCCGAGGTTTTAGCCCCAGGGCGGCAGGGCCAGCAGCCACCTGGAGGAACCCCAGAACACCAGGAGCTGTGGCGACTCCAGAATTATCAACATAGACATGCCTAGGACAAAGTAAGAGGTTAGTGTCCTATGGACTTTGGGACCTGTATTTGGGGAATGCGTCAGCTCCCTCCCCTGGGGGCTAGAAGCTGCTGAGGAGACACGCCATTTTGTAGTTTTCAGAGGCATTTCCGGCTCCCAGCCTACAAATCGTGGGGAGATCCAGTGATCAGTCTTGGGGGGTAATCGCTCTTGCTTTAACCTCCCTGGATCTGGATTGTGATCTAGGGTGGAAGTTGTGGGTGGGTTTATAGCTTGCCAGAAACGGAAGTTGCCCCCCACACGTTCGGGACGAAAATTCCTCTATCTGGCCTTAAAGCCATAGTGTGGCAACAAGCCCAAAAGTCAAGCAATTAAGTGGCAACATGCCAAGGCAAAGGAAACAGAAAAATGCAACCCTAGACTCCTATTTTGGGGGCATAGAGCAGGAAAAGGACTGTGAGGTCAGAAGTCCTGCTCCAAAAGGCCCAGGGGAAAACATGAGTGGGTTGCAGGCCATAGAGGACCTTAAGAAGGACTTTAAAAATCAAATAAGAGAAGTGGAGGTAAAATTAGAAAGAGAAATGAGAAGGATGCAGGAAAAGTATGAAATGAGGGTCAACAGCCTGACTGAGGAAAACAACACCTTAAAAAATAGACTAACTCAAATGGCAAAGGAGGCCCAAAGGGCAATGAGGAGAAGAATGCCTTAAAAAGTTGAATTTGCCAGATGGAAAAAGAATCTCAAAAGTTCACTGAGGAGATTCATTCCTTCAGAGTTAGACTGGAGCAATGGAAGCTAGTGACTTTATGAGAAATCAAGATGCTGTTAAGCAGATCCAAACAAATGAAAGATTAGAAGGCAATGTGAAATATCTCATGGGAAAAACCACTGACCTGGAAAATAGATCCAGGAGAGACAATTTAAAAATTATTGGAATATCCTGAAAGCCATGATCAAGGAAAGAACCTAGAAATCACCTTTCAAGAATTTCTCAAGGAAAACTGCCCTGATGTTTTAGATCCAGAGGGCAAAATAGAGGTTGAAAGAATCCACCGATCACCTCCTGAAAAAGATCCCAAAAAGAAAACTCCCAGAAATATTATAGCCAGGTTCCAGAATCCCCAGATCAAGGAGAAAATACTCCAAGCAGCCAGGAAGAAACAATTTCAATATTGTGGAAACACAATCAGAATAGCCCAGGACCTGGCAGCTTCTACACTGAGGGATCAAGGGCATGGAATATGATATTCCAGAGGGCAAAAGAACTGGGAATGAACCCAAGGGTCACCTACCCAGAAAAACTGAGTATTTTGTTTCAGGGGAAAATATGGTCATTCAGTGGAATAGAGGACTTTCAAGCATTCTTGAGGAAAAAAACAGAGTTGAATAGAAAATTTGACATCCAGACACAAGAAGGAAGAGATGCCTGAGAAGGTAATCAGGGAAAAGATATCAAAAGGAACTTATCAAAGTTGAACTATTTACATTCCTATATGGAAAAGCAATAACTGTGACTGATGATATCTTTCTCACTATGAAAATAATGGAAGAAAGGGGTGTGGTCATATGAATACATATGTGAATGTGTGTGTATATGGTTACAGTTATATGGATAGAGGGCAGGTAGGTTGAATTTGTTGGGAAGGGAGAATACTCAAGGGATGAAATTATGAGGTGAGAGAGGAAAGTGGCAAGAGGAGATGGGGAGAGACAGGGTAGGGTAAACTATCCCATGTAGAAGAAGCAAGGGGAAGTGGTTGCAAAGGAGGGGGAGAATAAGGAACCTAAAAAGGCAAAACCACATTCACATTGAATTTGGTTCAGGGAGAAAATGACATACATACTAAATGGGATATCTCAACCTGCAGCAGGATAGAGGGAAGGGGGATGAGAGGAGGGATGATGGATGGGAGGGTATCCTTGGGGTGAGGGGAGGTTGGAAGTACCCACTATAGAAGAGGGACAGGTTTATGTAGGGAATGGACCAGGTGGGGGGTGGGATGAGTGGGAGGGAATTATAAGCAGCCTTGTACAATATATCTACTATGATAATGTTTTGCATAGTTAGACATGTACAACATATACTGAATTACTTATCTCCCAAGAAGGAATGGGTGACAAGGGAGGAAGGAAATGGATCTGAAATTCGAGGTCGTAACATTAAATGTTTCAAATATTAAAAAAAAAGAATAAGGCATGGGGAAAATAACTGTTCTTATGTAGACAGGAGACACTCTTTGTTAAGTTTCTGAATATCACTTAATTCAGTCACCTAATAAAGGAAGGAAAGGGAAGGGAATATAAATATAGCACCTACTATGTGTCATGCACTGGGGAAAATGCTTTTTAATAAATGTTATCTCATTTGATGAATAGTAAATGAAAAAAAATATTTAACTGAGAACTAGTGCATGGGAGATTACCTTTTATGTTTATGTTCCTTTTTGTCATTTATTATTTTGTATGGTTGAATTGACTTCACATCTTACCTTTGATGTATAGTTTACTATCTTGGTGACTTTGGGAAAGTTAACTCAAACTCCCTAGGCCTCAATTTCTTCAACTGTAAAAAGTAGGAAATTGGGTTAGAAGGCCTCTGAGCTGTCTTCTGTCTTTACATCCATTTGCCTATGATTATTCTTTATTATCCCGGAGTAGTTCTACGGCAGGTATCAATCTAGATATGTCAACACCAAACTTGAATGAGAGGCAGGAACCTAGCAGAGACTTGTTGCTATGACCAGAGGATCCTCTTGAATGATCATCTCTCCTCTTCCTTCTGCTGTGGTGATAACGTCAACTCACTCAGATCCTGTATTTCCTTTCTGGAAAAGTCATAATCTGCCTGTACTTAGAAAGTTGCTAATATCTGTAATGCTGATGCAACCTTGTCTCCTTTCTCTTATACCATTTATGCTCCAAGATTTCATCTGAGTGTCAAGGCCTTATTTTGTGTGACTTTGGTGGCACACAGATTAAGTATCAAAAATAAACCCTTGACATTTTAAATGATTTGCTTCATTTGGAAATACCTAAGTCTCAAAACACTAATATAATAATAATTTCCTTATTGAACTGGGAAGCATCTAGATAGGAAAGTGGCTGCTATGAATTTGGGTTTTATCTTCAGGAACCATCGAGTATCATAAAGCATTTTTTTTTTAATAAAAGTTTTTGAAGCCGCAGAAGGTTAGGAAAAGTTAGTGAAATGATAACATCTAAAATTATTTGTGTGTTTCTGTGTGTGTGTGTGTGTGTGTGTGTCTGTGTGGTAGTAGTAGTAGTCTAAAGTAGCAGCAGTAGTAGCAGTCTACAGTAGCAGCAGCAGTAGCAGCAATAGTAGTAGCAGTAGCAGTAATAGCAGTAGTAGTTTTAATAGCAGATGTTGAATAAGACTTGATCTAAGACTGGGAAATTGCCCAAGGATTAAAATTATACTATACATACATACACACACACACACACACACACACACACACACACACACACACATATATATATTAAAAGGGTACCATCCACATTTAAACTTTTCTAAAAAAGAGATATTTGTAGGAGGTGTGTTCTTGTGGTGGTCTCAAGGAGGTAATGAAGTCTGGTAGTGGTGTACCAGGTATGCAGTTATGAACAGCAGAGCTGGTGATATGTGCGTGAAAATGAGGGGTGGGAAATCCTGCTGGGGAGCATCATTTTTCTCATGGAACCTGTCATGAAACCATAAAAAGAACTGGAGTCCTTGTACCTCTATTCCCCTAGAGGAGGACAAATTTCAGGACCATGGTTGAAAGAGAATTAGCTTGAGATTGAGGTGAATAGTGTAAAGCCAAGCATGAGCAGCTTTCCAGAAGAATGCTGCTGTGAACAGCTTTTCAGGTTCTGATTACATAGTATAGTGAACACTCTATTTATTCAATAACAAATCAGAGCAAAACATTCACAGTAAATCAAGGTACAGCGTTCACAATGTTACAACTTATCACTGATAATCAAAATACAGCATTCACAACAACTAATCACAGAAAATGGCCACATAATTTTCACCACAATGGTCACACAATTTTGAATAAAGTATAATCATTCAGTCAATCAATCACTTAGTAACTCAATCATTCAATCATCCTTAAGGATGCTTACTTCCTTAAGAGCCACAGTGTCCATTATACCTTAAATCTTTCATAGTCTCTATTCCCAGGAAGTCAAGGCTTAACAAAGCAAAAAAAAAACAGGTGCATATAAAATACCAGTATCACAGTCATGCTTTCTCAGTTTTTGGCAGCACCCAGGAGAAGCTAGTAGCTCCCCAAGAGAAGCTCCAGCTGGTTCCCAGAATTAAAATCACTTCATCCAAGTTCCCCAAATCAAAATCATTCACTCCAGGCTGGGCCTTACCTCTTCAGCCTCCTTGGCAGCAGCTGTTCTGCCTTCCTGAAGCTTATCCCAAGGAGTTCTTACTCTCTGTCTCTGGCGTTTTTCCTTATATACATTATTGCTCCTCCCTTTTCAAGCCCCTTACTGTTAAGTCCACAATAAGAGTTCATACCTTCTGTTTCTTTAACAAAGGCTTAATTTGAACTAGGTACTAAGTACCTCTTAGCTTTCCAATAAAAAAGGGATCTTTAAATTTAATTACTATTGCAAATAGGCTCTTTTTCTCTGTTCTAACATTCAGGAAGCAGTTGAACAAATTTAACTTCTATGTCCCTTTCAGCTCTAAAATTCTTTTCATATATGACATTTAATCTGCATTTAACTCTACCTCCATATTTGATACCAGAAAAAAATTCTTCTTTAGGGCTCCATTTATTTTTTCTGCAAAATCAAGATTTGGATGAGGTGAACCCAAAGGTTCCTACATCTACAGTGATGTTGTTGGAGCGGGAAGTAGGCTTCTTTTTACCCCTATCCCTCAAAGTGTATATCATTTTTGTATGAGAATGGTCATTGTATACCTATTTTTTCTTTTCAGTACTTGGGCTTCTTGAATACCAAACATGGAAAACAAATGTATGTAACACCTAGTTAACAAGAAAATTAGTTTAAGCAGGAAGTTAACCAATGTTGATTCCTTTGGAATTTGGGGGGCGAAGAGATGCCTCAGAAGTTTTATGATACCTTAGGTATCTTTCTCCCCACAAAGCATGGTACCTATACCCTCTTCTCTATGCCCCCCTTTCAAATTGAGGATGCTTTCTATAACACTTTCCTTGGAGTGGTGAGCATTATTTGTCTGAACTACAAAAATCCCAAGGTCTGTCTTTGAACATGACTACTCCTCATTTCTACAATTTTTTTTTCATCTAAATTGAACAGAAAGCAAAGAGTTGCTATGATATCAGTGTCATGTTTTACTCTGGCAGTCTCTATCACAATTCATTTGGCTTGATTTAATCTATTGGGCCTCCTAGCCTCAAAGCAGGAACAGCAGAATCATCTAAAACTTAACTGAGAACCAGTACATGGGAGATTCCCTTTTATGTTAATATTCCTTTATTTCTTTATTTATTTTGCTTGACTGAATTATTCATTATGAAAATGAAAGATCAAAAAAGCCTTTACAGGAGTCAGGCTCAATTTCTTATTGCTGCGAGAAAGGGCATCTTTACACTTAAATCTACAATGCACATTTCATATTTTAATCTGTTACATGACATGTCAATTGGTGCATTTCAAACGTCAAGTGAAGTAAATCTCTTTTTATGAGAGCTGCTGAAATGAGTACCATGGAAACAGCAAGCCTCTCTCAAATTGATACAGACAATTGCATTGCAAGTGTTTCAGTGAATCTCATTGTGTTGAAAATTCTCCTCTGGGACATAGCCTGTTGCTAGGTCTCTGTGCTCATTCCATTCTCAAATCCACCTGAGCCACCAATTACTACTAGCCATGGGGCTGATGGTGTTTGCTGAATGGAAACCTCTCTAGTAGGAACAAAGGAAAATCACCAAATGATTTCATGTAAGCAAAGGTACTGTTAGATGTCACATTTGAATTGTATACCTCCGAGGTAAATAGCATTAGTCACAAGTAAAGCAGTGTACCTGACACTCTGTACCATGAAGGACAATTTAGAGGGGGTAAACAGCAGTTTCTTTGTGGCACTCCACTCTTCTGTCTGTCCCACCAACATCTTTGTCTTCCTCCCTGTAATGGAAATGCAGATTTAAAGATCTTCCCTGCCCCTAGCTTAAGTGCACCAGGAACCTGTGGTAGGAGGCTTGTTTTTCAGGAAAGCCCACATCTTGATACTTTGTGATTGGGCAGTGGGTCCAGAAGGTTGTTACATTCTCTGAGCCAGGAGAAGGCTGTATAAACTCTGATGAGAGGCTTTGCTTTGGGGCTCACTTTGAGAAGTGTTGTGTGATTTGACCAGATGAGACTCTGGGAAGCCATTGTTGAGAGCACCCTGGCTTTGAAAACCCAGATGTTGATGGTTTCCTCTCTGGTAACTGTGATTTGGTATTGGTATGATGGTTGGACAGTTTGGAAGCCTGTCTGTTTGATCTGTAATTTCTGTAACTCTGAAGTTCGGGGTGCTGAACTTTTTCTCCTGAACTAGGTAATATACTTTTGTCTGATTTAAGTAAGCTTGTTAACTGATTTTGAGTTGCTTTCCTTTTGAAAAGCAGATCTAAGAACCTGTGTTGGCAGTCACCCTGGGGATATTGGGGTGCATGCTGCTACACTCCCCTACTCAACTACACTCAAAATGTTGCTGGTGGTGCTGAAAGAGTAGATGATTTGACCAGGGTAACACTGTATGTGTCAGATGTGAGACTTGCCATTGGTTTCTGATTCCAAGAACAAGCCCCTCTATCCATTATACTATAAATTTATGTGTGTATAAATGTATATATGTATATGTATATACATACACACATAAATGCATTTGTATGTATTTATAATGATACATATTTGTGTACACATATATAAGTGAAGTTTACATACATGGTGTTTCTTATATATCTATATACTCATATTTGCATATATGTATATATACATATATATATGAAATATAATACACACTTGTGTGTATAAATGAAACATCATGAACTTAATCTTTACTTTTCAACTTCCTCTTCCCACCTTGGCCAGGATTGTTGCTACAGAATAAGATTATGGAATAGCTTATCCTTCTTTGAGGATAGGGGAGAATAGGAGGATGGAAGAAAAAAAGGGAAGGAAATAAAGGAGTAGAGAAGGAAGAGAAGCTCTATCACTTCCCTGAGGTCTTACTTTTGTCTTTATATTGCCAGTATCAAGCACAGTATGATACATAGTAGGCACTAGATAAATGCCTGTAAAATGATTGTTCCATCAATTCCATGCCAGTTTGTAACAAAAATTTTGATATGTCCAGCTTGATGAGGATAGCTTAAAGTCATAGTTGACTTGAAAGTAGAGATCTTTAATCTCTGTAAATCATCTGGGATTATACTCAACAGTTTCTGTGTGTCTTCACAGGAGACTTACGCTATACAAAATAAATGTGAATACCCACTTCACTAGCTCCTTAGTGAAAAAAAAATGCAAGCTAGGATGAATTTGGTTTTCAAAGAACTGTGAAAGGATGGAGCTTCTCCTCAACTCAGAGGATCCTTTCACATTATCACTGTAGCTACTAAAGGCAACTACACACATTCTTCAAGAATACTATAGCAGATTTTTTAAAGCAATTGTGGTTAAGTAACTTGCTCAAGGTTACACAAACAGTCATTATTTGTGTGGGTGCTCATTTTCTGAGGCCGGAACCGATCCCAGATCCTCCTGAGTCCAGGCCTGTGCTCTTGCACACTAAGCAACCTAACTGCCGCAATACAGCAGATTTAAAAAAAAAAAATAATTACACATTTTTCTTTATGTGACTAAATGGAAAATTAAGACAAAACCTTAATTACAGTTCACATAATAAGAATAAAATTAGGTATGTATTATACAGTTGTTAGACTGATGTAGTTTCCAACTGTAGTCTATTTTAAAATGTCAGAATTGCATTGTTTTCCCAGATTCTGTGTCAGAACATAAACTGTATACAAATAGCTCAGTGTATAATTATGGGTATTGGGAAAATGAGAATGCATAGCAAATATAAGCAAAGAAATACATCTAATTTCAGCCAAAGTCTGAGGAGTATGAGTTCACAGGATAATTCAAGTACTCTGGGAAGTCATCAGAGGAATTCAGCAAATCAGAACTCAGAAATTCCCTTTTATTAAGGGGATTTTTTCTGTGAAGGTTAGATTCAGTTAAAGGACTGCACTTGAGGACATAGACAGCCACGTGTGGCCTCAAGGCTGCATGTTCCCCACCCTGAAAGTTGAAAAGCAAACAGTAAACATATACAAAATTAATAAAAGTGACATAAGAGGGTGTAGCCCTTTCTAATCTTCTCTAAAAATAACCATGTTGGTTGGACTTTGGAAATAGAATCACATTGATTATTTATTTATTGATTGATGTATTAAGTTTTACAGATCACTTTATTCACAACAGCTTTGTGACCTAGATAATGTTATCATTAGCAATTATTTTACAGATGGGTGGGTGGAAAGAAATGAGGGAAAAGGGAAGAGTAGAAGAGAGGGAGGAGAAAAAAGGATGGTAATGAAATTGCCTATGATCACACAGATAATAATAATGATTTTTGTTCAGTCAGTTTTCAATTATGTCCCACACTTCAAGATTCCATTTAGGGTTTTCTTGGCAGAAATACTGGAGTGGTTTGCCATTTCTTTCTCCACCTCATTTTACAGATGAGAAGACTGAGGCAAACAATGTTAAGTGACTTGCCCAGACTTACACAGCTAGTTAGTGTTTGAAAACAGATTTGAACTCAGGAAGATGAGTCTTCCTGGCTCCAGATCTGGGACTCTTCCCATTGTGCCACCTAGTTGCCCAGAAAAAAAATTAAAGTAAGCATTTCTATTATACTCTAAGTCTGCAAAGTGCATTAATGCACCATTATTTCATTTGATCCTCATGTCAACTTTGTGAAGTAGGTGACATCATTATAACCTATATTTGTATATATTTGTTTGCTTGTCAGTTTTTAGGGATGGGGAACCTGTGGCTTCAAGCCTATATGTGATTGTCTAGGTCCTGCAATTAGAATTAAGATCAGTCTAACAACTGCATAATTGAGTTTGATAGTGATTAAGTGATACACTCTGGGTCACAAAGTTAGCACATAGACAAGATTTATACTCATGTCTTATTGATTCCAATTCTTTACCTGTAATTTTTAATTAAATTTATATTTTATTATTTTTAATTATTATTAATTTACATTTTGTTTTATTTTAACAGCATGTGAATAAAATTTTTTAACATCATATAGAATTTTAAGTTCAAATTTTAAGCATGCAATTTTATATAGACTATACATGTGCAGCCATGAAAACATTTCTATAATACCTTTGTTGCAAAAGAAAAAAAAGACAAAAAATAAGAAAGGAATTTTTTTTATTTTTTTAATTAATTTATTAGTTTAGTTTCAGTTAATAAGATTCAATTCAATAGTTCCTTGATTTTCAAATTTCCTTTACTTCCCTCCCCCCCTCCGCCCCAAGACAGCATATAGTCCAGTATAAGATCTGCAAATGCATTCATATTAGACATTATTCCAATTACAAAGGCATATTGTACTAGGTGGGATGAAAGATGGCAAGGAAGAAATAAAACCAAACAATGAAAAGAAAAAGATCATTTAGTTTGCTTCCATCAGGATTCAGGCTCAGTTCTTTCTAGTTATATCTTTGGATGGCGCTTTTCTCACTTTCTTGAGTCTTTTGGGGTTGACTTCTATCACTGCTTTGCTGAAAAGAGTCCAGTCTGTCATAGTTGGTCTTCACAGATATGGTATGTCTGTGATTGTATACAAATTTCTTCTGATTCTACTCTTCTCGCTCAGCATCAGTTTGTATAAGTCTTTCCAGGTAATTGTGAAATCCATCATCTCCTCGTTTCTTATAGCACAATAATATTCCATTACATTCATATACCACAGCTTGTTTAGCCATTCCCCAACTGATGGGCACCCCTTTAGTTTCCAATTCTTTGCAACCACAAAAAGCGCTGCTAAAAATATTTTTGTACATATGGGTCTTCCTCCCACTTCTATGATCTCTTTGGGATATAACCCTAGAAGTGGTATGGCTGGGTCAAAGGGTATGAAATTATTTATAATCCATTGGGAATAATTCCAGATTGCTCTCCAGAATGGTTGGATAAGTTCACAACTCCACCAGCAATGTATTAGTGTTCCGATTTGTCCACATCCTCTCCAGCATTTGTCACTTTCTTGTTTTGTCATCTTAGCCAATCTGACTTCAGGGATGTGGTATCTCAGAGTTGTTTTGATTTGCATTTCACTAAGATTGTCATATTTATATGCATACAATTGGGAAAAATAATTCTTCATTATTTTTTTGATTTCCTCTTCATTAGAGGTAGATTCACCCTTTTTATTTTTGATACTCATAATTTGGTTTTCTTCTTTCTTTTTTTATCTTAGGGACTATTAATTTTGTTGGTTTTTTTTTTCATAAAACCAGCTCTTAGTTTTATTTATTAATTCAAAAGTTTTCTTAATTTCGATTTTATTAATCTCTCCTTTGGTTTTCAATATTTCTAATTTAGTACTAAATTGGGGATTTTCAATTTGTTCCTTTTCTAGCTTTTTCAATTGCATGTCCAATTCATTGACCTCCCTTTTCTCTAATTTATTCATGTATGCACTCAGTCATATAAAACTTCCCCTGAGAACTGCCTTTAGTGCATCCCACAAATTTTGGTATGTTGTCTCATTATTATCATTCTCTTGAATGAAAGTATTGATTGTTTCTATAATTTGTTCTTTGACCCATCCATTCTTTAGGATTAAATTGTTTAATTTCCAATTAGTTTTAGTCTATCTTTCCCTGGCCCTTTATTGCATATAATTTTTATTGCATCATGATCTGAGAATGATGCATTTAATATTTCTGCCTTTTTGCACTGGATTGTGAGGTTTTTATGCCTTAGTATATGGTCTATTTTTGAGTATGTACCATGCACTGCTGAAAAGAAAGTAAATTCCTTTTTATCCCCATTCAGTTTTCTCCAGAGATCCATCATATCTAGTCTCTCTAAGATTCTATTCACCTCCTTAACTTCTTTCTTGTTTATTTTGAGGTTAGATTTATCGAGTTCAGAGAGGGGGAGATTAAGGTCCCCCACTAGTATAGTTTTGCTATCTATTTCTTCCTCTAATCCTGTTAACTTCTCCTCTAGGAATTTGGATGCTATACCATTTGGTGCATATATATTAAGTAGTGATATTGCTTCATTCTTGATGGTGCCTTTTAGTAGGATATAGTTTCCTTCCTTATCTCTTTTAATTAGATCTGTTTTTGCTTTTGTTTTATCTGAGATAAGTATTGCTAACCCTGCTTTTTTTTTTTTACTTTAGCTGAGGCATAATAAATTTTACTCCAACCTTTTACCTTTACCCTGTGGGTATCCCTTTGTTTCAAATGTGTTTCTTGTAAGCAGCATATTGTAGGATTATGGTTTTTAATCCATTCTGCTATCCACCTCTGTTTTATGGGAGAGTTCATTCCATTCACATTCACAGTAATGATGACTATCTGTCACTTTCCCTCCATCCTATTCCCTCCCCTGTTTATGTTTTTGTTTCTTCCTCGTCCCTTCCCCTCCTTGAAGTTTTCCCTTTTGACTGCCCCCTCCCTCAGTGTTCCCACCCAGTGACCCCCCTTCTTAAGGTACCCTCTCCCCTTACTACTATTTCCCTCCCTTCTAATCCCCCCTTTAGTCTCCTCCTTTTCACCCCCCCTTACCCTTCCACTATCTATAGGACACAATAAATTTTTATACTTATCAGTGTAAATTACTCCCTGTTTGATTCCAAACCAATGAGAGTAAATTTCAAACAGTACTCCTCTCCCTCCCTCCTTTTCCTCTATTTAATGAATTTATGTGTCTATTCACATTAGAATCTTAAACTTCACTGATTAAGTTGATCCCTCTTTGGACCAGAACCAGTGAGAATAGTGTTTAAATGATGTTCTTCTCCCTCTTTCTTTCCCCTCTTCAATAGTGTGTTTTGATGCCTCTTCAGATGGTATATTTTACCTTTTCCTAGCTCATCCTTTCCTTTTTCCCATTACAGTCTCTTTGATCCCCTTAATAGTCTTTTATTTTAGACTTTATGTTAGTACATTCATACCCACACCCTCTATCTAAGTATGACCCTTTAGAAGGTCATGATAATCATAAACATTTCGAATATTGACAGTTATCAGCTCCACATATAGGAATGTGAACATTTTGCTCTTGTTGCATCCCAAGTAATGAGAGTGTGTTTGTGGGTGTGGGTGTGTGCACTTATAAATGTGTGAGCCTGTGTTTCCCTCATTTACCTCTTTATATCTTTCTGGAGTCTTGTAATTGGAGAGCAGATTTTCCATTGAGCTCTGGCTTTTTCATCAGGAAAGTCTTTTATTTCATTAAATATCCATCTCCTTGCCTGAAAGTTTATGCTCAGTTTTGCCGGGTAGTTAATCCTTGGTTGTAGTCCTAGTTCTCTTGCCCTGTGAAATATCAAATTCCAGTCCATAGAATCTGCTAGGTCCTGTGTGATCCTAACTGTAGTTCCTCGATATTTGAATTGTTTCTTTTTGGCTGCTTTTAGAATTTTTTTTAATCTTGTAATTCTGGAATTTGGCTACTATATTTCTTGGAGTTTTCAGTTTGGGATCTCTTTCAGGAGGAGTCTGGTGAATTCTATTGATAGCTATTTTATCTTCTGATTCCAGGACCTCAGGACAGTTTTCTTTGACAATCACTTGGAGGATGTTGTCTAGACTGCTTTTTTCATCGTGGCTTTCTGGTAGACCAATAATTCTTAAGTTGTCTCTCCTGGATCTGTTCTCTAGGTCAGTTATTTTTCCAGTATATTTTACATTTTACATATTTTACAGATATTTTACATTTTCTTCCAATTTTTCAATCTTTTTTTTTTATTGACTCCTGATGCATCCTAGAGTTCTGAGTTTCAGTTCGAGTTTTTCTAATTTTTAGCGAATTATGGTCTTCAGTTAGTTTTTGATGTTCCAATTTTAGGGAGGTATTTTCTCCAATTACTTCACTAATTTTACTTTTTTTAAGAATTTGTTTTCTTCACTGAGACTTTTTTCCAAGTTGGTCACTGCTTCCCTGATTTGGTCTTTACAATTTTTCTTAAGCTCCTCCAGGAATGCTATTTGGGTTGAGACCAGATCATGTTTCCTTCTGTGGTCTCAGGTGTGGGTAGAGAGTCTCTATTGTCCTGTGTATTTAGTTGTTCTTCCCATACATAGACTTTATTGCCTGCCCCTTCTCCTTATCAGCTTCCTTCCTTCCCATTGTGACTTCCTGTTTCTTAGTTTCTCAGGCTATGAGTTTAGGGCCTGATCCTTGACTTTGAATACCTCTGGGTGGCTAGTTTATGGCTAAGTCAGGGAAATCAGTGAGGAATGTAGATGTGTAGGTGGGGGTGAGTCTGACCACTTCAGATTTCTGCCTCTATACCCCTGGGCTATAAGTAGGCTTTTGTTGGTGAGGTGAGATGGGGCTTGTTGGGACCCAACCCTCTTTTCTCTTCAGACTCCTGGCTGTCTCAGTTATACCCCTTCTTGGAGACTCTCAAGCCTGAGGCTATTTCCATTAACTTGGGATTTCAGTCTGGGTGGGAGACTTATCTTTGGGTTTTCTGCTTCATGAAGGAGGGATGGGAGGATGGGAGCAGCTAGAATTTACTTTGCCATTCCAGCCCCTGTATTATGCAGGCAGGCAGTTTCTAAACTTCCAGGTTGGGGGCCAAATGCAGCCCAAGAAGCTACTCTCTCCAGTGGGGGCCCGACTCTCCTACCTGGCTCCAATGATCCTTCTCCTCTGTGAGATAACTGCAATTTGTCCTTGGTAAGTCTGCAGGCTGGGACTTTTTCTCTCTCTGGTGTAGTCTGCTTGTCTGCTCTTAGGTCTGAGCTGTGCAGACCCCAAGCATTCTGCGCTCGACCTGTCTGGACACACTGGCCAACCTCCTGGGCTGGACTTTGCCACATTCTGTCTTCCAGTGGGTTCCTTCACTCTGGAATCGGCTCAGATTCACCCTTTGAGATGAAGTAGTAAGCCTTGACATTTCACTGGCTTACGAGGGGCCCATCTTTGTATCCTGAATTCCTGGAACTCAAGAATCCTCCCCTCTGCTTGATCGGAGAACAGCGTGCCGCAGCCCACATCCTGCACTTGAATGATATCTGCCTGACCAGTCTGCCCCATTATTGTTACTCCTGATACGATGGTGGTCTTTGACTATTTAAACTGTATGTCTACTGGGGTTCAGGGCAGCTCCTGGGACTCTATCCCTAGGACTGCCACTGGCCAGCTAATAAACTCTTCCTGAATTCTATTACTGATGGTCTTGGCCTGTTGATTCTGTCCGAGTGTCCATTTCAGAGACTTAGTGACCGAGGAGCTCAGTGAGGTTACTGCTTCCTTTCTGCCATCTTGGCTCCGCCCCCAGAAAGGAAAGTTTTAATCAGTATGCTTCAGTCTTTATTCAGAGTCCATCACTTATTTTTCTGGAGATGGATAGCATTTTTCATCAAAAGCCTGTCAGAATTATTTTGGATAATTGTATTGCTAAGAATAGATAAGTCATTTACAATTTATCATCAGAAAATGTTGCCATTACCATGTACAATGACCTCCTTATTCTTCTCACTTCACTTTGTATCAGTTTATGTAGAGCTTTTAAGGTGTTTCTAAGAGCACTCTACTTGTCATTTATTATAACACAGTACTATTCCATCACAATCATATATTATAACTTGTTCAACCATTCCCCAGTTGATGAGCATCTCCTCAATTTCCAATTCTTTCCCACCACAAAAAAAACTGCTAAATATTTTTGTACATAAACATCCTTTTCCTTTTCCTTTCATCTCTTTGGGGTACAGATGTAGTAGTAGTTATACTGGGGCAAAGAGTATGCAAATTGCTTTCCAGAAATGCTAGATCAGTTCACAATTGCAGTAATTGTGAATGTGTACCTACTTTTTCCACATCCCCTCCAGCATTTAGCATTTTCCCTTTTCTGTCATATTAGTCAATATGATACATGCAAAGTGGCATACCTTTGTCTTCTCCTTCTGAAAACTGCCTATTCATATATTTGACCATTTGTGAATTGTTTAATGACTCTTATTCTTATGAATTCAACTCATTTCTCCATATAGTTGTAAGTAGTATCTTTATCAGATCAATTTGCTGTAAAATCCCCCCCCCCCCCTTTTCCTGCTTTCCATCTAATCTTGGCTGGACTGGTTTTGATTGTGCACTTAAAAATATTTAGTTGAAATTACTCATTTTATATGCTTTAATGTTCTCTATATAGTGCTTCATCATAAATTCTTTCCTTGTCCATATATCTGGCAGATGAAATATTCTATACTTCCCTAATTTTCTTATGTTATCACACTTTATGTCGAAATCTTACACCCACATTGACATTGTCTTTATATAACATATGAGATATTGGTGTATACCTAAGTTTTGCCACACTGCTGTAAAGTTTTCCTAGAAATTTTTGTCAAATAGTCATTTCTTATCCTCAAAATTTGGATCTTTTAGTTCATCATACACTAGGTTACTATGGTAATTAAATATTGTGCATTTTATACCTAATCTATTCTACTGATACACCACTTTATTTCTTAGCCAGTTCCAGATTGTTTTATGATTATGACTTTGTCAAACAATTTGAAATTTGGTGCTGTTGATCTATTTGCTTTCATATTTAAAAAAATGATTCCCTATATATTTTAGACCTTTTATTCTACCACATGAATTCTAGCATTTTTCACTTTATTTGTTATTGGTTCTACTACTTTAGAACTTTATTTGAGGCATTATTTTAGAATTATTTCCAAGGGAATTTGCGAGGGCTTGTTTGAATGTTTTTCTACTCCACCATGTTGGCTTTGCCTCTCCTGGCTCTGGTTCTAGTACTCCATCCCTTGCACCCCTTGTCAGTCAGTCAGGGAATACAGACTAAATGTGTTCTCCTTGGCAAATTATGTACCATATCAGAATTTCACTATTTTCCTCACTTTTGTAATGGGTGCATTAATACCCATACTAACACCCTCTTGGGCTTGTTTTGAGCAAAAGTTTTACAAACATTATATAACTGAAGAAAGTAGAAAGGTTGTTATCAGGGCATCATTTAATACCCCTGGAATAGATCTACAGGAAGTTCCACCAGAAATAGTAGAAAACATATACATTCAGAGCATAAAAGGAACATTGGGCAGACAAAATCAGGGAGTGATGACCAAGTGTTAGCATTTCAGAAAACTGATGATTAAGGTGATGAAATATAGGGTAAGGGAATAATCATTTATATCTTACCTGCAAAGTAGCAAGCAGTGTGCTAAGTGCTTTGTGAATATTATCTCATTTGATTGTCACGACAGACCTGTGAGGTAGGTGATATCTCCATTTTGTAGTTGAGAAAACTGAAGCAGATAGAGATTAAGTGTCTTTACTTTACTTCACATAGGAAGTGTATGTCTAAAGCTAGATTTAACCTCAGGTCTTCCTGACTCCTGGCCCAGGCTTCTCTTCTACTGCACCATCACACTACCTATGCCTCTGATGAAGTGTGCTCCCCCCTTCCTGACAGCAAATTGATGGATTCAGGTTTCAGAATGAAGTAATTTTTTTGGATATGATCAACATGTAAACTTACTTTACTTATTCATATTTTTACCAGAATTTTGTTTTTGTTTTTCTCAGTGGAATGTAGGGGTAGGAGGGAGAGAAAATAAATAATCATTCATTGAAAATTAAAAAGGAAAATAAAAATAAAAGGAAGGTCACCAAGTACTCAAAAGCTAGGCAAGTATAGTACAAACCCTGAAGAGTCCTGATGAGTTAGAACAATTTCCATTCTAAGCCAACCAATAGACTGTGTTTCTAGACCAGATGAGAGAGGCTCATCATCAGGTAATGGTTCACCCAGGTGATGAATTTTTCTAACAACTCATAACAATCATCTACTAAGTCATAGGGATGGAGGTGGCTAGAGGGAATGAAGAGTTTTCACCTAGCATTGTAGAAGTACCTATGTGCTCATAATAATAAAATGACAAGTCTTTGAATAATTGAAACATGATCAAGCATTTGTGAAGTCCTTACAACCAGCTTGGCATAGTGTTATGTAGTGGGGATATAAAGAATGGCAGTAGGAACAAACAAAAATAATAACCAACCTCTTCTCTCAAGGGGCTCACAGTCTAATCATGGAGAGAAGTAGACAAATAAGCATAAACAAAAAAAAACATGCAATATAAGTTGGATTCAACCCCATAAGAAACTTTAAGGGAAGGTTGTTTGTAGATGGTGGGATTTTAACTGGGTCGTGATAAAAGAAAGAGGTGAAGAGGGAGAGAGATCTAGGAATGGAGCACAGGTAGTCCAAAAATATACCTGGAATTTGGAAATGGAATTTGGAATTTGTGCAAAGAATAAGAAAGAGGCTAGTATTATTACATCACCAAGTACATGTAAAGTAGTGACATGTAAGAAGATTAGAAAGGTTTGAATGGGTCACGTTATAAAGAGTTTTAAAAGCTAAATAGAAAATTTTCAGAATAGGAAAGAGGACATTGAAATTCTTGAGCTTTAAATAAACAATTTCAGGCAGTGAGTGGAGGATGGACTGGAGTAAGGAAAGACTTAAGGCAGACTAAATGGCAGGTTATTGCAATGGTGCTGTTGCCATGCAAGGAAAGTCTACACAAGAATGGTGACTGTTTCAGAGGAGGTAAGGGGTTGAATATCAAAGATATTATGGAGGTAGAAACCACTCTGCCTGTTCTCTTTTACTGTTCCTGCACTTTCAACCTCTGCATCTCTCCCATCTTTTTGCCTCTTGTCTCTGAACTTTCTGTACTATTTGCCCCTACACACTATGTCCCTTATTAAAGTGTGATTATAGCCTCATTTCCCACTGCCATCATGACTTTTCCAGGTGAGTACCCTCCAAGAACCAGGCCTGCCTAGTCTATTTCATAATTTCATAAATTAATTAGCAATTAAATAGGAAAAGGAGAGGGTTGTGGGAAAATGAGTTTCATTTTGTATATGTTACATTTAAACTGTCTAAGGAAGAAGCAGTTTGAAGTATGTAATAAGTTGCTGAAGATGTGAGACTAGAGGTCAATCTAAGTCACTCTTCTGTATTTAAATACATTTTAAGGAATTAACAATTAATCTAACAGCAAATGTTTGTTGAATCCCATTATATACTTATTAATTCGAGGGTGAAATCCATTTTCCCTAAAATGTCAATTATATCCTACCCTAAGTGGATAGAGAATTATACATTACAAGGTTTAAGCTTAATATTTGAACCCCTAATTCTAAAATAACAGAGCATTGTGAAGAACACTAGAGTGAACATCAGGAGAACACTTTTATTTCTGATGTTGCCATTAATCAGCAATGTGACCTTGGTGTGGTGGTGTTGCCTGTTTGAATCTCTTTCTTTAACAGGATGGTGGAGGGAGATAGATAATATCTAAGATTCCTTCTAGTTTGAATAGCTGTGACCTAAGTCAGGTACATACTGATGCATATGTACAATAATATTCTACATAATTCTCTTCTTCCTCCTGATCTTCCCCACCATGCCTTTGTTTAAAGGGATGACTCCCTCATTAAATCCCTTATAATAATATATCTGTACCTTTCCTTGCTACTTATATCACTCAGGCTCATATCAATTATTTGTTTATTTAACCAAGGAGAATATAAGCTTATTAAGAAGAGAATCTTTACCATATCCTGAGGCAGTGTGGTAGAGCAGAGACTGCACTAGACTTTTACTGAGGAGTTCTGAGGTTCAAATCCTAGTTCTGGCACAGCTTTGACTTATTTTTCTTATCTGTAACATGAGGACAATCATACTTTAGTGTCAATCACAGTTTATTTATGGGGAAAGTGCTTGCAAAGCTTTAAAGTCCTATAACTATGAGCTACTATTCTTCTCATTGCATCCCTGCCCTTAATACAGTGCCATTGAGTGTTTGGGGAAGAGAGAGATACAGAGACAGAGAGACAGAGACAAACAGACAGACAGAGACAGAGAGAGACAGAGACAGAGACAGAGAGAAAGAGAATTTTAAAGATACAAAGAGAGACAGAGAGAAGCATAGAGACAGAGACAGAGGAGCAGACAGGCAGACAAAGATAGAGATGAAAAACAGACAGAAAGAGACATAAAGAGAGGGAGACAGGCAGAGAGAGAGATAAGAACAGAAAGACAGAGGCAGGGAAGGGGAGGAGGGAGAGAGGGAGAAAAAGAGAGGCAGGTAGATGAAACTCCCTCTCCCAATTTATCAATGTAAGTTTTACCTGCTGTGAAAATAGCTACCTAAGGAAAGCAGCCTGAGTATGGTAGAGTTCAGTGATTTGCCCAGAATTACATAGCTAGTATGTGCCAATGACTTCATGACTTCATGATTTCAAAGCTAGGTTTTGAAATGCTACACCACAGTGAATCTTGCCTTACATACAGTAAACAATAAATGTTTGACGGATGAAAATCATAATTATGCCATCTCCCTATTTAATCTACTTACTAGTTTATACAAACACAATGCCAAGTTGATATTTTGCCATGATCAAGTCTTGAAAACTTACCTCTTCATCTAGCAATCCACCTACAACCTCCCCAAAGTTACCATGACCTACTTTTCAGAACTGTGAGAAATTCTTAATAGTGTGACAATAAGAGAATCGGGAATATAGATGTTTAAATAATGAAAATGAATAGAGAGGGAAATTTGTCAGCAACTGCACAGTATATTTTCCCAAAAGCTAAATGAATAATTCAAATTAACAAACTTGAAACAAAAACAACATATTACAAAAGCAGCTATAGACAAGCTTTTTCCCAAAGGTAAAACAAAACTATCAAGAGAGTAGCATAATTCTTTTTTAGGGGGAAAGTAAAAAATTGCAAGGGAAGAGTGTTAAAAATTTCATTGCTGGGAATAGTTTACTTATGATCCATAGATAAGTGAAGAATATATGGCCAAACAAAAATAGAGAATATTATGAAATGCAAAATGTATAATTTTGATTACATTCAATTAAAAAGTTTGCACACACACAAAATCAATGCAAAAATATTAGAAGAAAAGAAAAAAAAATATGAGAAACAATTTGTACAGCAAGTGTTTCTGAGAAAGGCTTCATTTCTCAAATATTTAGAGAATTGAGTCAAATCTATAAGAATAAAAATCACTCCCCAATTGATAAATGGTAAAACAATATTAATAGTTTTCAGAGGAAGAAATTAAAGCTATTCATAGTCATATGAAAAAATGCTGTCAGCATAGAAGCAGGAAAGCTCCTATGCTGCCCCTCCCCCCACAACTCAAATGCCTGTAAAAATAATTCTACACAACCTTTAGGGGTACAGAACCCACAAAGTGACAGAGAGAAATAAATCTGCTGAAGATAGCCCGACAGGCTGGCAGGAAGGGTGCATTGCAGTACACTTGAAGCATATCCCAGCCCAGAGTGAGACTGCAGTTTTAGCCTCAGGGCAGCCTGACTAGCCCCCCACTGTAGCAGACCTAAGAAGATTGTATCACCAGCAGGTATGGTGGTTTCCAGGATTATCAACCCATAAATGCCAAAGACAAAGTGAGAGGTGAGTGTAGACTTTGGAAACAGGGGACGAAAGTGCATGGTTTGGCCCCTGCCCCCAGAGGAAGAAGGGGCTGAGGTGGGTGGCCATGCAGCCATGTGGCTGCTTGAGAGCTCCTGGCCTGCAGATTGTATTGGGACCAAGCAACCATTCTGAGGGTTAATCGCTCTTGGTTTAATGTGCTTCAATCTGGAACTCTGTCTTGGGTGTAGGTCCTGGGGTTTGTGACCTGATGCCAGAACCTGTGGCTTCAGAGAGGGCAGCCAATTAATACATCTAGCAGCTGCAAAAAAAAAATTCCAACAAATTGGGACAAAGCTCTCCTCTCTGGAAGCAGAGCTGTACTGTGGCAAAAAGCTCAAAAGTCAAGTAATTGAGTGGCGACATGAGCAAGCAAAGAAAGCAAATCCAGCTCAGCAATCCAACTTTGAATTCCTTTTTGGGGAACAGAAAGGATGAAAATTTGGAAAAGGAGGAAGAAAACAAAATCAGAACTCCTGCACCAAAATCTTCAAAGAAAAATATGAACTGATTACAGATCATAGAGGAGCTTAAGAAGGATTTTGAAAACCAGATAAGAGAAGTAGAGGAAAAATTGGGAAGAGAAATGAGAATGATGCAAAGAAATGAAGAAAAGAGAGTCAACGACCTGACTGAAGAAAATAACACCTTAAAAATAGACTAAATCAAATGGCAAAAGAGGCTCAAAAAGCCACTGAAGAGACAAATGCTTAAAAAGCCAAATTTGCCAGATGGAAAAAGAATCTCAAAAGCTCCCTAAAGAGAATCATTCCTTCAAAATTGGATTGGAGCAAATGGAATCAAGATGCTATTAAACATGGGGTTTGTAGGTGGCACAAGGTGTAGAGCATAAGTCCTAGAGTCAAAAGAACCTGAGGTCGGATGCAGGCCTCAGACACTTAAGGCACACACAAAACAAAAACCTAGCCGTGTGACCTTGGGCAAGTTACTTAACCCCAACTGCTCTCAAAAAAAAGATGCTATTAAACAGATACAAACAAATGAGAAATAAAAGGAAATGTGAAATATCTCATTGGAAAACCACTGAAATGGAAAATAGATCCAGGAGAGATAATTTAAAAATTATTGGACTACTTGAAAGCCATGATGAAAAAAGAACCTAGAAATAATCCTTCAAGAAATTCTCAAGGAAAATTGCCCTGATGTTTTAGAATGACAAGGCAAAATAGAGGTTGAAAGAATCCACTAATCACCTCTTGAAAAAGATCCCCCCCAAAACTCCTAGGAATATTATACCCAGGTTCCAGAAAGCCCAGATCAAGGAGAAAATATTACAAGCAGAGAAGAAGAATCAATTTGAATATTGTACAATCACAATCAGCATAACACAGGATATGGGAGCTTCTACACTGAGTAATCAAAAAGCTTGGAATATGATGTTCCAGAGGTCAAAGGACCTGGGACTAAAACCAAGAATCACCTACCCAGCAAAACGGAGTATCATGTTTCAGGGGAAAATATGGTTATTCAATGGAATAGAGAACGTTCAAGCATTCTTGATGAAAACCCAGAGTGCAATAGAAAATTTGACATTTAGATAGAAGAAGCAAGAGAAGCATGAGAAGGTAAACAGGGAAAAGAAATCATAAGCAAATTATCAAAGTTGAATTATTTACATTTCTACATGGAAAAACAATAATTGTAACTTATAAAACTTTTCTCAGTATGAAAATAGTTGAAGGGAATATAAATTTGAATAAAATATATGTATGCATACATATATATTTCAATATAGGAGTGTATATGGGCATATGAACATACATATGTGTGTATATATGTTCACAGATATACATAGACACAAGGCAGAGGACCAACTGAATAGGAAGGGATGATATTTAAAAGGTGAAACTGAGAGGTGAGAGAGGATATAGTGAGAGGAGATGGAGAGAGACAGAATGGGGTAAATTGCCTTATATAGAAGAGGCAATGGAAAATTGTTACAATGCAGGGGAAGAAGAGGAAGGCAAAAAGGAATGGGTCAACCTTATTCTCATTGAATTTGGCTTAGGGAGGGAATTAAATACACACTAAATAAGGTATCTCACCCTACAGAAGAGTAGGAGGAATGGGATGAGAGGGGGGATGATGGAGGGGAGGGAAAGTTGAGAGGAAGGGAAGTTAGAATCACACACTTTTGCAAAGGGACTATGTCAACGTAGAGAAAAGAACAAGTGGGGGCAGGAAAGGAAGAAGGGAAATATAGTCAGTCTTTCACAATGTTTCCACTATGGAAATGTTTTACATGGCTACACATGGACAACCTATATTGAATTACTTATCTTCCAAGCAAGGGAAGGTAACAAGGTAGGAAGGTAAAGAGTCTGGAATTTAAAGTTTTAAAATCAAATGTTTTAAAAATATTATTATTAATATTGTACATGCAACTGGGGAATAAGATATACAGGCACTCGGGTTTTGAGCTACCTTGCTCTACTGGAATGATGGAAATTTAGAGGTGAGAGAGGAATATAACGAGAGGAGATGGGGAGAGACAGAAAGGAGTAAATTATCTCATATAGAAGAGGCAAGAGGAAGTGGTTGCAAGGGGGGGGGGGGAGATAACAGGAATTCAAAAAGGCCAAGCCATATTCTCATTGAATTTGGTTTAGGGAGAGAATGGCATACATACTAAATGGGATATCTCACCCTACAGGAGAGTAGGGGGCAGGGTGGTTAGAGGGGTGATGATGGAAGGGAGGGCATGCTGGGGGGAAGGAAGGTTGGAAGGACTCACTTTTGAAAAGGGATTAGATCAAAGTAGGGAATGGACCAAGTGGGGTTGGTGGGAGAGGTGGGAGGGAAATATGGCCAGTCTTTTACAATATATCTACCCTGGCAATGTTTTGCATAACTATGCTTGTACAACATATACTGAAGTGCTTTTCTTCCCAGCTAGAGTGGGTCACAAGGGAGGAAGGGAATGAGTCTGGAATTTGAAAAATCAAATGTTTCAAATATATATAAATACTTTTATTAATACTATTTTAAATATCATTGGGAAATGGCATATTTAAGTATTGGGGCACAGAGATTCATCTTTCCCTAATCGAAAAATGGAAGGGGATAAGGGGGAAGATATTGGAGAGAGCAGATTGGATTAGGGGATATCCTGTGGGACTGCTATTCTGGGGTGGTGGGTTGGGGGACAATGGGGAAAAAAGTGTAACTCAAAATCTGGTGGAAATGAATGATATAAACCAGAAGTTAATAAAGCATTTGGGAAAAAAAGGAAACAATGATTCAAGATAATTACAAAAGATTCATGATGGGGGGCCGGAGCCAAGATGGCGGAGTAGAAACAGCACTTCCAAGGTGCTCTGCTCCATACAACTTCCGAACAATGTAAAAGGGGACTCTGAACAACTTCTGGAACCCCAGCACACACAGAACTACACAGAGAAGGTAACCTCCCTCTGAGGACAACCCAGCAGCCCTGCAGGGAGCAGCAAACACAGTGCTCTGAGAGCAGGCAGCATGGCGCACTGAGGGCAGGCAGCACAGTGGGCTGGGAACCTACAGCACAGCACTCTGGGAGATAAGCCCAGGCCCCCATGAGCCACAGTTTTAGCCCTAGGGAGGTTGGGCCAGCATCCGGCTGGAGGGACCCCAGAACACCAGCAATTGTGGTGATTCCAGAATTATCAGCACAGATATTCCTCAGACAAAGTAAGAGGTTAGTGCCCTATGGACTTTGGGACCAGTATTTGGGGAACACATCGGCTTCTTCCCCGGGGGCGAAAAGCTGTTGAAGAAATGCGGCACAGAAGCCATTTTGCAGCGTAAGTGGTGGCTCTAGCTACTGATCTGCGAACTGTAGAGAGATCCAGCAGTCAGTCTGGGGGTTAATCACTCTTGCTTTAAACTGCCTGGATCTGGATTGGGGTCTGGGGGGGAGGTTTGGTGTGGGTATCCAATTTGCCAGAGCAGGTGGAGGCTTTACAGAGGCCACTCAACCTGCAGAAGTTGTGAAGACCCTAATTTGGTATGAAAGCTCTCCTGCCTGGTGGCAGAGTCCTACTGTGGCAACAAACCCAAAAATCAAGTAATTAAGTGGCAACATGCCTAGGCAAAAGAAACAAAATAAACAGAAAAATTCAACATTGGACTCCTATTTTGGGGGCAAAGAGGATCAAAGCATGGCACAGGAAGAGGATTGTGAGGTCAGAACTCCTGCACCAAAAGCCCCAAATGAAAATACAAGCTGGCTACAGGCCATAGAGGACCTTAAGAAGCAGATAAGAGAAGTGGGGCAAAAATTGGGAAGAGAAATGAGAAGGATGCAAGAAAAGTATGAAAGGACAGTCAACAGCCTGATTGAGGAAAATAACACCTTAAAAAATAGACTAACTCAAATGGCAAACGAGGCTCAGAAAAGCAATGAGGAGAAGAATGCTTCAAAAAGCAGAATTTGCCAGATGGAAAATGAATCTCAAAAGCTCACTGAGGAGATTCATTCCTTCAGAGTTGGACTGGAGCAAATGGAAGCTAGTGAATTTATGAGAAATCAAGATGCTGTTAAACAGATCCAAACAAATCAAAGAATAGAAGGCAATGTGAAATATCTCATGGGAAAAACCACTGACCTGGAAAATAGGTCGAGGAGAGACAATTTAAAAATTATTGGACTACCTGAAAGCCATGATCAAAGAAAGAACCTAGAAATCATCCTTAAAGAAATTCTCAAGGAAAATTGCCCTGATGTTTTAGATCCAGAGGGCAAAATAGAGATTGAAAGAATCCACAGATCACCTCCTGAAAAAGATCCCAAAAATAAAACTCCCAGGAATATTATAGCCAGGTTCCAGAATCGCCAAATCAAGGAGAAAATACTACAAGCAGCCAGGAAGAAACAATTTCAATATTGTGGAAACACAATCAGAATAGCACAGGACCTGGCAGCTTCTACACTGAGGGATCAAAGGGCATGGAATATGAATTTCCAGAGGGCAAAAGAGCTGGGATTGAAGCCAAGGGTCACCTACCCAGCAAAATTGAGTAATTTGTTTCAGGGGAAAATATGGTCATTCGGTGGAATAGAGGACTTTCAAGCTTTCTTGAGGAAAAAACCAGAGTTGAATAGAAAATTTGACATTCAGACACAAGAAGCAAAAAATGCTTGAGAAGGTTATCAAGGAAAAGAAATCAAAAGGAACTTATCAAAGTTGAACTATTTTCATTCCTACATCTAAAAAACAATAACTGTGTCTGATGAAACCTTTCTCATTATAAAAATAATTGAAGAAGGGCATATGGGCATATGTTTACAGCTATACATGGATAGAGGGCACAGGTTGAATTTGATGGGAAGGGATGATTCTTAAGAGGTGACATTAAGAGGTGAGAGAGGAAAGTTGCAAGAGGAGATGGGGAGAGATAGGGTAAGGTAAACTATCTCATGTAGAAGAGGCAAGGGATAGTAGTTGCAGGGGAGGGGAATAACAGGAAGGCAAAAAGGCAAAACCATATTCTCATTGAAGTTGGCTCAAGGAGAGAATCACATACATACTAAATCGGATATCTCAACCTGTAGCAGAGTAGGGGAAAGGGGGATGATAGTGGGGAGGATGGAGGGGAGGGCATTCTAGGGTGAGGGGAGGTTGGAAGTACCCACTTTTGAAGAGGGACAGGATCAAAGTAGAGAATGAATTAAGTGGGAGGTGAGATGGTTGGGAGGGAAATATAGTCAGTCTTTTACAATATATCTACTATGGTAATCTTTTGCTTAGCTATACATGTACAACACATACTGAGTTGCTTATCTTCTCAGATGGAGTAGGTGACAAGGGAGGAAGGGAATGGATCTGAAAATCAAAGTTTTAACATTAAATGTTTCATAAGATGTACAGGCATTGGAGCTCAGAGATTCACTTTGCCCTAATGGCAAAGTCGAAGGGGGTACGGGAGAAGATATGTGAGAGAGCAGATTGGATGAGGGGATATCAAGTGGGACTGCTATTCTGGGATGGTGGGTAGGGAAAAAATGGGGGAAAATTGTAACTCAAAATCTGGTGGGAATGAATGTTGTAAATCAGATGTTAATAAAGCATTTGTTTAATTAAGAAAATATCTTTTAAAAAGATTCATGGTAGAAAATGCTATCCATATCCAGAAAAAGAATTATGGAGTCTGAATGCAAATCATAGTATATTGTTTTCACTTTTTTGCTTTTACTTTTTTTGTGGTTTTTCCCTTTTGTTCTGATTCTTCTTTCAGAACATGACTAATGTGGAAATATATTTAACATGATTATCCATGTTTAACCTATATCAGATTGCTTGTTGTCTTGGGGATAGGACAGGGTGGGAGAGAAAAATATTGGAACTCAGAACCTTACAAAAATAATTTCAAAACTATAGTTACCTATAATTGAAAAAATACTCAAGGTAAAAAAAGAAAACAGCATTAAGTTGATTTGCTCAATGTCATATTGAGTATGAAAACTTATTAATAATGATAATAATGAATATAACTGATATTTCTATCACAATAACAAATACATCATTTCTGAAGAAGAACCTTGGTTTGGTGCTTCCCCAGTTTCACATAAAGCAGCATCAGAATATATATATATATATATATATATATATATATATATATATATATATATATATACACACATATATATATAGTCACAAAGTTTGTTGCTTTCTTTGAGGGTAAATTATGAAGGCAAGAATATATTCAGCTTATCTAAAATTTTTTAATAATCTTTAAAGTCTCTAACCTTTGTCATATGCCTGAGGGGGAAAATGACTGATCTCTTACCTTTAGCAGTATGCACACACACGCACACACACACACACACACTCACAGATACATAACCAATGTGATACAGTAATGTGGTGGAATATGGCTTCGACTCAGGAAAACCTGGGTTCAAGGTGTGCCTCTGAAATTTACTGGCTATATGGTATAGGCAAATTAATTACCCTTTCAGTGCCCCTAATAAATTCTCTTTAAGGTTTTAAATAAGTTATGTAAGAATAGCCGGGATGGATTTTTGATTGGTGTTTCCTCACTGAGAGGTTCCTACTATATCTACATAACATAAATACATACACATATGTACTTCATCCTATACATACACATGTTTGTATGTGTGTGCACATATGTGTAGTATATTATGTATAGTTATATAAAATATATTTATCTACCTCTGTCAATTTCTTTTCCCTAGACTTGTTATTTTCCTCAATGGAAAGAACTTCCAATGTGAGTACTACCTCCACTGATACAGATCTACAACTCAGACTCATTTCTGAGAGAATTGCCAAGTTTTCTTGAGATGTTGGAATAACCCACTGATTTCATAACATGTGATAAAGACTAGGTTGTACCCAAATTTTCCTGTGTCCACTTATCCCCAGTCTCCATTTAATCATGTTGATATATGCATAAAGGGACATATATATATATATATACCTCTCTTTATCTGTGGGCCTGGGTGAGACTGCTAAAGAAAGAACAAAAATAACAATAGTGGTATATCTCACATTTCTAAAACTTTCCAATTCATAAAGTGTTTTTCAAATAATAACCTTATTTTTCCTTCTTCAGATGAGGAAACTGAACCCCAGAAAATTTAACTTTTTTATCATAGTCACACAGTTAATAAGTTTTGGATGCAAGAAATGATACCATTTCTTCCTGATTCTATATCTAGCATACTGTTATATCAGGCAGCAATTCATGTGCATATATGTAATACGAACACATGATAAATCCAAATATATGACAAAGGGTTTTATCTATTTTCAACACTGCCCTCTACCTAGTTTTTGAAGCATCTTTCTGCGTCCTCTTGTCCTTGCCTGCTAAGGGTTTCTGTCTCTGGCAATTCATGAAAATTTTCACTCCTTCCCCAGTGTCAGACTTTTCCTTTAATTTTATACTATCTCCATTTTCTTTGTCCCATTTCCTCTTAGTGTTCAGTAAAATAAATCAATTCAATGAATGAATTTATGTTGTGACAATATAACCTCAAAGAGCTATCCTTGCAACCATTTCAAGTAAAGTATTTACAATTCAATGGAAAACTGTAGCACCATAATATTGGCCTTAATTAATAGAAGGAAGAGTATTATTACATATAGTTGATATCAAATATTTTTCTCCATTCTTAACCTGAAGTCTAGAGAATGACAACAATGGCAAGTGGGCTTGAGCAATGAATATTTAAAAGAAGTTCATAATGAAGTAGATAGAACAGGCAGCTCTGGTCTAGGGACAGGTATGAAATGTGCATTGATTTCAGGGGACACCTGTTATTGCAACTATGACAGTAAACTGGGAGCAAAATAAAAAAAAATGTTTTCACTATGAACTTGATGAAAGTTCCAATGAGGGAATAGCACATAGGGAACTTAGACTCAAAAATAATAGCAGTGACCAGGACTGCAGGGCTGGTTCATCGTTAAGAAAATTTTCAGCATAATTAATGATATCAGCAACAAAACGAATAGAAAACATATGATTACCTCGATAGATGCTGAAAAAGCTTTGGGGAAAAACATGATCAATTCCTACTAAAACACAAGAAAGCACAGGAATAATTGATAGGCAGCATCTATCTAAAACCATCAGCAAGCAATATATAGCAATATTTGTAATGGGGATGAGTTAGAAGCATTTGCATAAA
This sequence comes from Gymnobelideus leadbeateri, assembly GCA_011680675.1. Classification (NCBI taxonomy): domain Eukaryota; kingdom Metazoa; phylum Chordata; class Mammalia; order Diprotodontia; family Petauridae; genus Gymnobelideus; species Gymnobelideus leadbeateri. The sequence goes on from WOXC01000916.1 coordinate 40,019, forward strand.
TTTGGAGATGAAAAGGATGTCCATAATCACAATTATTTGTCAATGTGGTACTAGAAATGTAAGCTTTAGCAATAAGAGAAGAAATAATAAATTGAAGGATTTAGAATATGCAAAGAACAAAAAAAAGCTATCACTGAAGATGATGTGACTTAGCAGATCCTAGAGAACTGAGTAAAAAACTACTTGAAATAAAAAAAAAACAACTTTAGCAAAGTTGCAGGATATAAAATAAACCCACATAAATAATCACTACTACTAACAACGTATAACAACAAGAGATAGAAAGAGAAATCCCATTTAAAGTTACTGCAGATATAAAATATTTGGGAATCAATCTGCCAAAACAAACCCAAGAAGTGTATGAACACAATTACTAAATACTTTTCAAACAAATAAATTCAAACCTAAATAATTGGGATAAGTATCATTTGCTCATGGGTAAGCCAAACTAATAAAATAAAAATGACAATTCTACCTATATAAAAATTACTTATTCAGTGACATACCAATCAAACTACCAAAAATAATTTTGTAAAGCTAGAATAAAAGTAATAGCAAAATTCATCTGGAAGAACAAAGGATCCAGAATATCAAGGTAATTAATGACAAGAAATGCAAGTAAAGGTGGACTAGCTATGCCAGATCTTAACTTTTATTAAAAAGCAGTAATAATCAAAACTGTTTGGTAATGACTAAGAAATAGCGGTTGGTATTCAAGACACAACAGTCAGTGACTATAGTAATCTACTGTTTGAGTAAGCAGAAGACCCCAGCTTCTCAGATAAAAACATAATTTGACAAAAACATGTTGGGGGAAACTGGAAAATAGTATGGCAGATACATGCTATACCATATATCAAAATAAAGTAAAAAAATAGACACACACTTTGGATGTAAAGGCTTAATTATAAGCAAACTGGGAGATCAAGCAATAGTTTACCTGTCATATTTATGGAGAACAGAAGAATTTATGACAAAAAAAGAGAAAGAGAACATTTTGAGATGCAGAATGGATAATTTTCATTACATTAAAATGCAAAGGTTTTGCACAAAGCTAATCAGTTAAGATAAGGAATAAACTTTTCTGTTTTTATAACGAGTGTCTCTGATAAAGGCCTTGTTTTTAAAATATATTGAGGACTAAGTGAAACTTAAGAATGCAAGTCATTTACCAATTGATAAATGGTCAAAAGATATGAACAGGTAGATTTCAGAAGAAGAAATTAAAATTACCTATAATCATATGTTGATAATCACTGTTGATTAAAAAACGTAAAGTATAACAACTTTGAGGTACCACATAATGCCTATCAGATTGGTTAACATGCCAAAAGAGGAAAATGGTAAATGCTGGAAAAGATGTGAGAAAATTGAAACACCAAAACATTGTTGGTGGAGTTGTGAACTGATCTGGAGGGCAATTTGGAACTATGCCCAAAGGGCTATAAAACTCCCTTTGACCCAGCAATACTAGTATGAGTTCAGTATCCCAAAGATATTATAAAAACAGGAAAAGGGATGGACAGAGCCAAGATGGCAGAGCAAAAGCAGGAACTTGCTTGAGCTGGTGTCCCAACCACCTCCAATACCTGTAAAAAATTACTCTAAACAAAATTTAGAGCTAGAGAACCCACAAAATGACAGAGTGAAACAAATCTCCCATTGAATGCAGCCTGGTACACCAAGAGTAAGGGTCTACCATACCAGGCTGGGAGCAGAACACAGTCCTGCATGGGCCATGATGACACAGACTTGTGGCTCAGAAGATCCAGTGCATACCTCAGGGGACTGACTCTCTTGCAGTGGTGGCAGTTTCTAGACTTCTCATCCTATAAATGGCAAAGAGAAAGTAAAAAGTCAGCGAGAAAACTCTGTTGGACATGAGTGAGAGAAGATTGTGGTTCCACTTCTGCCCCTGGGACAGCAGAGGTGGTGGCAGATGCAGCTGCTGCAGTGGCAGCTGATTCCAGAACTCCAGGCCTACAGATGGTGGGTATACTAAGTGCCTGATCTAAGGGCAAAAGCAAGAATCCCTTTGCTAGTGCTGAGGCAGGATTCTCTTGCTTTGCCTTGCTAGGATTTGGGTCACAGTCTTTGGTGGCAGTCAAGGGGTGAGGAGCACTGTTGTGACAGAGCTTTTGGTGGCTGTGCAGAGGTTATTCTCCTCACAATTCTGAGGCTGGTGCCTAGAAGAAGCTCTAACAACAGCTGTGCAAAACCCCAGAAATTTGGGACAGAGCACTCTCCACTCTGGAAGCAGCATTCTACCTTGGCAAAGAACTCAAAACTCAAGTAATTGGCTAGCAAGATAAGCAAACAGTGGAAGAAAAATGAGACTATAGAATCTTTCTTTTTCAACAAAGAAGATCAAAACAGAACATGAAGAAGACAACAAAGTGAAAACTCTTGCATAAAAAAGAACAATATGAACTTATCTCAGAGGTGGATATTGAAGGATTTGGAAAATCAAAGTAAGAGAAATAGAAGAAAAATTGGGAAGAGAAATGAGAGTGGTACAAGAAAATCATGAAAAAAAATTAATCAAAAGCTTGCTAGGAAGAAACCCAAAAAATATTTCAGAAAATAACAGCTTAAAAAGTAGAACAACTCAAATGGAAAAAGATGTCCAAATAGGCAGTGAGGAAAGGAATGCCTTAAAAAGCAGCTTTGGCCAGATGGAAAAGAAAGTCCAAAAGCTAACTGAAGAAAAGAATTCCTTCAAAATTAGATTGAAGCAAATATAAGCTAATGACTTTATGGGAAATCAAGATACTATAAAAGAGATCCAAACAAATGAAAAAAATAGAAGGCAACGTGAAATATCTCATTGAAAATACCACTGACTTGGGGGGGGGGGGTGCAGCCAAAATGGCAGAGTAGAAGCACAAACATGGCATGGACTCCCACTCCAATCATTTCAAATATATGTAAAAAATGACTTCAAAAACTTTAGAGTTAGAAAATCCATAAAGTCAGAGAGGGAAACAAATCTCCCATTAAAGGAAGCCTGAAAGATGGACAGGAAGGGTCTATTCCACTGAGGTGGAAAACCAGCACAGTCCAGCATGAGTGTCACAATTCCAGCCATTTGGTGGCCCTAATCAGTGCCAACCTGAGCAGAATTCAGGAGAGTGAATCATCAGTAGCTGATTCTGTTTCCGAACTTCTCAAAACATAAACTCCAAAGACAAAGTAAAAGGTTAGTGAAAAACTCTGTTTGGGGGAGGGACTGAAGGGTATAGTCTGGCTCCCGCCCCCAGAGAGAGAAGCTGTGGTGGTGGCAACTATGAAGCCGTCACCACATGGCTCCTTCCTGAGGTCTTGGCCTGCAGATCTTGGGGTACCAAGCAACCATTCAAAGGGTAATTGCTCTTGCTTTAGACTTCTTGGATCTGTATCACTGTCTTGTGTGGTGGTCTTGGGGTGTGTGACCAGTGAGCCAGAGCTTGTGGTGACTATATAGGGACACCTTCATAATACCTCAGGCATCTGAGAAACCCTGGCAATGTGCAACAAAGCTCTCTCCATTCGGTAAGCAGAGTTCTACCAGGGCAAAGAAATCAAAAATCAAGTAATTGGCTGGTGATATGAGTAAGCAACAGAAGGACAAACAGACCACGGAATATTTGAGGGGGCTCAAAAAAGGATTAAGGCATGGGCCGGGAGGAAGGCAGTGAAGTCAGAACTTCTGCATCAACAGCATCCAAGAAAAAGTATGAATTGCTTACATGCCATGGTGGAGCTCAAGAAGGATTTTGAAATGCAAGTAAGAGAAGTATAGGAAAAATTGGGAAGAGAAATGAGAATGATGTAAGAAAATCATGAAAAGCAAGTCAACAGACTGCTAAAGGAGACACAAAAATCCACTGAAAAAATAACACCTTAAAAATAGACTAACTCAAATGGCAAAAGTGGCCCAAAAAGGCAATAAGGAAAAGAATGCCTTAAAAAGCCAAGTTTACCAGATGGAAAAAGAATTCCAAAAACCCACTGAAGAGAATAGCTCCTTCAAAATTATAATTGTAGCAATTGGAAGCTAATGACTTTATGAGAAATCAATATACTCTAAACAGATCCAAACTCATGAAAAAAAAATAGAAGGCAATGTAGAATTATCTCATTGGAAAAACCACTGACCTGGAAAATAGATCCTGGAGAGATAATTTAAAAAGTACTGGACTACCTGAAAGCCATGATCAAAAAAAGAGCCTAGACACCATCTTTAAAGAAATTATCAAGAAAAATTACCCTGATATTCTAGAACCAAAGAGCAAAATAGCAATTGAAAGACTTCACCAATCACCTCTTGAAAAAGATCCCAAAAAGGAAATTCCTAGGAATATTACAGACAAGTTCCACAGTTCCCAGGTAAAGGATAAAATACTACAAACAGTCAGGAAGAAACAATTTGAGTATTGTGGAAAGACAATCAGGATAACACAAGACCTAGCAGCTTCTACATTAAGGGATCAAAGGGCTTGAAATATGATATTCTGGAGGTCAAAGGAGCTAGGACTAAAACCAAGGATCACCTACACAGCAAAACCAAGTATAATGTAATGGGGAAAAATATGGTCATTCAATGAAATAGAGGATTTTCAAGCATTCTTGATGAAAAAAAATCAGAGCTAAACAAAAAATATGACTTTCAAAAACAAGAAGCAAAAGAAGCAAGAAAAGTAAACAGGAAAAAGAAATCAGGGGGGCAGAGCAAGATGGCGGAGTAGAAACGGCTCATCCAAGCCACTCTGCCACCAGATTTCCCCCAAACTATGTAAAAGGGAACTCTGAACAACTTCTGGAGAGCCAGCACCCACAGAACAACACAGAGAAGCTAACCTCCTGCTGAGGACAGCCCAGCAGCCCTGAAGGAAGGACCAGCACAGTGCTTTGGGAGGCAGCAACACACAGCATTACAGAGTGTGGGGAGCCGAGACGAGTGGAACCCAGGTCCCCATGAGCCGAGGTTTTAGCCCGAGGGCGGCAGGGCCAGTAGCCTGCTGGAGAGACCCCAGAACACCAGCAGCTGTGGTGACTCCAGAATTATCAACATAGACATGCCTAGTACAAAGTAAGAGGTTAGTGCCCTATGGACATTGGGACCAGTATTTGGGGAATGTGTCAGCTTCCTCCCCTGGGGGCTAGAAGCCTCTGAGGAGAAATGCCATTTTGTAGTTTTCAGAGGCAGCTCCAGCTCCTGGCCTACGAAATGTAGGGAGATCCCGCGATCAGTCTTGGGGGTTAATATCTCTTGCTTTAACCTCCCTGGATCTGGATTGTGAGCTGGGGTGGAAGTCGTGGGTGGGTTTACAGCTTGCCAGAAACGGAAGTTGCCCCCCACACGTTCGGGAAGAAAATTCTCTTATCTGTCAGCAAAGACATAGTGTGACAACAAGCCCAAAACTCAAGTAATTAAGTGGCAACATGCCAAGGCAAAGGAAACAGAAAAATGCAACCCTAGACTCCTCTTTTGGGGGCATAGAGCAGGAAAAGGACTGTGAGGTCAGAAGACCTGCTCCAAAAGCCCCAGGGGAAAACATGAGAGGGTTGCAGGCCATAGAGGACCTTAAGAAGGACTTTAAAAATCAAATAAGAGAAGTGGAGGAAAAATTGGAAAGAGAAATGAGAAGGATGCAGGAAAAGTATGATATGAGGGTCAACAACCTGACTGAGGAAAACAACACCTTAAAAAATATACAAACTCAAATGGCAAAGGAAGCCCAAAAGGGAAATGAGGAGAAGAAAGCCTTAAAAAGTCGAATTTTCCAGATGGAAAAAGAATCTCAAAAACTCACTGAGGAGATGCATTCCTTCAGAGTTGGACTTGAGCAAATGGAAGCTAGTGACTTTATGAGAAATCAAGATGTCTGTTAAAGAGATCCAAACAAATGAAAGAATAGAAGGTAATGTGAAATATCTCATGGGAAAAACCACTGACCTGAAAAATAGATCCAGGAGAGACAATTTACAAATTATTGGACTACCTGAAAGCCATGATCAAAGAACGAACCTAGAAATCACCCTTCAAGAAATTCTCAAGGAAAATTGCCCTGATGTTTTAGATCCAGAGGGCAAAATAGAGGTTGAAAGAATCCACAGATCACCTCCTGAAAAAGATCCCAAAAAGAAAACTCCCAGGAATATTATAGCCAGGTTCCAGAATCCCCAGATCAAGGAGAAAATACTACAAGCAGCCAGGAAGAAACAATTTCAATATTGTGGAAACACAATCAGAATAGCACAGGACCTGGCAGCTTCTACACTGAGGGATCGAAGGGCATGGAATATGATATTCCAGAGGGCAAAAGAGCTGGTAATGAACCCAAGGGTCACCTACCCAGCAAAACTGAGTATTTTGTTTCAGGGGAAAATATGGTCATTCAGTGGAATAGAGGACTTTCAAGCATTCTTGAGGAAAAAACCAGAGTTGAATAGAAAATTTGACATCCATACACAAGAAGTAAGAGATGCCTGAGAAGGTAATCAGGGAAAAGAAATCAAAAGGAGCTTATCAAAGTTGAACTATTTACATTCCTATATGGAAAAGCAATAACTGTGACTGATGATATCTTTCTCACTATGAAAATAATGGAAGAAGGGGGTGTGGTCATATGAATACATATGTGAATGTGTGTGTATATGGTTACAGTTATATATGGATAGAGGGCATAAGTTGAATTTGTTGGGAAGGGAGAATACTCAAGGGATGAAATTATGAGGTGAGAGAGGAAAATGTCAAGAGGAGATGGGGAGAGACAGGGTAGGGTAAACTATCTCATGTATAAGAAGCAAGGGGAAGTGGTTGCAAGGGAGGGGGAGAAGAGGAAGGCAAAAGGCAAAACTACAATCTCATTGAATTTGGTTCAGAGAGAGAATGACATACATACTAAATGGGATATCTCAACCTACAGCAGAATAGGGGGAAGGGGGATGAGAGGTGGGATGATGGATGGGAGGGCATCCTTGGGTGGAGGGGAGGTTGTAAGTACCCACTATAGAAGAGGGACAGGATCATGTAGGGAATGGACCAGGTGGGGAGTGGGATGAGTGGAAGGGAATTATAAGCAGCCTTGTATAATATATCTACTATGATAATATTTTGCATAGCTAGACATGTACAACATATACTGAATTACTTATCTCCCCAGAGCGAATGGGTGACAAGGGAGGAAGGAAATCGATCTGAAATTCGAGGTCTTAACATTAAATCTTTCAAATATATATAAATACTATTATTAATACTCTTTTGCTTGTAATTGGGAGATAAGATGTGCAGGCATTGGGACACAAAGGTTCACCTTCCTCCAATGGAAAAGTCGAAGGGGGTATGGGAGAAGGTATGCGAGAGAGCAGATTGGAGGAAGTAATATCTTGCAGGACTGCTATTCTGGGAGGGTAGGTAGGGGAAAAACATCGGGGGGAGAAATGATTGTAACTCAAAATCTGGAGGAAATGAATGATGTAAAACAGAAGTTAATAAAGCATTTGTTTAAAAAAACAAAAAATAAAAAAAATTAAAAAGAAATCATAAGGAACTAATTAAAGTTAAACTATTTACATTCCTATAGGGAAAAATGACAATTGCAACTCATAAGACTTTTCTCAATATGAGGATAGTTGAAGGGAATATATATATATATATATATATATATATATATATATGTGTGTGTGTGTGTGTGTGTGTGTGTGTGTACACATATATACATATATAAATATATACATATATACACATATATACATACATATATATGTATGTGTAGGAGGGTGTATGTGCGTATAAATATGTATGTGATTGTGAGCATATGTATGTTCATGTACACATAGACAGAGGCCACAGAGTTTAATATGAATGGATGATATCTAAAAAATAAAATTAAGGGCTGAGAAAGGAATTTGTTGGGAGAAGGAGAAAGGGAGAGATTGATTAGGGTAAATAATCTCATATAAAAGAGGCAAGAGAAAACTGTTACAATGGAAGGGAAGAACAAGAAGGTGAAAGTGAATGGGAAAATCTGATTCACATTGAATTCAGCTTAAGGAGGGAATAACATATACACCCAATTGGGTATCTTACCCAACAGTAAAATAGGAGGATAGGGGATAAAGGGGGGAATGAGAGAAGGGAGGGAAGATTGTGGGAGAGGGTAGTTATAAGCAAACATTATTGAAAAGGGATAGGATCAATGGAGAAAATAGAATAAGTGGGGGTTGTTATGGGAATGGGAATTTAAGATCTTCCCTGACCCTAGGCCTTTTGATAGGCTTCAGTGCCCCTTGAGGAAGTTGTGGGAGGCTTGGTTTTCAGGAATGCTTTTTGATTGGGCAGTGGGTCAAGAGGGTTGTTACATTCTCTGAGTCAGGAGAAGGATATATAAACCCTGATGTGAGGTTTGTTTTGGGCCTCACTTTGAGAAGTGTTGTATGATTTGACCAGATGACACTGGGGGCAACTGTTGAGCCCCACCACCAAAGCTTTGAAAACCCAGATGTTGATACTTCCCTCTCTCATAAGTGACTAGATATAGATGTAATGGTCATGCAATTGGAGGCCTGTCTGCTGAAATATTTATCTGTCTTCCTGTAACCTCTGCTTTTAACTTCTGTCAGTATACTCTGGAGTTCAGGATACTGGCTTTTTCCACTGAACTAGGTAAATGGTATGTTTGATTAATTCAAGCAAGATTATTAACCCATTTTGAATTGCTTTCCTTTAGAAAAGCAGATCTAAGAACATGTGTTGGCAGCTACCCTGGGGATGGTGGGGTTCTGGCTGCTACAGGGGTGGTATAGAATGGAGGGAAATATAGTTAGTCTTTCACAATATAGCTACTATGGACATGATTTGGGTAACTACACAGGTACAACATATATTGAATTGCTTATCTTCCCAGTGTGGGTGGGTAAGGAGGGAGGAAGGGAAAAAATCTGGAACTCAAATTTTAAAAAGAAATGTTTAAAAATTTGTATTTTACATGCAACTGGGAAATAAGATATATAGGTAGTGGGTATGGAAACTCATCTTGACCTACTAGAAAGTTAGGACATAAGAGAGAATGGATTAGGGGAAGAGGTATTCAATATGATTTTTATTTTGGGGTGGGTGGTAGGGGAAAGACAGGGAGAAAAAGAATTGTACCTCAAAATCTTGTGGAAATCAATGTTGAAAACTAAATATAAATATATAATTTTTTTAAAAAAGGAAAAAAAAACACTGACCTGGAAAATAGATCCAAGAGAGATAATTCAAAAATTATTTTACTATGTGAAAGCCATGATCAAAAAAAGTGTCTAGACATCATCTTTTAAGAAATTATGACCTAAATCTTCCTTGATATTCTAGAACCATAGTATAAAATAGATATTGAAAGAATTCACTGATCACCTCTTGTAAAAGATCCCCAAAAGAAAACTCCTAGGAATTTTATAGCCAAATTCCAGACTTCCCAGGTCAAGGAGAAAATACTACAAAGTCTGGATGAAACAATTTTTGTATTGTGGAAACACAATCAGGATAATACAAGATTTACAAGATTCTATATACATGGATTAAAGAACTTGGAATATGATACTCCTGACATCAAAGGAGCTAGGATTAAAACCAACAATCACCTATCAAACAAAATTAAGTATAATACTCCCAGGGAAAATATGGACATTCCATAAAACAGTGGACTTCCAAGAATTCTTGATGAAAAGACTAGAGCTGAACAGAAAATCAGACATTCAAATACAAGAAGCAAGAGAAGCATGAAAAAAATTAAAGAGGAAAGAGAATTCATAAGGAAATTATGAAAGTTGAACTGTCTACATTCCTACATGGAAAGATGACATTTTTATCTCATGAGAATTTTCTTAGGATGAGGATAGTTGTAGGGAATATGTATGTACATTTATCTATATATACATATATATGTATGTATAGGTGTCTATGTGTGTGTGTGTATTTGGGGAAGGGAATACACACACACACACACACACACACACACACACACATATATATATATATACATACATACATGTGTGTATGTGTGTATATGTATATCTTTGCATAGGTTGATGTATATGTGTGTATATTCATACATAGAGGGCACAGGTTGAGTTGAATATTAAGGGATGATATCTAAAAAATAAAATTAAGAGTTGAGGAACGAATATATTGGGAGAAAGAGAAAGGGAGAGATAGAATAGGATAAATTATTTCACGGAAAAGAGGCAAGAGAAAGCTGTTACAATGGAGAGCAAGAGCAGGGAGGTGAAAGGGAATGAGTAAACCTTGCTTTCATTGAACTTGACTTAAGGAGGGTATGACATACACACTCAATTGGGTATTTTACCCTACCAGAAAATAGGGGCAAGGGAATAAGAGAGGGGCATGATAGAAGGGAGGGCAGACTGGGGGAGAGTGTAGTCAGAAGCAAACACTTTTGAAACGGGACAGGATAAAAGGAGAAAATAGAATAAATGTGGGATAGGACAGGATGATGGGAAATATAGTTTTTCTTTCACAATATGACTACTACAGAAACATTTTGCATAACTACACATGTATAATCTATATTTAATTGCTTGTCTTCCCATGGGGGAGTGACTGAGGAGAGAAGAAGAGAGAGAAAAGATCAAAGATTAAAAAAAAAAAAGTTTAAAATTGTTGTTACATGCCACCTGGAAATAAAATGTAGATTCAATGGGGTCTGGAAACCCATCTTGCCCTACAAGAAAATAAGGGGCAAAGGGGAAATGGGGAGATAGAGAAGGGATAAAAGAGAAGGCAAACTAGGGCAAGGGTTGTTCAGTTTGCTTGCCATCTTGAGTTGGGTGGTAGGGGAGAGATGGGGAGAAAATTTGTAACGTAAAATCTTGTGGAAATGATTGTTGAATACTAAAAATAAATTCTGGAGGGAAATTAAGGAAAAGATCACACATGTACACAAATATTTATAGCAGCTCTTTTTGTGGTGGCAAAACATTGGAAATTGAGGGCATGTCCGTCAATTGGGAAATGACTGAAAAAGTTTCGGTATATGAATGTGATAGAATGTTGTTGTGCTATTAAAAATGATAAGCAGGTGGACATAGAAAAATCTGCAAATACTTATATTAAGTGATTCTGATTGAAATGAGCATAACACAGTAACAGCCACAGTGTACAATAACTTTGAAAGAGTTATCTTTTCTCAGCAACGCAACAATCTAAGACAACTCCAAAAGACTCATAATGGAAAACGGTATCCACTTCCAGAAAAAGAACTTTGGAGTCTGGATATAGATGGAAGCAAACCCTTTTTATTTCTTTTTAAAATTCATTTATTTTTAGTTTTCAACAATCACTTCCATAAGTTTTCAAATATCTTTCCCTCTTTCCTCTTAGCCCTCAGGACAGCATGAAATTTGATTTTATATATATATATATATATATATATATATGAGTGTATGTGTGTATATACATTCTTGTTAAATATATTATCACATATTTTCAATGTGATGTTGTATAGAAAAATTGGAACAAATGGGAGTAACCATGAGAATGAAAAACATAAAGAGAAAGCAAAAAAAATTATCTCCTTATATCTTCATTCAGATTCTATATTTCTTTTTCTGGATGTGGATGACATTTTCTATCATGAGTCTTTTGGAATTGTTTTAAACCTTTGCATTTTTGAGAAAAGATAAGTCTATCTAAGTTAGTCATCCCACAATGTGGATTATTGTGTATAATCTTTTCCAGGTTTTGCTCACTTCACTCAATACTCATATAAGTCTTTCAAGGTTTTCCTAAAGTATGCCTCTTCATCATTTCTTATGGTACAATCGTATTCTATTACATTCATATACCAACACTTGTTTAGCCATATTTGTATTAATGGGCATCCCCTCAATTTCCATTTCTTAGCTAACACAAAAAGAATTGCTATAAATATTTTCTATATGTGGGTCATTTTCTCATTTTTATGATCTCTTTCAGACATAACTCTAGCACTGATACTGCTGGGTCAAAAATATGCACATTTTCCCCCAAATGCTTTATTAACTTCTGGTTTACATCACTCATATCCACCAGATTTTGAGTTACAATTTTTTCCCCATTTTTCCCCTACCCACCACCCCAGAATAGAAGTCCAGCAAGAAATCCCCTCATTTGATATGCTCTCTCCCATATCTTCTCCCATACCCCCTTCGACTTTTCCAGTAGGACAAGGTGAATCTCTGTGCCCCAATGCCTGTATATCTTATTGCCCATTTATATGTAAGATAGTATTAATAAAAGTATTTATTGAAATTTGATTATAAAACTTCAGCATTTGATTTTAAAACTTCAAATTAAAGATTCATTCCCTTCCTTCCTTGTCACTCACTCTTACTGGGAAGACAAGCAATTCAGCATATGTTGAACATATATAGCTATGCAAAATATCACCATAGTAGGAATGTTGTAAAACCCTGACTATATTTCCCTCCCTCCTATCCCAACTCCCACTTGGTGTATTTCCTACTTTGATTTTGTCCCGTTTCAAAAGTGGGTGCTTCCAATTTCCCTCCCTCCCAGCTTGCCCTCTCCTCCTTCATGCCCCCCTCATTCCCTTCCTCCCTACTCTCCTGTAGGATGAGATATCCTATTTAGTATGTATATCATTCTCTGCCTGATCCAAAATCGATGAGAATGAGGTTTTGCCTTTTTGCCTTCCTGTTCTTCCGCTCCCTTGTAATCATTTTACCGCGCTTCTTCTATATGAGATAGTTTACCTCATTCTGTCTCTCCCCATCTCCTCTCATTATATTCTTCTCTCACCTCTTAATTTCACCTTATTAAGTATCAGCCCTTCTTATTAAAATGACCTTGTGCCCTCTACCTATATATACCTTAAAACATATATACACACATTCACATATGTATTCATATGCCCATATATCCTTCTTCAACTATTTTCATACTGAGAAAGGTTTCATCAGATACAGTTATCATTTTTGCATATAGGAATGTAAATAGTTCAACTTTGATAATTTCCTCATGATTCCTTTTCCCTGTTTACCTTCTCAAGCATCTCTTGCTTCTTTTGTCTGAATGTCAAATTTTCTATTCAACTCTGTTTTTTTTCTCAAGAATGCTTGAAAGTCCTCTATTCCACTGAATGACCAAAATTTCCCCTGAAACTAATACTCAGTTTTGTTTGGTAGGTGATTTTTGGTTTTAATCCCAGCTTCTTGGCCCTCTATAATATCATATTCCGTGCCCTTTGATCCCTCAGTGTAGAAGCTTCCAGGTACTGTGCTATTCTGATTGTTTTTCCACAATATTGAAATTGTTTCTTCATGGCTGCTTTATAATATTTTTTTCCTTGATTTGGGAATTCTGGAACCTGGCTACAATATTCCTAGGAGTTTTCTTTTGGGGATATTTTTCAGGAGGTAATCAGTGGATTCTTTCAACCTGTATTTTACCCTCTGGTTCTGAAACATCAGGGCAATTTTCCTTGAAAATTTCTTGAAGCATGGTTTTTAGATTTTCTTTGATCTTGGCTTTCAGGGAGTCCAATAATATTTAGATTATCTCTCCTGGATCTATTTTCCAGGTCAGTGGTTTTTCCCATGAGATATTTCACATTGCCTTCTGTTGTTTCATTTATTTTGGATCTGGTTAACAGCATCTTGATTTCTCATAAAGTCACTAGCTTCCATTTGCTCCAGTCTAATTCTGAAGGAATTATTCTTCTCAGTGAGCTTTAGAGATCCTTTATTCATTTAGCAAATTCTGCTTCTTAAGGCATTCTTCTCCTCATTGCCTTTTTGAACATCTTTTGCCATTTGGGTTAGTCTACTTTTTAAGGTGTTATTTTCCTCAATCAGGCTGTTGGCTCTCATTTCATACTTTTCTTACATCTTTCTCATTTCTCTCCCTAATTTTCCCCCACTTCTCTTATTTGCTTCTTAATTTTCTTTATGGCCTGTCACCAGCTCATATTTTAATTTGGGGTTTTTGGTGTAGGATTTCTGACCTCTCAGTCCTCTTCCTGCCCCATGCTTTGATCCTCTTTGCCCCCAAATAGGAGTCTAATGTTGAATTTTTCTGCTTATTTTGTTTCCTTTGCCTAGGCATGTTGTCACTCAATTACTTGACTTTTGGCTTGTTGCCCCAGTAGGACTTTGCCACCAGCCAAGGGAGCTTCTGTCCCAAATGCTGGGGTTTTCTCAGCTGGTGGAAATAATAGTTGGATGCCCTCTCTGAAGCCTCCACATGCTCTGGCAAGCTGGTCACACACCCCAAGTCCTCCACCCCAAACTGCAATCCAGATCCAAGAAGGTTAAAACAAGAGCTATTAACCTCCCCCCACCCCCGATACTGGTCGCAGGTCCCCCTACAGTCTGCAGCCCAGCAACTGAAGCTGCAACGTGGTGGCTGAGAAACTGCTACTCAGCATTGTCTTGCTCCCAGGGAAAGAGGCAGACATGCTCTTCTCAATAGTTTCAAAGTCCATAGGGCACTGACCTCTCACTTTGTCCTTTGCATCTATGTGTTGATAATTCTGGAAACGTCACAGCTACTGGTTTTCTGGAGTCCCTCCAGTCGACTGCTGGTCTGGTCACCCTGGCGCTAAAACCTCCAACTCATGAGGTCCTGGTCTCAGCTCTCAAAGTGCTGTGGTGGTCACTCCCTGACGGGCTGCTGGGCTGTCTGGATGTGGGCTGGAGCTACTTGGAAGTGCTGTTTCTACTCCACTATCTTGACTCTGCCCAATCCATTTTATTTCTTAATAGATGCAAATAAAACATGGCAATATATCAGGTACAAGTCAATGAGGAGATCCTGGAAGAGAGCCAACCTGGATTTACATATCCCTGCCAGTACAATGAAACACACATTCATTCTACACTAATTCCAGTGCTTTTACCATGCCGTCTTTCACCAATGATAAGAATTAAATATCAACTCATTCCCACTTTGAGATTCATCTGCTAAGATGGAGACACTTTTTAAAAAATCTGTTTGTTTTTTCCTTTTATTTACATAGGTCGGGAAGAGTAATATGTTTATGTGTGTTTACATACATCTATATACATGTATATACATATATGATACAATATATTCACATATACAGGCATATGCACACACATATACACACATGTGTGTGTTTATGTGTGTATGCATATAAGAATATATGCATCTGATGAAGAACAGGACCATCTGACCCTGAGGGACATGATTTGGAATAAGGAGTTTAGTTGGGTCATAAGTCAGAGAACTAACTTAGGAAATATGAGTAGGAGACTAGATAAAACAAAATTACAGAAATGTTTCTATGTACTTCCTCAATCCTTCCCTCCATGATAGGTATATTCTTTTTTGAAATGTCAGTTGATAGACATTCCTCCTTCGCATTTCAACTATTCTATGTGTATTAAGATTTTAATGAAATTCATTTTGAATGTTTAATTGACTGCCTCAAACATCTCTTGCTTTACTGCTATAATAAAATGCATATCATTATATCCCAGATGGAAAGTTGAAAATAATTAGTAAATAAATGTTTCCTATTAGCTTTTTTCCCCCCAAATGCTTTATTAACTCTGGCCAGATCACTGCAACATTCACTATTTTCGTATCTCATTTCTTTCCCACAATTTGTTCATATGATTTTTGCCAAACATCTTCTTCCCCTATTTTTATCTACCTCTTCTTCTAATTCTAATTTTTGCTATTTCCCTTAATGGGTTCAAAGAAATGAGAGGACAATGAGGAATGCTTCCCATCCTAGAGATAGAAGAGCTTACTTTTTTTGAGACCAAACATAACTTGCCTGAGCTGGAAGTGTGATACCTGCTCATGAGCTGACCTCAGTGCTGAAGTTCAGAAGCTCTAATGTGTTCTCTTTTACTGACATGGACAAATTCACCCTTCATTAGTAGCATGGCGACTGTTCTTTCCAAAGTATTTGCCACACTAGACTTTGTACCAACACCCAACAACTTTAGTCATGCTACACCTGTGTAACTCCTATATTCAAGTGATACACTAGCATTAGCCTTTCTTGGTAGTAGAGATTAGAGGCATGTGTCACCATATCTATCCAAGAAAGAATATATCTAAAGCATGAAGAATGTCAATCATCTCCTGTTATGTCTACTGTTATCAATTTTATCACTGTTTCTTCTGGCCACAAAACCTTTTATACAGGTTGAAAAGTCACCATTCTGCAAAACAATTAGAATACCATATGCTAGGAAAAGCTGAGGGACAAAGATCATGTGAGGAGCTAAGGTATATTCCACAGGTGGAACAATTGTGGCAGAAATATCTTTACTCTCTATTCCTTGCACCAACATCTGTATTAGAATTGTGGATATGATCTCTTTTCATGGAGAGGCAAAATGTAAGGGGAAAAAGAGGAAATAAATTTGTCATTTATCAAATTAGAGAGAATGAGAAGAAGAATAAAGATCACAATCAAAAGCTAATTAAGCCATGCCAGGTGGGAAGAACAAGAGAGGAAGGTAACAGCTGTTAGAATCTCATCACATCTGAGATGAAATGCAAACATCTGGATAAAGACAAATTTATGTCCCCAGAAAATACTTATCCAGTGGATTCCTTTACGGTAATTTCCAGGATCACATATTGAATTTTCTCCCTATTTTACTATTTCGAATTTGACAAATCTCTGGTAAATGACTTTCCCTATTATGTATGCTGTAGTGATATGACTCTGATTAATTTAACCCATTTGATATTCTAGTCTGATACGCAAAGAGAAAATGAGCCAGTGTTAATAAACAGCTTGGTATCTAGAAATAAATGGAATTTTCACAACCTTTAAGAAATTCCAAAGGAAATATGCAATAGGATGCTATAAGCAGAAGTAATGATTTTATGAGGCATCTATATAGAAGAGTATATAGATGGTCTCAAATCAGAAAGTTCTGAGTTACATTATTATCTCAAATACTTACTAGATATGTGTGTCTGGTCAAGTCAATAAACTTCTGTTTGCTTCAATTTCCTTATATGTAAAATGGGGATAATTATAGCTTCTAACTCTAGGCTCGCAAGGATAAAACGAGATATTTATAAAGGGTTTGCAAATGTTCAAGGGTTATATAAATGATAGGAAATTAGTAGTAGAAATTCGCTTCTAAGAATTAGCATTTTTATATCCCAGTGGTCAGGACCATTTTTGCCACATAGCAGGCACTTAATAAATGTATCTTGAGTGAGTAAATAAGCATTTACTACATGTAAGACATTAATCTGGATATTGTGAAAGGGGTGATTAAAGATATGGCTTTAAGGCCTTATAATTTAATCTATAAAACATTGCTTCATCTCCAAGAGCGTATATGTGTATATAATCATCTAAAATAATATCAGTTACTCTTATTGATAACAAAATAGTGAAAAACCAAAACTTAAGCAGATTTTTTGGTTGATGTACAATTAAATATTTATTACTATTAAGTATTTCTTCAATATTAAATATTTATTATAGTTCTCATACATCTATGAGGTAAGTTATAGAAGAAGGTACAACTAAATAGAAGGATATCTTATACTCTGCCCTGAACAATCAAATAAAAGAGTAAATTTTATATTTAGTTAAAGGTAATAAGAAACAAAACTTCATGAAATATGTAGTAATAGTGCCTTGCAGACCTCATGTATATATAAGCAAAGATTGCCTGCCTATTTCAGTCTTCAGATGAAGAAATTAAAGCTATCTATAGTCATATAAAAATGCTCGTGGGGTGGCTAGGTGGCATAGTGGATAGAACTCTGTCCCTGGAATCAGGAGGACCTGAGTTCAAATCCAGCCTCAGATACTTAACACATACTAGTCATGTAACCTTGGGCAAGTCAATTAATCAAAGCTATCCTGCCTCACCCCACCCAAAAAACAAAAAGAAAAAAATGTTCTCAATCATTATTAATTAGACAAATGTAAATCAAAGGAACTCTGAGATACTTCATCACACCTATCAGATGGGTTAACATGACAAAACAGGAAAATGAAATGGTAAATGATAGAGAAGATATGGAAAAAGTGGGACACTAATGCATTGTTGGTGGAGTAGTGAATTGATCCAACCATTCTGGAGAGCAACTTGGAACTGTGCTCAAAGGGCTATAAACCAACCATTTTCATAGCCACTACAAAGTAGTCTTTAAGACTATGTTGACATCTTAATAGTTATGGTATGTTGCTGTAAATGTTATTCTTTAGTTTCATGAATGTTATGCTTTAGTTTATTGCTGAAAAATAGAGAGCTCATTATGCAATGAGATTAGACACTTTAAGATATTCACAGCAGCAGTCTTCGAGAGAGCTGCTTGTGATAGGCTTTGCAATCTTGCTGAAGTGAAGTAAGTTTAACAACAGAGATTTTTTCTTACTGGGTTGTGTTTTTCTAGCATTGTGCTACATGGTGGGTATGAAAATTCAAAAGTGAAATAGTCCCTTCCATAAAGGAAAGAAAGTAGTAGACATCAGGAGTAAGAGGTGTGGGTTTAAGGGGATATGAGACAGAGCAGTGAAAAGCAAGATGTGTAGGATTTGTGGCTGGATGATGATATATATCTATAGGATCGGAAAAATTTAATGTATTTTGACCATTCACCTTGTCTGTGAAAAGGTAGTCATTGATAGTCAGCAAAATAACACATTCATTTAAGAATGAGCTGTTTCTTACTGATTTTGCTTCTTTTCACTATATTAATACAAGTCATAATTACACTAAGAGTATTTCCATTAATTCAAAAAAATGAATTAGTTCTTTGGAAAAGTAAAAGTCTATAGTGTCATAACTTTTAATCAAAGAGAGGATAGTGTCATTTTCTTACTTATTTAAGGGATTTTTTAAAATTTTTGAATGCATCAAGATCAAATATGATATGGTTGTACCTTTATTCAAGTTTCTATTAACTTCACCCCCAAAGTTATAATAGATTATTACTTTCCATTCTTGAGAATGCATTCTATTAACCAGTGGAGCCTGAGGGAAGTGGTTGAATCTCAAACATCATTTAAGATGTTTAAGAGGAGGTAGTTTGGACAAAGCAGTAGTGCTTAGGGGAAAATCCTCCAGTGTGAGCAGACTGACTTTTTTTTTTAAAGTATAGCATGTACTTCAAAGAAAAGAAGTCTCCTTAGAAGCAAGGAATTGGGGAAAAAAGAAAGAAAAGTGAGAATGTACAAAAAAGAAAATTTCCATTCCCAAGATTGCCATACAGTGTTACACATTTACTTTAACGAAGCATAATATATCAGGAATTTTCTTAGAAATGACAATTATTCAGCACATTTTAGCTGTCAAATCTAAGTATAACAGTGCAGGAGTGAGTCTTCTATGATTACAGATAACCTGCTTTGTAATCCTTATAGTATTGTCCCCTTTATGAGCTCATGAGAACTTGGACTATGGCATCTTTTCATTTTAATATCTATATAACTATCATTACATTAATGCATTTTCTTTAAATTAAATTTATTTTTATTCAGACTTTAAGTTCTGAAATGTTTCCCTCCTTCCCCATCCTGTGGCATAGCATTGATTCTTCTATTTCTCAGTTCTTTTGCTGGACGTGCCTAGCAGTTAGCATGTTGCTTCTTAGGTCCTTTGTTGTTTATTTGAGTATTTATAATATTCCGAGTAGCTAAGTCATTCACAGTTATTCTTCAAACAAAATTGTTATCGTTATATGCAACATTATTTTGGTTTTTTTCATTTCACTCTTCATTATTTCATGTAAGTTTTTGCATGTTTTTTTTTTTCTAAAATCAGCCTCCTCATCATTTCTCACAGCAGAGTAGTATTCCATTATAATCTTATGCGATGATTTGTTTAAGCATTCACTAATTGATGGGCATTTCCTCAGTTCCCAGTTCTATGCCACCACAAGAAAGCTGATATAAATATTTTAGAATGTGTGGTTTCTTTTTCCCTGATTACTTTGGGAGAGAGACCTAATAGTGGTATTTCTGGATCAAAGAGAATACACAATATTATAACTCTTTGGGCATAATTCCAGATTGCTTACCAAAATGGTCGGATCACTTCAGAGTTCCACCAGTATTAGTACTCCAGTCTTTTCACATTTCCTCCAAAATTTGTCTTTTTCCTAGTCTATTATCTTAGCCAATCTGAGAGATGTGAGATCTCAGAAATGTATTAAATTGCATTTCTCTAATCAATAATGATAGAGCATTTTTATATGACTATAGATAGCTTTGACTTCTTCATCCAAAACCTGATTGTTTCCTTTGATCATTTATTGATTTAGGAATGACTCAGTATTATAAACTTTACAAAATTCTCCATGTTATTTGAGATATGACATGTTTATCTGAAAACTGTCTATAATTTCCCACTATTTTTCTTCTTTCCTTTTAATCTAGGCTATTTTATTTTTACAAAACCTTTTCTATTTAATCTAATTAAAATTGTCCATTTTACATTTTAGAATGCTCTCTGCTCTTGTTTATTCATAAATTCTTCTCTTATTCCTAAATCTGATAGGTAATGTGTTCCATGTTTTCTAATTTTCTTATATCTCCATTTATATATTTTGATCTTATCTTGGTAAATGATATGACATAATTGGTCTATACCTAGTTTCTGCCAGATTTCTTTCCAGTTTTTAAAACCGTTTTTATGTAATAGTGAAATTATTATGCCAAAAGCTTAAATGTTTAAATCTGCTAAATACAAAAATACTATAATCATTTACAACTATGTATTTCTCTGTCCACTCTGTTCCATTGATTCGTCTTTCTATTTCTTAGTTGGTACCAGATATTTTTTATAATTAACTGCCTTATAATCCAATTTAAGATCTGGTGCTGCTGGCCTCCTTCCTTTACATTTTTTACATGAATCCCTTCAATATTCTTGAAATTTTATTCATTCAAATAAATATTGTTATTATTTTCTAGGAGGTTTTTTTGTTGTTGTTTGTAATTTAACTTATATGACATTGAATAAGCAGACAAGTTTACATAGAATTGTGGCTTTTAATTGCATTTGTTCTGCCCACCCATGAGTAAATAATATTTCTCCAAATACTTAAATTTGATTTTATTTGTATAAAAATTTTTAAAATAATTTAATACATGTAGTTCCTGGATATGTCTTGATAGATATACTTTCAGGTATTTTGTGTAGTCTATAATTACTTTAAAAGGGGTTTCTCTTATTTTCTATAATTATAGAATTTTGTTGGTTATATACTGAAAAGCTGATGATTTGTGGGCTTATTTTATATGTTGCTATTTTGCTGAAATTACTGTTTCAGTGAACCTTTTAGTTGTATCTCTAGAATTGTCCAAGTATATCATCATATTGTCTGCAAAAAGAGAGAATTCTATTACTTCATAGCACATTCTGATTACATTACTACATAGCACATTCTGTCTTCTCTTATTGCTTTTTTTTTTTTAAGAACCCAAGAGAACAACTTTATTTGGGGGGAGGGAAGAAAAGGGAGAGAGAAAGAAGAGGACAGGGAAGGATCTTTATCTTGAGAGAAAACAAACCTTCTTGACCTCATCCCATTCCAGGACCCAGATAGTTGAAAGAGGCCCTAAGGAGGAATCTGTTCCGCTACAAGCAGGACAACAGAGGGCTAAGGCCAAGTCTCCCCAGGAAAATGGTCTGTCTCCCCATTCTTTTCCCACTTCCCAATTCCTTCCCTCCCCTATTGCACATCATATCATGTAAACATGGCTGGGGCAGTGCCCAGGACTATAATGAGGCAGATTAATATGTAAACGGAGATGAGGCTAGGAGTTAGTTGCAGGTACCCAGACTCTAGCCAGAGGCCCACAGTTTTCTAAAAAGTGTTGGTAAAAGGGGGAGGGGGAATGAAAAGAAATGGGCCCCAAACTTTGGCTCAGATTATACAGCAGTGCAAAGGTCTTTAGCTACCCTCCAACTCCTTCCCCCACACAAAAAAATTCCAGTCCTTGAAGAGCACCCAGTCCCTCCAGGACTCTGCTCCAAGCCTGGCAGTATCCAGTCTTCTTTCACCAGACTCTCTAAAATCAAGGTCACTGGAGCTGAGTCTTGCTGTGCTGCCGTGGAAATCCAGAGACAGGTAGTGGTAATCTATCAAGGCCAAAGGCCCGGATGAGCTCAGCCCGAACTGCTCCAGTGACAGTCTTGACCAGGCAAAGGGTAGTGAGGCCAGCAAAGGCTGCATTATACAGGAATACAATATAGAAATTTCCCAGCCAATTGAAACTCCCAAAGTTACCCAGCAAGTCAAAACGGGTAAGCCCTAGTGTACGAGAGAAAATAGGCAGGGCTGAGCTCAGCACTAGGAGACAGACGCAGTTCCCAATGATCTGGGTCATGGCTGTATCTTGCCATTTAGGCTGAAGGCCTCGGAACAATGGAGAGCTATAGAAGCCCATAACAGAGGACAGCATCAGATAAAGGATGAGGATGACCTGGATGACAGCACCAAAGGAGCCCAACTTGGAGAATGACACCTGGCCCAAGGAGGTCCCCTGCATGCCACGGGGCATGGCTGCCTCATCAATTAGCAACTCCAGGATGTGGATGGCAACAATAAGCACAGAGAGGCCCGTCAGCAACAGCAGACATAGCATGGCCAGTGGGTAACCCAGGTTTCGCTGCCAAGCAGAGGCCTTCTGTCGTTTCTCCAACAAGAGCCTCTGTGTCTGCAGGGTCATGACCTGTCTGTGCAGCAGCTTCATGTCCAGGGGCAGCCAGCATGATGTGGGGTTACACATCCTTCAGGTCAGAGCTGCCTCCTCAAAGGCTGAGCAATGCAGCTGTTCTTCCAGGTCTTCCAGCAGCCTAGGCTTGACCAGCAGTTTCCCAGTGACAGAGAACATTTGGGCTAGGCCCAGTGGTGTACACACTAAAAGAAGCAACACACCGAGAAAAGAGATGCAAGAATAGAGGTAGGGAAGGTAGTATTCCCAGAGATCATACAGAGACTCCTGGCTGGTCTTGCTGTTGTCCACAATGGCAGAGGCCACCCAAACCATGCCTAGCACCAGTAGTGACAAGAGCAACAGCATCACCACTGTCTCATAAACCCTGCCCAGGACCCCTTCTTGGAGCCAGCAAAGCCTTCGGACTCAGTGAAAAAGTAGGCAAAGGGCATGAGGAAGACAAGGGACAGATTAGAGAAGAGAAAGACAAGGTTCCAGAGTCCATGGATGAGAGAGCCATTGAGCCACTGGATATAGTAGTTTCGGGAAGGGAAAGCAGCACTTCATTCCTGAGGATGGAAAAGGGCAGGAGCAGGACTGCAGCTAGTGCCACCGCCAAGGTAAAGGTGCAGAGTTCAAGCGCAATCTTGTTGACTGTGGCATCCTCATCATCAACTGTAGTAAAATCAGCTGGCTACTTGAATCGGGTCAGAGTGACATGGCAGAAGATATAAAGTGTTGCAAACAGCAGTGTGGAGATTATGCACTCCCGGACTCGTTCATGGAATAGTTGCTCCCGCACCAACAACACCTCGTAGTCAGCCGCTTCCATGCTCTGATCAGCATGGCTGGGAGCGGGTTTCTCCGGGGTCCGGAGAGGACAAGCGGGGGAAAAAATCCACCGTCGCCGAGCACCCGGACCCAACTCAGGCTCCCCGCCGGGGCCTCGACCTGGACACCGGGCGAACTCAAGTCCCAGATGCCTTCTCTTATTGTTTTTGACAGCATTTATAATACAATAGTGGATCATATTGATGATAATGAACATACTTGGTTCACTCTTGACTTTACTGGAAAGGTTTCTAGCTCCCTCCATGACACATAATGCTGATGCTTTTAGATAGATGTTTCTTATCATTTTTTCCTTTTACTGATAATAATTTTTTAAAATTTTAAAATTTCTTTGTTTATTTTTAGTTTACAAGATTCAATTCCATAGTTCCTTGAATTTCAAATTTCCCTTCCCTTCCCTCCCTCCTCCCACCCCCCACGATGGCATATAGTCCAGTATAGGATCTGCAAACACTTTCACAATAGACATTAGTCAAGTTACAAAGGCGTATTGTACTAGATGGGATGAAAAATGGTAAAGAAGAAATAAAACCAAGTAACAAAAAGAAAAAGATCAATTAGTTTTCTTCCATCAGGTTTCAAGCTCAATTCTTTCTAGTTATTTCTCTGGATGTAGGCATCTCTCTCCTTCATGAGTCTTTCAGGATTGACTTATATCATGGCCTTGCTGAGAAGAGTCCAGTCTGTCATAGTTGGTCATCACACATATGATGTGTCTGTGATGGCATACTAATTTCTTCTGATTCTACTCTTCTCACTCAGCATCTATCTGTATAAGCCTCTCCAGGTAAATAAGAAAACTGTCTCCTCCTCATTTCTTTTTTTTAATTAATTTATTAGTTTAGTTTCAGTTAACAAGATTCTATTCCATAGTTCCTTGATTTTCAAATTTCCTCTAGCTCCCTCCTCCCACCCCCCATGACCACATATAGTCCAGTACAGGATCTGCAAATACATTCATATTAGATATTAGTCCAATTAAAAAGGTGTATTATACTAGGTGGGATGAAAAATGGTAAAGAAGAAATAAAACCAAACAATGAAAAGAAAAAGGTCAATTAGTTTGCTTATATCAGGATTCAGGCTCAGTTCTTTCTAGTTATATCTCTGGATGTCACATTTCTCTCCTTCATGAGTCTTTCGGGATTGACTTATATCACTGCATTGCTGAAAAGAGTCCAGTGTGTCATAGTTGGTCATCACACATATGATGTGTCTGTGATTGTATACTAATTTCTTCTGATTCTACGCTTCATGTTCAGCATCTGTTTGTATAAGCCTATCTAGGTAAATATGAAATCCGTCTCTTCCACATTTCTTATAGCAAATAATATTCCATTACATTCATATACCACAACTTGTTTAGCCATTCCTCAATTGATGAACACCCCTTTAATTTCCAATTTTTTGCAACCACGAAAAGAGCTGCTATAAATATTTTTGTACATATGGGTCTTCCTCCATTTTCTATTATCCCTTTGGGATATAACCCTAGAAGTGGTATTGCTGGGTCAAAGGGTATGAAATTATTTAGAGCCCTTTGGGCATAATTCAGATTGCTCGCCAGAATGGTTGGAAAAGTTCACAACTCCACCTGCAATGCATTAGTGTTCCAATTTGCCCACATCCTCTCTAGCCTCTCTAGTCATTTTCCTGTTTTGTCATCTTAGCCAATCTGACTGGAGAGATGCAGTGTCTCAGAGTTGTTTTGATTTGCATGTCTCTAATAAATAGTGATTTAGTCCACTTCTTCATATGCTTATAGATATCTTTAATTTCTTTCTCTGAAAACTATCAGTTCATATCCTTTGACCACTTATCAATTGCGGAATGACTTATATTCTTATAGATTTGACTCAATTCTCTGTATGTTTTAGAAATGAATCCTTTGTCAGATACATAGGTTGTAAAAATTGTTTCCCAATTTTCCACCTACCTCTTGATCTTGGTTACATTGGCTTTGTTTGTACACAAGCACTTCAATTTAATGTAATCAAAATTATCCATTTGGCATTTTATAATGCTCTCTAATTCTTGTTTCATCCAAAAGTCTTCCCCTCTCCACAAATCTAAAAGGTAAACTACTCTTTGCTTTCCCAGATTGCTTACAGTATCATCATTTATACCTAGATCATGCACCCATTTAGACTTGATATTAGTATATGGTGTTAGATAATGATCTATGCCCAGGTTCTGCCATACCGTATACCAGTTTTCCCAGCAGTTTTTGTCAAATAGTGCACTTATCCAAAAAACTGGGGTCTTTGGGTTTATCAAACAATAGATTAATATATTCATTAAATGCTGGGTCTCCTACACCCAACCTATTCCATTGATCCACTACTAGACTCCTCTGGCAGTACCAAGCAGTTTTGATGACTGCTGCTGTATAATACAGATTAAAACCTGGTATAGCTAATCCACCTTACCTAGCATTTCTTTTCATTAATTCCCTTGATATTCTAGACCGTTTGTTTTTCCAAATAAATTTTGTTTTTATTTTGTCTAACTCTAAAAAGTAGTTTTTTGGTAAATTGATTGGTATGGCACTAAATATATAATTTAGTTTGGGTAAAATTGTCATTTTTATTATATTAGCTTGACCCAGCCATGAGCAAGTGATTTTTTTCCAATTGGTTAGATCTGATTTTATTTGTGTGAGAAGTGTTTTGTAGTTGTGATCATATAGGTCCTGGGTTTGTTTTGGCAGGTAGATTCCCAAATATTTTATAATGCCTACAGTGACTTTAAATGGGATTTCTCTTTCTATGTCTTGCTGTTGAGTTTCATTAGAGATATACAAGAATGCCGAGAATTTTTGTGGGTTTATTTTATATCCTGAAATTTTGCAAAATTTATTTATTGTCTCAAGTAGTTTTTTACTTGATTCTCTATCATCATATCATCTGCAAAGAGTGATAGCTTGGTCACTTCTTTGCCTAATTTGATTCCTTTGATTGCTTTTTCTTCTCTAATTGCTACTGCTAACGTTTCTAGTACCAGATTGAATAAGAGGGGTGATAGTGGACATCCTTGTTTCACTCCTGATATTATTGGAAATGATTCTACTTTATCCCCATTGCAAATAATACTTGTTGATGGTTTCAAATATATGCTATCAACTATTTCAAGGAAGGCTCCATTCATTCCTATACTTACTAGTGTTTTTAAAAGGACTGGGTGTTGTACTTTGTCAAAAGCCTTTTCTGCATATATTGTGATAATCATGTGGTTTCTGGTAGTTTTATTGTTGATATGCTCAATTATACTGATGGTTTTACTAATATTAAACCATCCTTGCATTCCTGTAATAAATCCTAACTGACCAGCGTGTATTATTTTTGTGATAAGTTGTTGGAGTCTTTTGGCTAATATTTTATTTAAAAATTTTGCATCTAAATTAATGAGTGAAATTTGTCTATAATTTTCTTTCTCTGTTTTATCTCTTCCTGATTTAGCAATCAGTACCATATTTGTGTCATAGAAGGAATTTGGTAGGACTCCTTCTTCACTAATTTTCCCAAATAGTTTGTAGAGTATTGGAATCAATTGTTCTTTAAATGTTTGATAGAATTCACTAGTAAACCCATCTGGCCCTGGAGATTTTTTCCTAGGGAGTTCCTTGATGGCTTGTTTGATTTCTTTTTCTGAGATGGGGTTATTTAGGTAATTCACTTCCTCTTCAGTTAATCTGGGCAACTTGTGATTTTGTAAATATTCATCCATTTCACTAAGATCGTCATATTTATGTGCATACAATTGGGGAAATAATCCCTCATTATTTTTTTATTTCCTCTTCATTGGAGGTAGATTCACACTTTTCACCCTGTCTCTCTCCTCTTGCAACATTCCTCTCTCACCTCTTAACTTCACCCTTTAAGTATCATCCCTTCCCACCAAATTTGACCTGTGCCCTCTATCCATGTATACCTGTAAACATATATACACACATTCACATATGTATTCATATGCCCATATACCCTTCTTCACTTATTTTCATACTGAGAAAGATTTCATCAGTCACAGCTATTGTTTTTCCATGTAGGAATGTAATTAATTCAGTTTTGATAAGATCCTTTTGATTTCTTTTCTCGGTTTACCTTCTTAAGTATCTCTTACTTCTTGTGTCTGAATGTCAAATTTTCTATTCAACTGTTTTTTCCCCTCAAGAATGCTCGAAAGTCCTCTATTCCACTGAATGACCATATTTTCCCCTGACACAAAATACTCAGTTTTGCTGGGTAGGTGATTCTTGGTTTTAATCCCAGGTCCTTTGCCCTGTGGAATCTCATATTACATATCCTTTGATCCCTTAATGTAGAAGCTGCCAGGTCCTGTGTTATCCTGATTGTGCCATGTCTCTTCAGCTACTTCTCACCCACAGGGGAAGAAGCTGATGTGGTCCCCAAATAGTGGACCCAAAGTCCATAGGGCATTAACCTCTCAATTTGTCCTAGGCATATCTGTGTTGATAATTCTGGTATCACCACAGCTGCTGGTATTCTGGGGTCCCCCCAGCCGGCTGCAGGCCTGGTTGCCCTGGGGTTAAATCATGGCTCCCATGGGCCTGGGCTTGGCTCCTAGAGCTATGAGCTGTTGCCTCCCAGAGTGCTGTGCTGTTGGCTCCCAGAATGCTTCGTTGGCTACTCCCTGTAGGGCTGCTGGGCTCTCCTCAGTGCTAGGTTAGATTTTCTGTGTAGTTCTGTGGGTGGTGGAGCTCCAGAAGTTGTTCAGATTCCCCTTTTACATGATTTTGAAGTAGTGTGGGAGAGAGCACCTAGGAAGTGCTGTTTCTACTGTGCCATCTTGGCTCCTCCCCAAAGTGTATTATTCTTTAATAAGTTATTGTAGTCTTTTAGCTAATATTATATTTAAAATTTTTGCACCTAGATTAATGAGGGGAATTGGTCTATAATTTTCTCTATCTGTTTTATCTCTTCCTGATTTAAGAATTTTTGATAGAGTTCACTAGTTAACCCATCTGGCCCTGGGGATATTTTCCTATGGAGTTCATTGATGGCTTGTTTGATTTCTTTTTCTGAGATGGGGTTATTTAGGTAATTCACTTCCTCTTCAGTTAATCTGGGCAACTTGTATTTTTGTAAATATTCATACTTTTCCCTAAGATTGTCATATTTATGTGCATACAATTGAGAAAAATATTTATTTATTGCTTTGATTCCCTCTTCTTTGGATGTAGATTCAAGCTTTTCATTTTTGATACTCATAAGTTGGTTTTCTTCATTCTTTTTTTTATCATATTGCCTAAGGATCTATCAATTCTATTGTTTTTTTTTCATAAAACCAGCTCTTAGTTTTATTTATTAATTCAATAGTTTTCTTAATTTCAATTTTATTAATCTCTCCTTTGGTTTTCAATATTTCTAATTTAGTAATAAATTTCCTGAGCCATCCATTGAACCTGTAAGCCACCTCTGATATGAAAAAGAAAAGTGCAGAGGGAGGGGAAGAAAATTTGGAAGTCAAGGGATTGTGGAATTAAATGTTATAAACTAAAAGTAAATAAATACATTTTTTTTGCTTTTTGGAGGGCAATTGGGGCTAAGTAACTTGCCCAAGGTCACATGGCTAGGTTTTTGTTTGTGTGTGCGTTGATTGTCTGAGGTCGGATCCGAACTCAGGTCCTTCTGACTCCAGGGCCGATGCTCTACTCACTGTGCCACCTAGCCGCCCCCAATAAATACATTTTTAAAAAAGAAAAAGGTGTTCAGAGCATGAACAAGACAAGAGCAGATCACAAGTAAGAGTAACTCATGATGAACAGACAATAGAATTCCTCATGATGAACAGAGAAGAAAGGTCTCTATGTACAGTCATGAAGAGAAAATCCATATTAAAATGACCACAGATCCATTTGAAAATTTGAGAAGTTGCTTCCTTACCTTCCCTAGTTAGTTTTTTTTTCTGTGGAACAAATGAAAAAGTAGAAGAAAATTAAAGGATCTTGCTAAATGTTATAGGCATTTGTCTAAATTTGTATATGTTTTACAAACTACTATGCAGGGAAAACAGGTACAGGGAGGGAGAACATGGAATTTCCCTTGTGCTAGAAATGTAAAACAGCTAGTTCATCAAGCCCTACATTGCCTGATCATTCTATACTGTGAGTTTGTATGGAGGTGGGGATGGTGTTAGGAAGAAAAGCAGGCCTATAAAAGGCACAGCAAAAAAAGAGAATGAATACTGGATGATTTACCTTTTTGTTGATAGACTAAAAATAAAGAATTTTTCTTCGTTTTTCCTTGGAGACAGACATACTCATAGCTTTCCCACTTTGAAAGCAGTGACCAGCATGGGGTTGGGTTATTCACATTCAAAGGGGATGAAATAAGATTCTTGTCACAAAGGAAAAGTGACTGCTCCACTGAAGGATTGTAGAGAATATTCTTCACTTTTTAGACACAGGTTCCAACTCTGGTCTATAAACAATTTATATGAGTTCTTAGGTTCTCACAAATAAAGTCAATATTTAGATTGAGTGATTTATTTTCCTGACATAATAAAATAGCATTCTAAGGATTAGAAAGCTCTTCCATCAAAATAATCTCTAGAGCTAGGTTTTAAAAGTTATCATCCCTATTTTATCTACAGGGAAACAATTTTAAAGAAACTATATTTTATTCTATTCAGCTTTAATGGCCTGAAACTTCACTAAGACTTTTAAGGCACTGGGTTCTTTCATTTGAAACTCACAACCACCCTATAAAGTAGGTGTAATTATTGAATTCATTGTACAGATGAAGAAACCTAGGCTGAGAAAGATTAAGTGATTTGAATATGGCCACAGACCTGCTAACATTCTGAGGTAGTATTTTAACTCTTTCTGATATTAAACGAGATGATTTTGGTAATGCTCCTAGCATAGTGCCTAACACACAGTAGACGAATAAGAAATGTTTATTCCCTTCCACTTTCATTACATTAAAGCCAGCTTACTAACCCTTAAGCCATATAGGTGCCTCAGATATTTATTTTTTCCAGGATGAATTGAATGTTTCTTTAAAATTTACTCAGATTCATCCTTGACCCTGACTGAAATGGAAGGGAACCCTGATATATCAATGTCAAAAGGACATTGTGTGATAATCTAGTTAAAAATTCAACTTCAATTCATTGACTGTTGTAAAGAAAACACTGCTAGGGAGTGGTGTTTAATTTCTGGGAACGAATTGGGTTTTATTAGCCAGAGATGGAGGAAATCACATAATTTCTCAAATTTCCTCATTTTATAAATAAACCAATGTCCAGAGGCATAAAGTTAAATACATAATATGAATTAAATATTAAATTAAATAATGTGAATTAAAGAATGCCATGGTAGGAACACAAGCCCAGATGTCCATTGATCTTTCCAATACATCATCAGTTTTAACCTCCAGAAGAAATGATCTGGTGGGAAAAACACAGAATTTGTAGTCAAAGGGCCTAGGTTTAAGTCATGCCTTTCTACATCATCGTTATCATCATCATTGCCACCATCATTATAACCAATATTTATCATTTTTTAAAGATTTATAGAGAATATTACCTTTATCATTTTATTTGATCTTCACAACAATCCCCAAAGTAGGTGTTATTATCCACACTTTGCATCTGTCTCCCTGCTTGATTTTGACTCCAGAGAACAAGATGCCCCATACCAGATACCCATTATTTTTCTCTACTCCTAATTTTCTGCCTGCTTTTCTATATTGTCTCCTTCTTTAGACAGTAAGCTTGTTGAGGCTAAAGATTGTCTTTGAAATTTGTTTTTCTTAATTCAAACCCCACTGCTTAACACAGTGCTTGACATGTTGTAAGTGCTTAATAAATATTTGTTGGATCAGATTGGTTTGTCTAGGATTGTATAAGTAATAATGAGTATTTTCATTCTATGTAGCCTTGGGGAAGTTACTTTAACTCTCTATTTCTCACTTTCCTAATCCATAAAATGAACTAACCATAGAAAATTATTTCTAATAACTCTTCTAAATTATGTTATCTAGTCATTTGGCAAGCTATACCTCAACAGACATATCTAATAATCACCTGTACAAATTCCATGACAAACAATCCATATTGAAACACCGGAGCACTAGTTTCATTATTAGAGGAATATTTTTCTACTAAAACAATGACTGGAAGGGACATAAAAAGGCATAGGGAGATGTTGTTCCTATTCTGTTTACATGCATCTGTCAGCCAATGAAAATTCTTTATTTTATGATAAAGTCTTAAATGATGTAAAGATAAAAACAAACCTGGAACCTTTAGGATGAATTTATTTTTCATTTCACTTACTTCTTATACTCTTATACTCTTCCCTCACCATCATACTGAATACCTGAGAACATATAAACATTTTAAAGATAAAATGTAGCAGAGAATTAGAATAGTTTCCCAATGGAAGAGAAAAAAAAAATGAAAACTGTTCTATTTTTAGTTAAAATGGTATATTAAGGTCTTCTTTATCAATATCTAAAAATGGAACATTAATATCAAATCTTACTTTGGACAGCAACACAACCTCTAGACAAGGATAGGGATTTGACATGAAGTTTCATTTCTTGGAAGAACTCCCAGATGAGGAAACTGTCTTTGCAAATATGGGTCAGCACATTTCTGGAAATTTAGTGATTTGCCTAGAGCACTGAGAAGTTAAACATTTTGCACAGGGTCACATATTTAGCATTTTTTAAAGTAGCAATGGGTTGGTGGGGGGGGAGGTGTTGAACCTAGGCCTTCCTTCATTTTGAATCTAGTTCTTTTCATTGCCTATCGAGTTCATCAAAAATTCAGTAGCAGGAACACCAAAAACTTTAGTCATTATTTATTCAGTTATGAAATTTCTTTCAGTGCATTACTATATGTAAGGATGAAGGGAATACCCATACCAATGACAATGGCCAATAAGCATTTATTAAGGATCTTCTATGTGCCAGGCACAGTGATAAGCATTGGGGATACAAAGAGAAGTAAAAGACAAGCCCTGCCCTCAAGTAAATCATAGTCTAATGGAGTGAGATGACAAAAAAACAAGTATTTACCAACACACTACACACAGGCTAAAAAAATAAAAAAAAATCAAGGAAAAGGTACTAGAATTAAGAGGGATTAGGAAAAGCTTCCTGTAGACAATGGAACTTTTTCTAGAATTTAAAGGAACTATGAAAGAGAGAAGGTAGAGATGAGGAAAGAGAGCAGTCTAAGCATTGGAGACAGAGAAAATGTCTGGAACTAATGTGTGAAATGTCTCACTAATGGAAAAACAAAGAGTCCAGTGTCACTGGATTAAAGATTATATGGTGAAGGATACAGTGTAAGAAGATTGGAAAGGTATGAAGGGTCTATATTATGAAAGTCTTGGAACACATAAGAGATTTCTTCAAGAAAAAGTGAGAAGTTAGTGGCCTTTGGACTTTGGGACTGGTTGGGAGAATGCATCAGATTCTTCCCCAGGGGGTGAGAAGCCAATGAGGAGCAGACTCACCTTGTGCCATCTTGCCGTATTGCAGCTTCATCTCTTGCCTGCAAACTGTAAGGTGATCCAACCATCAGTCTTGGAGGTAATCACTCTAGCTTTAACCTTCTTGGATCTGGATTGCAGTCTGGGGTGGAGGTCTTGGGTTGTGTGACTAGCTTGCCAGAGTGTGTGGAGGCTTCACAGAGGCCACCCAACTAATGCTCCTGGAAGTTGAGAAAAACCCAACATTTGGCTGGTGGCAAAGTCCTACTGAGGCAACAAGCCCAAAAGTCAGGAAATGGAGTGGCAACATGGCTAGGCAAAGGAAATAAAATAAACAGAAAAAGTTCAACATTAGACTCCTATTTTGGTGGGCAAAGAGGATCAAAGCATGATGCAGGAGGAGGACTGGGAGGTCAGAACTCCTGCACCAAAAGCCCCAAATGAAAATATGAGCTGGCTACAGGCCATAGAGGACATTAAGAGGCAGATAAGAGAACTGGAGGAATAATTGGGAAGAGAAATGAGAAAGATGCAAGAAAAGTATGAAATGATAGTCAACAGCCTGACTGCGGAAAATAACACCTTAAAAATAGACTAATACAAATGGCAAAAGAGGCTCAAAAAGGCAATGAGGAGAAGAATGCCTTAAAAAGCAAAATTTGACAAATGGAAAAAGCATCTCAAAAGCTAGCTGAAGAGAATCATTCCTACAGAATTAGACTGGAGCAAATGGAAGCTAGTGACTTTATGAGAAATCAAGATGCTATTAAGCAGATCCAAACAAATGAAAGAATAGAAGGCAATGTGAAATATCTCATGGGAAAAAAAAAACACTGGCCTGGAAAATAGATCCAGGAGAGACAATCTAAAAATTATTGGACTACATGAAAAGCATGATCAAAGAAAGAATCTAGAAACCATGCTTCAAGAAATTCTCAAGGAAAATTGCCCTGATGTTTTAGAACCAGAGGGTAAAATAGAGATTGAAAGAATCCACAGATCACCTCCTAAAAAGATCCCCAAAAGAAAACTCCCAGCAATATTGTGATCAGGTTACAGAATTCCAAGATCAAGGAGAGACTATTATAAGTAGCCAGAAAGAAACAATTTTAATATTGTGGAAACACAATCAAGATAACACAGGACCTGGCAGCTTCTACACTGAGGGATCAAATGACACGGAATATGACTTTCTAGAGGGCAATGGAGCTGGGATTAAAACCAAGAATCACCTACTAAGCAAAACTGAGTATCATGTGTCAGGGGAAAATTTGGTCATTCAGTGGAATAGAGGACTTTCAAGCATTCTTGAGGAAAAAACCAGAGTTGAATAGAAAATTTGACATTCAGACAAAAGAAGCAAGAGAAGCTTGAGAAGGTAAACAGGGATAAGGAATCATGAGGAAGTTATCAAAGTTGAACTATTTACATTCCTACATGGAAAAATAATAACTGTATCTGATGAAACCTTTCTCAGTATGAAAATAGTTGAAGAAGGATATATGGGCATATGAATACATATGTGAATGTGTGTATATATGTTTTAAGGTATACATAGGTAGAGGGCACATGTCGAATTCAATAGGAAGGGATGATACCTAAAAGGTGAGGTTAACAGGTGAGGGAGTAATGTGGTGAGGGGGAATGGGGAGAGACAATGGAGTGAACTGTCTCATGTAGAGGAGGCAGGGGAAGGGGGTTTCAGGGGAGGGGAGGAACAGGAAGGCAAAAAGGCAAAACCTTATTCTCATTGAATTTGGGGCAGGGAGAGAATGACATGCATACTAGATAGGGTGTCCCTCCCTAAAGGAGCATTGGGGAGGAGGGGGTTAGGGGAAGGTGGTAGAGTGGAGGGTGGGCTGTGGGGGAGGGAGTTGGAAGCACCCACTTTTGAAAAGGGACAAGATGAAGGTGGGGAGTGTACCAGGTGGATGGTGGGATTGGAAGGAGTGAAATATAGTCAGGCTTTTACCAATATATCTACTCTGGTAATGTTTTGCATAGCAACACATGTACAGCATATACTGTGTTGCTTATCTTCCTTTTAAAATCAAGTTTATATATATATATATATATATATATATATATATATATATATATATATATATATATATATATATATATGCTATGGTTAATACTATTTTGCATATATTGGGAGATAAGATGTACAGGTAATGGGGTTCAGGGATTCACCTCGCTCTACTGAAAAAATCGAAGGTGGTATGGGAGAAGAGATGGGAGAGAGCAGATTGGCTGTTAGGGTATCTTGTATGGCTGATATTCTGGGGTGGTTTGTAGGGGAAAATGGGGAAAAAACATGACTCAAAATCTGATGGAAATGAATGATGTAAACCAGAAGTTAATAAAGCATTTGGAAAAAAATGAATTGTCTTGATAACATGGTGTTGATAATAAGAATTGGGCCTGCAGCTATGATTTCATTAATAGAGAAAATGGGCAGATCAAGAAACTCCTGCTTTTAATACAGATGAGTACTTTCTCTGTGATTTATTGTAAGAGTTGTCTCAAAAAGAGTTAGTGAAACTATAGCTGAATGAGAAGGAGCCCCAGCCAGAAGACTCACACACCCCAAGTGTGATTCACAGCCATCTCACCAAGGGATGGGAAGATCAGTAGGAGCTGCATAAGAGAAAGCACAGGGGCGGCTAGGTGGCGCAGTGAATAGAGCGCCGGCCCTGGAATCAGAAGTACCTGAGTTCAGAGCCGGCCTCCGCCACTTAATCCGCACAAACAAAAGCCTAGCCGTGTAACCTTGGGCAAGTTACTTAACCCCAATTGCCCTAAAGGGGAAGCTAGGTGGCACAGTGAGTAAGCGCGCCGGCCTCGGAGTTTGGATGACCCGAGATCAGATCCGGCCTCAGAAAATGAGCACCCACGCATAAAGAATGACTAGCCGTGTAACCTTGAGCAAGTTACTTAACCCCAATTGCTTTAAAAAAAAAAATAAGAGAAAGCACAGGGCCTGCAGCAGTGATAGCAGCTTCTCCTGGGGCTATCAATCCACAGCCGGGAAGTTTTAAAATCATCTACTTAAATTGCCAGAAGCCAAGATGGCAAAGTAATCCCTAGCTTCTCCAATTCCCCCTCCTTGACATAGAAAACCCATAGATAAATGTCCCACCCAGAGTAAAATTCTGAAATAGTGAAAATAGCTTCAGGCTTAGGAGTCACTGAGAAAGGGTGAAACTGAGGCAGTAAGGAGTGTGAAGTGAAGTGCAGGAGGTGTCCCAAGAAGCCCCAGCTGAAGATCCAGAAGCCCAGGGGGTTTGAGTCAGCAAGCATAAACAACAATAGCTTAGGTGGGCCTTAGCACCACCAGGGCAATCTGCAGAAACCATCTCTGCTGGCTGTCAGCTTCTGAGCCTGCCAGAGCTGTAGCCCAGAGGCATAGTGGCTGAAATCTGAAGTGACCGGACCAGCCCTCCTGCACAGATTACTCTATGAGCCTCAGGTTAACTCAGGGGAAACACTGAGAGTCTTGACCTGGGCCTCAGTCTAGACTCCTAGAGGCTACAGCACACAAAGGCAACAACCAGGTGCATGGCTCCCAGCCTGAGAAGCTTGGGTCACAGCCCTCTGTACCCCATTAGCAGAAATACTCTTTAAAGTTCAGGAAATAAGCAATTACAATTGCCCAGAAGCAATTTGTAAAGGCAATACAAAAGACAATTTAATCTTATTATTGTGAAAGAGAAGAATCTCTTTTAGGAGACACCATGGACTCTGTATCCACACCTGAGATCATAGAAGGAAATATGAACTGGTCTCAAGCCCAAAAATCATTCATGGAGGAACACAAGAAAGATTTTGTTTTTGCTCTTTGGAGGGCAATTGGGGTTAAATAACTTGCCCAGGCCAAATCCAAACCCAGCTCCTCCTGAATCCTTATTCACTGCACCACCTATCCACCCCCACAAGAAAGATTTTAAATGCGAAATTAGAGAGGTAGTAGATAAATTTAAATATACAGTGACTAAATTGGGAAAAATTCTTACTGAAGAAAATAAATCCTTAAAAATAAAAATTTGTGAACTGGGACAGGAAGTTCAAAATCTAACTGGATAAAATGCCTCTATGAAAAAAGAGCTTCAAAAACTAACCAAGGAAAATAATTCACTAAAAATTAGAACCAGTCAAACTAAGGAGCCTATGATGCATCAAGAGTCCATCAAACAAAACATTAAGGTTGAGAAAACAGAAGAAAATGTAAAATATCTCACTGGAAAAAAAAAACTGACCTGGAGAACAGATACAGGAGAGATAACCAGAAAGCCATGATGTAAAAAGCAGCCTGGACAACATCCTCCAAAAGATTTTCAAAGAAAAAAAATTGTCGTGAAGGCCTAGAATCAAAGGGTAAAATAGTTACTGAAAGAATTCACAGAACTCCTCCTGAAAGGGATCCCAAATTGAAACCTCCAAGAAATATCATAGCCGAATTCCAGAATTACAAGGTCAAGGAGAAAATACTTCAAGCAGACAAAATGAAACAGTTCAGGGGTGGTTAGGTGTCGCAGTGAATAGAGTACCAGCCCTGGAGTCAGGAGGACCTGAGTTCAAATCCGGCCTCAGATACTTGATACACTTACTAGCTGTGTGACTATGGGCAAGTCACTTAACCCCAATTGTCCTCCAAAAAAAAAAAAAGAAGAAAAACAAAGAAAGAATTCAAATATCATGGAACTGCCATCAAGATTACACAGGACCTAGGAGCTTCTACATTGAAAGATTGGAGAGACTCACTGAATTTGGCTCAGGGAGGGAATTACATACACACTACATAGGGTATCTAATCCTACAGGAGCATAGCAGGGAAGGGGATGAGAGGGGAGGTGATGGAAGGGAGGGCAGGCTATGGGGGGGAGGGAAATTAGAAGGACCCACTTTTGAAAAGGGACAGGATCAAAGTAGAGAATAGAATAAATGTGTGTGGCATAGGGGGGAGGGAAATATACACAGTCTTTTATAGTATATCCACTATGAAAATGTTATGCATAGCTACACATGTACAACATACACTGAATTGCATATCTTTCCAGTAAGGTGGGTGACAAGGGAGGAAGGGAATGAATCTGGAATTAAAAAAATTTAAATATATATACACATACATACATATATATGCATGTATGTATGTACGTATGTATGTACATCCTATTATTTATATTATTTTACATGTAACTGGAAAATAAGACATACAGGCACTGGGGCATAGAGATCACCCATGTCCTATTGGAAAGTGAGAGGGGGTATGGGAGAAGATATGGGAGAGACCAGATTGGAGGAAGGGATATCCAGTTTTATTGCTATTTTGGGGTGGTGGGTAGGGGAAAAATGGGTAGAACATTTGTAACTAAAAATCTGGTGTAAATAAATGATGTAAACTACAAATTAATAAAGCATTTGGTTAAAAAACAGATCAGAAAGATTGGAATTTGATATTTTGTAAGGCAAAAAAGCTAGGACTGAAACCTGACAAACAGCATATTTCAGACAAAGATATGTCATTTAATGAAATAAGGGACTTTCAGACTTTCCTGATTAAAAAGCAAAGTGTCAATGGAAAATTTGATCTACAGTTACAAGACTCATAAAACACATAAAAAGGTAAATGTGGAAAACTCACACACACACACACACACACACACACACACACACACACACACACACACACACGGGATTCAAAAAGAGCAAACTCTTTAGATCCCAATATGAGAAGCTGATACCTGTCAATACTGAAATTTATATGATTATCATGACCTTTAATAGGGATATAAATAGATAGTGGGTGTGTGTATAAATGAACTAATCTGAGTATAAAAAAAATTTTTAAAAACTTATTAAGAAATTCAAGGGGACTGTAATGGTAGAAAAGGAAAGGATGAGGCAGAAAAAGGTAAATTATGCCACAAGAAGAGGCATAAACACATACTACAGTAGAGGGGAAGGAGGGAGGAAGATGAACATCACATGAACTTTATTCTCATTGGTTCTGTTTTAAAGAGGGATCAATATAATCAGTTAAATTTAAGATCATAATGTGAAAAAAACACAAAAATTCATTGTAATAGAGGGAAAGGAGGGATGGAGAGACAGGAGCATTTTATGAAAATCACTCTCATATGTTTGGTCCCAAAGAGGGAATAATATACTCTGATAAGTGTAAAAATCCACTGTGCCCTATAGGCAGTAGTAGGGATAAGGCAGGAATAATAAGGGGGCATAAAAGGGAGGGAAATAGTAGTAAGTGGAAAGGGGTGGAATTAAAGAGGTGGAATCACAGGGAGGGAATGCTAAAGGAGGCAAAAGGAAAATGCTAAAGGAGGTAAAAAGGAAAACTCTTAAGGAGGGGAAGGGAGAAGGAAGAAAGAAAAACATAAACAGGGGAGGGA
Organism: Gymnobelideus leadbeateri; assembly: GCA_011680675.1. Taxonomy (NCBI): domain Eukaryota; kingdom Metazoa; phylum Chordata; class Mammalia; order Diprotodontia; family Petauridae; genus Gymnobelideus; species Gymnobelideus leadbeateri. The sequence continues at coordinate 79,414 of WOXC01000916.1, forward strand.
ATAGGATGGGGGGAAAGACACAGATAGTAATCATAACTGTGAATGTGAATGCGATGAACTTTCCTATAAAATGGAGGTGGATAGCAGAATGGATTAAAAACCATATCCTACTACTGTCCACAAGAAACACATCTGAAACAAAAGGATACACATAGGTAAATGGTTGAGTAGAATATATTATGTTTCAGACAAAGTAAAAAAAAAATAGGGGTAGCAATCATTATCTCAGACAGAGTGAAAGCAAAAATAGATCTAATCAAAAGAGAAAAAGAAGGAAACTATACCCTGCTAAAAGGCACCATCAAGCATGAATTAATATCATTACTTAACATATATGCACCAAGTGGTATAGCATCCAAATTCCTGGAGGAGAAGTTAAAGGAATTAAAGGAAGAAATAATTAGCAAAACTATACTAGTGGGGGACCTCAATCTACCCCTCTCTGAACTTGATAAAACTCACCTCAAAAGAGACAAGAAAAAAGTTAAGGAGGTGAGTAGAATTTTAGAGGTTCTAGATATGATAGATATCTGGAGAAAAATGAATGGGGATAAAAAGGAATATACCTTCTTCTTATTGGTACATGGCACATACAGAAAAAATCAACCATGTACCTGGGCATAAAAAAACCTCACAATTAAGTGCAGAAAGGCAGAAATATTAAATGCATCATTTTCAGATCATGATGCAATAAAAATTGTATGCAATAAAGGGCCATGGAATGATAAGCTAAAAACGAATTGGTAACTAAATAATTTAATCCTAAAAAGTGAGTGGGTCAAACAAGAAATTATAGAAACAATTAGAAACTTCATTCAAGAGAATGAAAATAATGGGATAACATGCCAAAATTTTCGGGATCCGGTGAAGGCAGTCCTTAGGAGAAATTCTATATCCCTGAGTGCATACATGAATAAATTAGAGAAAATGAAGGTTAATGAATTGGGCATGTAATTGAAAAAGCTAGAAAAAGAACAAATTGAAAATTCATAATTTAAAACTAAATTATAAGTAATGAAAATCAAAGGAGAGATCAATAAAATTGAAATTAAGAAAAATTATTGAATAGATAATTAAAACTAAGAGCTATTTTTGTGAGAAAAAAAAGAAAATTGATAGATCTTTAGTCAGTATGATAAAAAAGGAATGAAGAAAACCACATTATAAGTATCAAAATGAAAAGGGTGAAGCTACCTTCAATAAAGAGGAAATTTAAAAAATTACTAGGAATTATTTTGCCATGTTCTATACACATGAATTTGACAATCTTAGTGAAATAGATGAATACTTACAAAAAATATAAGTTTCCCACATGAACTGAAGAGGAAATAAATTACTTAAATAACACCATCTCAGAAAAGGAAACTGAGCAAGCCATCAATGAACTCCGTAGGGGAAAATAAAAACAGGGCCAGATGGATTTACTAGTGAATTCTATCAAACTTTTAAAGAACAATTGATTCCAATACTCTACAAAAAATTTGGGGAAATTAGTGGAGGAGGAGTCTTACCAAATTATTTTTATGACACAAAAATGGTACTTACACTTAAATCAGAAAGAGATAAAACAAAGAAAATTATAGACCAATTTCCCTCATGAATATAGATGCAAAAATTTCAATTAAAATATTAGCAAAAAGACTACAGCAAATCATCACAAGAATAATACACTTTGATGAGGTAGGATTTATTCCAGGAATGCAGGGATGGTTTAATATTAGAAAACCATCACTATATTGACCATATCAACAATAAAACTACCAGAAACCTCATGATAATCTCAAAAGATGCAGAAAAGACTCTTGACAAATACAATATCTATTCCTATTAAAAACACTTGAAAGTATAGGAATAAATGGAATCCTACTTAAAATGATAGGTAGCATCTATTTAAAGACATCAGCAAGTATTGTATGTAAAGAGGATAAGTTAGAAGCGTTTCGAATAAGATCAGGGGTGAAACAAGTGTGTCCAATATCAAAACTCTTATTCACTGGTAGTACAAATGTTAACAATTTAACAATGTTAACAAATGTAGCAATTAGAGAAGAAAAAGCAATGAAAGGAATCAAAGTAGGCAAAAGGGGGACAAAGCTATCACTCTGCAGATGATATGATGATATAATTAGAGATGCGTAGAGAATCAAGTAAAAAACTACTTGAGACAATACATAAATTTGGCAAAATTTCAGGATATAAAATAAACCCACATAAATTCTCGGCATTCTTACATATTTTTTTTTCATGTTACAAAGGCCGATTGTACTATATGTAATGAAAAATGGTAAAGAGGAAATAAAACCAAACAATAAAAAGAAAAAGATCAAGTAGCTTGCTTCAATCAGGATTCAAACAGTTCTTTCTAGTTCTTTCTCTGGATGTAGACATCTCTTGCCATCATGAGACTCTTGAGATTGACTTATATTACTGTGTTTCTGAGAATAGTCCAGTCTATCATAGTTGGTCATCACACATATTTTGTGTCTGTGATTGTATACAAATTTCTCTTGGTACTATTCTTCTCACTCAGCATCAGTTTATATAAGCCTGTCCAGGTAAATATGATGTCCATCTGATCCTCTTTTCTTATAGCACAATACTATTCCATTACACGCATATACCACAGTTTGTTCAGCCATTCCCCAATTGATGGGCACCCCCCTTAATTTCCAATTCTTTGCAACCACAAAAAGAGCTGCTATACATATTTTTGTACATATGGGTCTTCCTCCCACTTCTATTATCTCTTTGGGATATAACACAAGAAGTTGTATTTCTGTATCAAAGGGAATTAAATTTTTTATAGCCCTTTGGGCATAATTCCAGATTGCTCTCCAGAATGGTTGGATAAGTTCACAACTCCACCATCAATGCATTAGTGTTCCAATTTGCCCACATCCTCCCCAGCATTTGTCATTTCCCTGTTTTGTCATCTCAGCCAATCTGACTGGTGAGATGTGGTACTTCAGAGTTGTTTTGATTTGCATTTCTTTAATCAATGGTTATTTAGAGCATTTCTTCATATGCTTATAGATATCTTTATTTTTTTTCTCTGAAAACTGCCTGTTCATATTCTTTGACCATTTATCAATTGGAGAATACCCTGTATTCTTAAAGATTTGACTCAATTCCCTGTATATTATAGAAATGAGGCCTTTATCAGAGACATAGGTTGTAAAAATTCTTTCCAAATTTTCCAACTCCTTCTTGATCTTGGTTTAAATGTATTTGTTTGTACAGAAGCTTTTCAACTTAATGTAATCAAAATTATACATTTTGCATTTTATAATGATCTCTAATTCTTGTTTGGTCTCCACAAATCAGACAGGTACACTATTCCTTGTTCTCCCAGATTGCTTACAGTATCATACTTTATACCTAGATCATGCATTCATTTAGACTTGATTTTGGTATATTGTGTTAGATAATGGTGTATGCCCAGTTTCAGGAGGAGCACTGGGAGGTCAGAACTCCTGCACCAAAAGCCCCAAATGAAAATACGAGCTGGCTACAGGCCATAGAGGACCTTAAGAAGCAGATAAGAGAAGTGGGGAAAAAACTGGGAAGAGAAATGAGAAAGATGTAAGAAAAGTATGAAATGAGAGTCAACAACCTGACTGAGGAAAATAACATCTTAAAATATAGACTAACTCAAAGGGTAAAAGAGGGTCAAAAAGGCAATGAGAAGAAGAATGCCTTAAAAAGCCAAATTTGCCAGATGGAAAAAGCATCTCAAAAGCTAGCTGAAGAGAATCATTCCTACAGAATTAGACTGGCACAAATGGAAGCTAGTGACTCTATGGGAAATCAAGATGCTATTAAGCAGATCCAAACAAATGAAAGAATAGAAGGCAATGTGAAATATATCATGGGAAAAAACACAGACCAGGAAAATAGATCCAGGAGAGACAATCTAAAAATTATTGGACTACCTGAAAACCATGATCAAAGAAAGAATCTAGAAACCAAGCTTCAAGAAATTCTCAAGGAAAATTGCCCTGATGTTTTAGACCCAGTGGGGGAAATAGAGGTTGAAAGAATCCACAGATCGCCTCCTGAAAAAGATACCCAAAAGAAAACTCCCAGGAATGGAGGAGGGGTAGTCTGGCCCTTTCAGATTTCTGCCTCTGTACTCCTGGGCTACATCTCAGGCAGCCTTTTGCTGGTCAGGTGAGGTGGGGCTTGTTGGGACCACTCCTCCTCTTCAGAATCCTTGCTGCCTCAGTTCCACCCCTTCTCAAAGATTCCCAAGCCTGAGGCTATTTCCACTATCTTAGGATTTCACTCTGGGTGGAACACTTATCTTTGGGTTTTCTTGGTCATGGAGAAGAAATCACAGGAGCTAGAGTTTGCTTTGTCATTCTGGCTCTTGGCAAAACAGGCAGGAGATTTCTAACTTTCTGGGCTGGGGGCTGATAGCCCCAGGATAACTGCTGTCTCTGCTGGGGGCTGCAAACCCTCTCTTGCAGGGCTCTAATGATTCTGCCCATCCCCTGCTGGTAAGATGCTGGTGAGATGGCTGCAAATAGTCCTTGGGATGGGTGAGTCTGCTGCCTGGGACTTGTTCTCTCTTTGGTGTGGCCTGTGCATCAGCTCTCTAGTCTGAGCTGTACAGCCCCCACATGCTTCATGCTCCCCTTGTCTGGAACCACGTGGGCACTTTCCTGGGCTGGATTCTGCTACACCCTGTCACCCAATGGATTTTGTCTCTCCAGAATCCATTCAGATTCACTTTTTAAGGTTTAGTGATGGGATTCACAGAAGAGCTTAGAGAAGTTACTGCTTCCTTTCCTCCATCTTGGCTCCTCTCCCCCCATTCTTATGTATTTCTAATGAAATTCAACAGCAAGAGGTAGAAAGAGAAATCCCATTTAAAATTCTGTAGATATTATAAAATGTTTGGTAATCTACCTGCCAAGACAAACCAAGTATCTATATGAACACAATTACAAAACACTTTTCACATAAATAAAGTCAGATCTAACTAATTGGAAAAATATCACTTGCTCATGGCTAGGTCATGTTAATATAATAAAAATGACAATTTAACTTAAATTACATATTTAATTCCATAACAATCAATCTACCAAAAATTACTTTATATAGCTAGAAAAATAGTAACAATAAAAAAAAAAGGAAAAAAAAAGAAATGCTTTTAAAGGGGCGGCTAGGTGGCGCAGTGAATAGAGAGCCGGCCCTGGAGTCAGAAGGACCTGAGTTCGGAGCCAGCCTCCGACATTTAATCCACACAAACAAAAAAACCTAGCCGTGTAACCTTGGGCAAGTTACTTAACCCCAATTGCCCTAAAGGGGCGGCTAGGTGGCGCAGTGAGTAAGAGCGCCGGCCTTGGAGTTGGAATGACCCGAGATCAGATCCGGCCTCAGAAAATGAGCACCCACACATAAAAAATGACTAGCCTTGTAACCTTGAGCAAGTTACTTAACCCCAATTGCTTTAAAAAAAAAGTTAAAAAAATAGTAACAAAATTCATTTGGAAGAACAAAAGTTCCATAATATCAAGGGAATTAATGAAAAGAAAAGCTAGGGAAGGTGGCCTAGCCATATCAGATTTTAATCTGTATCAAAAAGCAGCAGTCATCAAAACCACTTGGTCCTGGCTGAGAAATACAGTAGTAGATCAATGGAATACATTGTGTACACAAGACTCAGCAGTCAATGACTAAAGTAATCTACCGTTTGATAAACCCAAAACCCCCAGTTTTGGTGATAAGAACTTAGTATTTGACAAAATTGTTGGGAAAACTAGAATACAGTATGGCAGAAACTGGGCATAGATCATTATCTAACACTATATACCAAAATAAAGTCTAAATGGGTGAATGATATAGATATAATAGCTGATATTGTAAGCAATCTGTGAAAGCAAAAAAAATAGTTTACCTGTCAGATATATGGAGGGGGGAAGACGTTATAACCAAACAAGAAATAGAGAGCATTACAATATGCAAAATGGATAATTTTGATTACAAACAAAGCCAATGTAACCAAGATTAGTAGAGAAGTGGAAATTTTTATAACCAATATCTCTGATAAAGGCCTCATTTCTAAAACATATAGAGAATTGAGTCAAATATATAAGAATACAAGTTATCCCCAACTGATAAATAGTCAAAGAATATGTACAGGCAGTTTTCAGAGTAGGAAATTAAAGATATCTACAAGCATATGAAAAAGCTCTAAATCACTATTTATTAGAGAAATGCAAATCTAAACAGCTCTGAGTTACCACATCTCACCTGTCAGATTGGCTGGAGAGGATGTGAAAAAACTGGAGCACTAATGCATTTCTGGTGGTGTTGTGAACTGATTCAACCATTCTGGAGAGCACTCTGGAACTATGCACAAAGGGCTATAAGTATTTTCTTACCCTTTGTCCCAGCAATACCCCTTCTAGGGTTGTATCCCAAAGAGGTTATGGAAGTGGGAGGAAGACCCAGATGTACAAAAACATGTGGTGGCAAAGAATTGAAAATTAGGGGGATGCCCATCAATTGGGGAATGGCTAAACAGATTGTGCTATATGAATATAAGGGAAGGTTACATGAACTGATCCTGAGTGAGAAAAGCAGAAACAGGAGAAGTCTGTACACAATTATAGTCACAACATACATGTGACAACCAACTTTGATAGACTGGACTCTTCTTAGCAATGCAGCATTATAAGATAACTCCAAAAGATTCAGGATGGAGAGAGTTGCCTACATCCAGAGTAAGAACTAGAAAGAACAGAGTTTGAATGCAGATTGAAGCAAATAACCTGCTCTCTGTCTTTTTCTTGTTTGGCATTGTTTCCTCTTTCCTGTTGTTCATTCCATCTGTTACAATCCTTCTTTATAACCTGCCAAATATCTAATGTGTAAGTACTTGCAGCTCTTATACTTTATTACATGCTGCCATGGGTGATGGGGGGAGGAAAGTGAGGGAGAGAAAATTTGAAACTCACGGGATTGTTGAACTGAATCTTGTAAACTAAAAGTAAAGAAAAAATTAATAAAGACAAAAAAGGGTTATTATACATGTGACTACATTCTATTCACAGTACTCCTCTGAGTGTGGTTCAAATGATCCAAATGGGAAATATTTAACAAAATAAATAAGAATATAATAGAACATAGATAATGTTAATATGTAGTTTTCTAAATTAATATGATGGTGATAAGGGATGCTTGTGTGGCTTAATGTCTTCCACTTCCATTTGAGTTTGACATTACCTGTCTAAAACACTGAGATTGTAACTTGCCTAGGTCTCAGAAGCTACTATGTGTCAAAGATGGGAATTTAAATCTTTGTGGCTCCAATTCAGCTCTCTATCCACCTCTCCATACTGTTTCTCAAGACAGCTAAATCATCATTTTAAAGTGTTTTGGAGGTATATCAATTGTTCAATATGTATATTCTCATTTTATACTGAATATCATTAAAATCAGGATAGTAAATAATTGCTACTAATAAAATAATTTATATTTTAATATTTATTATTTTAACATAACAAAATATGATTCTACAACATAGAATAATACTGTTTATCATATAATGTCAGATATATTTACCTTATACTGATAGTAATTAATAGTAAATGAAAATAATAAACACATATGTTTGTTTTGGTGATAAAATGATACATGGCGAGCACAATGGAGTGTTTATGATAAGAAATTATTATGTTTGATGTTGTCAAAAGATTTGTAAGTACATGTTGCAAGCTGTGGTTTGTTGTTTGTGGACAATGGTTGCAAGGCACACTGTGAAGTCATGAGAATAAGGTCCAAAAGACAGTATAAGGGGTAAAACTTAGTACTTTAAGATTTGCCAAACATTACCTGTTTTATCATTTATTTCTCTGAATAACAGGTATGTGCTATTATTGTTTCCATTTTATAAAGAAGGAAACTGAATCAGAGAAAGATTAAGTGAATGGAGATAAGAATGACTGCTACTAGGTTGCTTTGAGGACCAGATGATAAAACATATGTTAAGAGATTTGCAAAATTTAACTATAAATAACAACTGTTATTATTAATGACTCTGGGTTTTGATTTTATGATCTGAAAATTTTTAAAAAATAACATTGGAATTGATGATTTCAAATGGTTGGCCCAATTTTATGGAAAACACCAATAAAACATAGCTTTAAGGCTAGAAGGAACCTTAGAAACATTAAATTAAACTACATCATTCTTCATTTTACAAATAAGGAAACTGAGAATAAAAGAGGTTAAATGACTTGCCAAAATCACATGGCTATAAGGTATCTGAGATGGAATTTGCCCCGAAGATCCCATGGACTATGTCCTAAAATGCTTCCATCCCTGACCTTGGGTAAACTACTTAAACTCTCGGTATCTCTGGTTCAATTATTGGTAAAATATGGATAATGCTACCCTACTTACTTATGAAGTTTGTTGAGGGGAGATGGGAATAAACATTTATTTTTATTATTATTTTTTTTTTATATTTGAAACATTTAATCTTAAGACCTTGAAATTCAGATCCATTTCCTTCCTCCCTTGTCACCCATTCCCTCTGGGGAGATAAGTAATTAAGTATATGTTGTACATGTCTAGCTATGCAAAACATTATCATAGTAGATATATTGTACAAGGCTGCTTATAATTCCCTCCCACTCATCCCAACCCCCACCTGGTCCATTGCCCACTTGATCCTGTCCCTCTGCCATAGTGGATATCTCAAACCTCCCCTCCCCCCAAGGATGCCCTCCCATCCATCATCCCTCCTCTCATCCCCCTTCCCTCCATTCTGCTGTAGGTTGAGATGTCCCACCTAGTATGTATGTCATTCTCTCCCTGAATCAAATTCAATGAGAATGCGGTTTCGCCTTTTTGCCTTCCTATTCTTCCCCTCCCCTGCAACCACTTCCCCCTGCTTCCTCTACATGAGATAGTTCACGCCACCCTGTCTCTCCCCATCTCTTCCTGCCACTTTCCTCTCTCACCTCACAATTTCACCCCTTGAGTATCCTCCCTTCCCAACAAATTCAACATATGCCCTCTATCCATATATAACTGTAACCATATATACACACATTCACATATGTATTCATATGACCATACCCCCTTCTTCCATTATTTTCATAGTGAGAAAGATTTCCTCAGTCACAGTTATAGTTTTTCCATATAGGAATGTAAATAGTTCAACTTTGATAAGTTCCTTTTGATTTCTTTTCCTTGATTACCTTCTCAGGCATCTCTTGCTTCTTGCATCTGGATGTCAAATTTTCTATTCAATTCTGGTTTTTGCCTCAAGAATGCTTGAAAGTCCTCTATTCCACTGAATGATCATATTTTCCCCTGAAACAAAATACTCAGTTTTGCTGGGTAGGTGACCCTTGGGTTCATTCCCAGCTCTTTTGCCCTCTGGAATATCGTATTCCATGCCCTTGATCCATCAGGGTAGGAGCTGCAAGGTCCTGTGCTATTCTGACTGTGTTTCCACAATATTGAAATTGTTTCTTCCTGGCTGCTTGTAGTATTTTCTCCCTGATCTGGGGATTCTGGAACCTGGCTATAATATTCCTGGGAGTTTTCTTTTTGGGATATTTTTCAGGAGGTGATCTGTGGATTCTTTCAACCTCTATTTTGCCCTCTGGATCTAAAACATCAGGGCAATTTTCCTTGAGAATTTCTTGAAGGGTGATTTCTAGGTTCTTTCTTTGATCATGGCTTTCAGGTAGTCCAATAATTTTTAAATTGTCTCTCCTGGATCTATTTTCCAGGTCAGTGGTTTTTCCCATGAGATATTTCACATTGCCTTCTATTCTTTCATTTGTTTGGATCTGTTTAACAGCATCTTGATTTCTCATAAAGTCACTAGCTTCCATTTGCTCCAGTCCAACTCTGAAGGAATGAATATCCTCATTGAGTTTTTGAGATTCTTTTTCCATCTGGCAAATTTGACTTTTTAAGGCTTTCTTCTCCTCATTGCCCTTTTGGGCCTCCTTTGCCATTTGAGTAAGTCTATTTTTTAAGGTGTTGTTTTCCTCAGTCAGGCTGTAGACCCTCATTTGATACTTTTCCTGCATCCTTCTCATTTCTCTTTCCAAATTTCCTCCACTTCTCTTATTTGATTTTTAAAGTCCTTCGTAAGGTCCTCTATGGCCTGCAACCCTCTCATGTTTTCCACTGGGGATTTTGGAGCAGGACTTCTGACCTCACAGTAATCTTCCCGCTCCATGCTTCGACCCTCCTTGCCCCCAAAGTAGGAGTCTAGTGTTGCATTTTTCTGTTTAATTTGTTTCCTTTGCCTTGGCATGTTGCCACTTAATTACTTGACCTTTGGGCTTGTTGCCATACTATGGCTTTGAAGCTAGACAGGGGAATTTTCGACCCGAACGTTTGTGGGACAACTTCCATTTCTGGCAAGCTGGAAACCCACCCACGACCTCCACCCCAGATCACAATCCAGATCCAGGGAGGTTAAAGCAGGAGTGACTACCCCCCAAGACTGATCTCTGGATATCCCTACAGTTTGCAGCCCAGGATCTGGAGCTGCCTCTGAAAACTGCAAAATGGCGTGTCTCCTCAGTGGCTTCTAGCCCCCATGGGAGGAAGCCAACGCGTTACCCAAATAATGGTCCCAAAGTCCGTAGGGCACTAACCTCTCACTTTGTCCTAGGCATGTCTATGTTGATAATTCTGGAATCACCACAGTTGCTGGTGTTCTGGGGTCCCTCCAGCTGGCTGCTGGCCCTGCCACCCTGGGGTTAAAACCGCTCACAAGGACCTGGGCTCTGCTCCCTGCGCTCTGCGCACTGTGATCTGCCAGCTCCCATACTGCTGCGCTGGTCGTTCCTGCAGGGTTGCTGGGCTGTCCTCAGTTGGAGGTTAGCTTCTCTGTGTCATTCTGTGGGTGCTGGGGCTCCAGAAGTTGTTCAGAGCCGCCTTTTACATAGTTTGGAGGAAATCTGGGGGCAGTGTGGTTTGGATGAGCTGTTTCTACTCTGCCATCTTGTCTCCGCCCCAGAATAAACATTTATTAAGTAGCTACAATATTTTAGGCGAATTACTTTAAAATTGTTATTTGAAAATGATTATAAATATATGTATATATAATCAAATGGTTACTGAGAAGAACAAATGAGAAATTCATATGAAATTTTTGCAGAGTGTATAAATTGTTGTGCTAATAACTTAAATGTATTTTTTATATTACAATCACAGGGTAATTTCAATATAATACATTCCTGCCACTTGCTATTGAACACAAAACTTCTTTGGGATTTAATTTCTTTACCTGAATAATGAGTGAGTTGTAGTAAATGACCTCTGAGTATCCATGTACTCCTATGATATTAGGATTTCATTTGGCTCTTAAAACAAATCTATGATGCAGATGTTCTGAGTATCCTAGCCACCTTTTTACATATGAAAATTGCATCCTTGATAAGGACTAGTAATCTCAAATTTTCAAGATTATGCCTGCAATAGAATTCTAAATGCTTTCGTTATAAGCAGATGACTTGCCTAAATGTCAGTCAGAGTAGTTTTATTATTAATTAAAGCCACATGAGAAAGAGATAGCTTGATTTCATAACATTACTCTGATAGTGATCAGAGTGAGATTTGAATGCAGTAAGATTTTATTACATCAATTTCCTATTAAAATATAAGACATAGTAAAAATAAAAATTAAAGGCTTATAATTCTGTTTTTAGCTAACCTTCAAGGCTGTTCAGGGGTTTATTAATCTACTGTGGGTCTTTGGAAGCAGAACAAGACAAACTTATATTGCTCTATAGCTAGAACTATAGTGGGGGGGGGGTTGAGCAAAGGCAGAAATATAAGCTTAAAAAAGGTGAGAGATGAAATGAGTAATCCCTTTAAGGGACCATGTTGTTTCCAACTCTAGAAATTCAAATTATTATAAATTTCTGATAAGAATCATTATATGGCTGGCTAGTGAATTCATCATGAAAGAGAGACATGATCACTAAGAACCAATATGAATTCTGGATTCAGTCATGTTGTCTCTCATAGAGGGAAGAAACAGATTTATGTTATCTCTTTACCTAAACACAACTTAAAGGGCAATCTTTTTGCTTCCATCATTAGGTGGTAGATAGGTGGGTACTAATGGGAAATGTGAACTGAAGAAGAGGAAGGACACCTTTTCACTAGAGGCATAGTTGGGCAGGGAAGCAAGTATAATGCTGAAAGAAACCACCAATATCTTCTCACATCAGGGAATGGTCAGGTGGGGCAAGAAGGGAAGCCATGTATATGCTGTTAGGACAATCTACATTTTCTGCATGGCGATAAAAACTAACTAATCAGTCCTAGAAATTTCTCCATTATTATTTTTTAAAGCAATTTGGGTTAAGTAACTTGCTCAAGGTTACATGGCTAGATATAATTTATGTGTGGGTGCTCATTTTCTTTTTTTATTAAACAAATGCTTTATTAAATTCTGGTTTACATCATTCATTTCCACCAGATTGTGAGTTACAATTTTCCCCCATTTTTCCCTACCCACCATGCCAGAATAGCAGTCCCACTAGATATTCCCTCATCCAATCTGCTCTCTCCCATATCTTCTCCCATACCCCCCTTCAACTTTGCCATTAGGGCAAGGTGAATCTCTGAGCCCCAATTCCTGGACATCTTATGAAACATTTAATTTTAAAACTTCAATTTTCAGATCCATTCCCTTCCTCCCTTGTCACCTACTCCCTCTGAGAAGATAAGCAATTCAGTATGTGTTGTACATGTATAGCTATGCAAAACATTACCATAGTAGATGTATTGTAAAACACTGCTTATATTTCCCTCCTACCCATCTCACCACCCACCTGGTCCATTCCCTACTTTGATCCTGTCCCTCTTTGATAGTTTCCAACCTCTCCTCCCCCTAGAATGCCCTCTCCTCCATCATCCCCCCTCTCATCCCCCTTCCCCCTACTCTCCTGCAAGGTAAGATATCCCATTTAGTATGTATGTGAATCTCTCCTTGAGCCAATTTCAATGAGAATATGGTTTTGCCTTTTTGCCTTCCTGTTCTTCCCCTCCCCTGCAACTACTTCCCCTTGCCTCTTCTACATGAGATAGTTTACCCTACCCTGTCTCTCCCAATCTCCTCTTGCCACTTTCCTCTCTCACCTCTTAACTTCCCCCCTTAAGAATCATCCCTTCCCATCAAATTCAACCTGTGCCCTCTATCCATGTATACCTGTAAACATATGCCCATATACTCTTCTAAAATTATTCTCATGATGAGAAGGGTTTCATCAGTCAGAGTTATTGTTTTTCCATGTAGGAATGTAAATAGTTCAACTTTGATAAGTTCCTTTTCATTTCTTTTCCCTGATTACCTTCTTAAGCATCTCTTGCTTCTTGTATCTCAATGACAAATTTTCTATTAAATTCTGGCTTTTTCCTCAAGAATGCTTGAAAATCCTCTATTCCACTGAATGACCATATTTTCCCCTGAAATAAGATACTCAGTTTTGCTGGGTAGGTGATGATTGGCTTCAATCCCAGCTCTTTTTTCCCCTGGAATATCATATTCCATGCCCTTCAGTCCCTCAGTGTAGAAGCTGCCAGGTCCTGTGCTATTCTGATTATGTTTCCACAATATTGAAATTGTTTCTTCCTGGCTGCTTTTAGTATTTTCTCCTTGATCTGGGAGGTCTGGAACCTGGCTATAATATTCCTAGGAGCTTTCTTTTTGGGATCTTTTTCAGGAGGCGATCGGTGGATTCTTTCAACCTCTATTTCCCCCACTGGGTCTAAAACATCAGGGCAATTTTCCTTGAGAATTTCTTGAAGGGTGATTTCTAGGTTCTTTCTTTGATCATGGCTTTCAGGTAGTCCAACAATTTTTAAATTGTCTCTCCTGGATCTATTTTTCAGGTCAGTGGTTTTTCCCATGAGATATTTCACATTACCTTCTATTCTTTCATTTGTTTGGATCTGTTTAACAGACATCTTGATTTCTCATAAAGTCACTAGCTTCCATTTGCTCCAGTCCAACTCTGAAGGAATGCATCTCCTCAGTGAGCTTTTGAGATTCTTTTTCCTTCTGGCAAATTCTGCTTTTTAAGGCATTCTTCTCCTCATTGCCTTTCTGAGCCTCTTTTGCCATTTGAGTTAGTCTATTTTTTAAGGTATTATTTTCCTTAGCCAGGCTGTTGACTGTCATTTCATACTTTTCTTGCATCTTTATCATTTCTCTTCCCAATTTTTGCCCCACTTCTCTTATCTGCTTCTGAAGGTCCTCTATGGCCTATAGCCAGCTTGTATTTTCATTTGGGGCTTTTGGTGCAGGAGTTCTGACCTCACAGTCCTCCTCCATGCTTTGATCCTCTTTGCCCCTTAAATAGGAGTCCAATGTTGAATTTTTCTGTTTATTTTGTTTCTTTTGCCTAGGCTTGTTGCCACTTAATTACTTGATTTTTGGGTTTGTTGCCACAGTAGGACTCTGCCACCAGACAGAAGAGCTTCTGCCCAAATGTGGGGTCTTCACAACTTCCTCAGGTTGGGTGGCCTCTGTAAAGCCTCCACCCCATCTGGCAAATTGGATACCCAGCCCAAACTTCCCCCCAGACCACAATCCAGATCCAGGCAGTTTAAAGCAAGAGCGATTAGCCCCCAAACTGATTGCTGGATCTCCCTACAGTTCGCATACCAGGAGCCACCACTGATGCTGAAAAATGGCTTCTCTGCCCAGTTTCTTCAGCAGCTTTTCGCCCCCAGGGGAGGAAGCCACATGTTCCCTAAATACAAGTCCCAAAGTCTATAGGGCACTAACCTCTCACTTTGTCCTAGGCATATCTGTGCTGATAGTCCTGGAATCACCACACCTGCTCGTGTTCTGGGGTCCCTCCAGCATACTGCTGGCCCAGCTGCGTTAGGGCTAAAACAGCAGCTCACCTGTTGGCCTGGGCTCAGCTCCCAGCATGCTGTGCTGCCTGCTTTCAGAGTGCTAAGCTCACCACTCCCTGCAGTGCTGCTGGGTTTTCCTCAGTGGGAGGTTAGCTTCTCTGTGTAGTTCTGTGGGTGCTGGGGCTCCAGAAGTTGTTCGGATTCCCCTTTCACATTGTTTGGAAGTTGTGTGGGGCAGAGAACCTTGGAAGTGTTGTTTCTATTCCGTGGGTGCTCGTTTTCTGAGGTTGGATTCGATCCTGGGTTATCCCAACTCTGAGGCCAGTGCTCTTACTCACTGTGCCACCTAGCTATCCCTAATTTCTCCATTATAAAATACCAAAATAATAAGTCAATTCATTTAAGTCATTTAAAAAATTCTCTTTTCCTAAATTAACTTGTGATTTCCATAACAATTGTTAATTACCAAGTTATGTAAAAATGATTAAATAGGTTCCTCCTGGTAAAACACAGTATTGCAATATTGATTTTTTTTTACATTTTAAATATTTTCAGAATTTATTTTTCATTTTCTGCATTCATTTCCACAAGATTTTGAGCTAAAATTTTCTCCCCATCTCTCCCCCTCTTCAAGTTGACATGCATACTGATTACCTCTTCCCCCAGTCTTCCTTCTCTTATATCCTCCCATTCCTCCCCTTCCCCCCTTCCCACTTACTTTCTTGTAAGGCAAGATGGATTTCTACATTCCATTCCTTGCATAGCTTATTTCCTGGTCCAATGTAACAACAGTTTTTAAATATTTGTTTTTAAAACTTTGCATTCAAGATTCTCTCCTTCTCCCCTCCTCACACACCCCCACTGGGAAGACAAGCAATTCAATATAGATTATATATGGTGTAGTTATACAAAACATTTCCATAGTAGTAATATTGTTAAAGACTAACTATATTTCCCTCCATCTATCCCATCCCTCCATTTGTTCTATTTTATCCTTTGACCATGTTCCTTTTCAAAAGTTTTTGCTTCTGCCTACCCCCTCCCCTAATCTTCCCTCCCTTCTAGCTTTCTCTTGCTTCTTTTATGTGAGGTAATTTACCCTATCCTATCTTTTCCCTTTCTCCTCCCAATATATTCCTCTATCACCTCTTAATTTTTTATATGTCATCCCTTCATATTCAACTCACTCTGTGCCCTCTGTCTATGTATACATACACAGACACACATATACATATCTATCTATCTGTCTCTATGTATGTATATATATATATATATATATATATATATATATATATATATATATATATGATTAGTCCTTTGTGCGATATTGATTTTTAAAAGAAGGATTTCAATAGTTTGAATATGTAGTTTGCTTTGGACTATATGCAGCTATTTTTCCACCAACTTAATCTTATTGGAACTTTCATGTGGAGATGCGAGTTCTTTTCTCTATCAAATTGTACCTTATGATAGCACTTCATGAGCTTTTTGATAAAACAGTACTAACTTGCCCTAATTCAGTCCACCTCAGGAAAAATCAGCCCTTTCACAGTATTTCACAGTCAGAAATAGCCAATTCATATTCTAAATTTAATGGTCTCTAAAAACAAATCCATATAAAAATTACAGTGTACTTTTGATGAAGATAAAAGCTCACATAATTATGGATTGAATCCCTATTATTTTATTCCATTTATTCCTTTCTCCAAAGGGGAAAAATAGCATTAATTCATAACGGCATCAGTAATGTTCGTCAGGGGAATTAGGGCAATTTATTTAATATGGCTTTGTGTCTGGCACACACAGACTGTAGCAAGGACACATTTAATTGTATTGCTTTATATGCAATATCTAAAGCCCACTTAACTAGGCAAGTGTTTACTTTAAGACTGAGAAAATTGTATCTGGATTTCCCAACTCATAATTTTCAGCTTTAAAAATCTTTGTGATGACTTCTTATAAGTGATTAGACATAGCTAAATCAAATGTTTATGTGCTCCAAAACATCTTAGTTTTGTTATAGATCATATTTACTAACCAGGCTATATATGATTCTGTTATTTTGTCTGAAGAGAGAGAGATGGCATTGTTTGCTGACACTCAAGCTTTATTTATATTTTTTAATAATTCTTCATGACTTTTAGAAGCTTTGTTGCATGCTTGTTTTCCTTTCTATGTTTTGTGATAACTTTTCTTTCATTTTAAAAATGATGAAGAATCATATTTCCTCAAACCTCCAAATATTTAAAAATATGTAAAAATATACCTTTATTATTGAAGGGGAAAAAGTACTGATCAGCAGATAACTCCAAAAAAAATGATGGGGTGGAGAATAAAAAGATCCCAATTTTAAACCTAAATTCAAAACCCGGAGGACCCTAAAGGTCATATATCTCACTCATTTTACAGATAAAAGATAGCACACAGAAAGATAAAGAGCACTACTTTTGGTCACATAGGAAAGGCAAACTTCAGAATCAATACTAGGTCTTCTGATTATCCAACGCTATTTCCACTGATGATGTTTTTCATTGGTACAGTCCAAGACTGTTAAAAAAATGGATTATAAAGGTAAACAATAGAATAATCCTTTTTAGACTCATTATGCTTACTGTTTTAACCTCTAAACTGTTGACCAGGAGAGTCAACCAACCTTAATTTAACACAAATTAAAAAAAAAAAACTAACAAGATATTAGTCTCAAAATAAAGAGGAAACATTGTCATTGGTAATAAAAGATTGGATTTAGGGCTCAGATGTACAAGAGTTCATGTTCTTTTCTTTCCATTTACCATGATCTTTTTCCATCCTAACTTTAAGCTCTTTGACATAGTAGCCATAATTAACAGAGGCAAGCTACCCTGATATCTCATTAGAGTCTATGAAAATTTAGGTCTCAGGAAATAAAAAGAAAAGAAAAACAGTAGAGATTACTGTAGTAGATAATCCAATATGCATTGCCTTGATATATTTAGAAGCTACATGAGACAAAGAAGACTGTGCTAGGCCTGGAGTCAGGAACCTCAGAATAAAAATCAAGCCTCAAATACTTACTAGCAGTGCGATCCTGGGCAACTTCCTTAAATTCTATTTCCCTCAGTTTCCTTAGCACTTACCAAGGAAAATTATTGAGAGGATCAAGTGAGATAATATTTGTAAAACACTGAGCACATAGTAGGTGCTACATAATATTAGCTGTTACTATCATGGACCACTTTTTTCCCTCAATCCTCTGGATGCTCACTGTGGAAAAAAAGAAAATAATTAGCCACAGATTTAAAATTGTAAAGGAACTTAGAACCTGTCCTGCCCCTTCAATTTTTTTTAGATGAAGAAATTTAGATCCCAAAGATTAAGCAACTAACTAGGGTCATACAATTCGTAAGTATTAGAGGGGAATGTAAACCTCTATCATCCTGAATCCACGTCCAGTGCCATACCCACTGTATCACACTGTTCCTGAATCAGAGTGGCTCTTATTGAGTGGAACTTGATTTGTTTATGTGAAAGAATCCAGATCAAATCTACAGTAACATAATAACAACATCATAGATATTGATATGAAAAGGAACTGAGGGGGTCATGTAGTTAAACCATTTCATTTTCTGACTGAGGAACCTGAAGTCTACAGAAATCAAGTGACTTACACAGGGTTAATCTTACATTATATGTGAACATATGTTATAAGTTAATAATAATGTCTTATATTAATTATAAATGTCACGTTTGTATTTTCAGTCCTAAACTCTCTCCCTTCCTGCATCATTCCATACTGATTGAGAAGGTAAGAAATATGCAAATCAAGTATATACATTAAATTGTGCAAAGTACTAATCTACCTTACCCATTGTTTAGGGGAAAAAAAACCACAAGAAAAACAATGAGAGAAAACAATTCACATCATTCTAACCCCAGAGTCCATCAGTTCTCTATCTGGAGCTGGATAGCACTTTTCGGCATGAGTCCCTTAGAACTTTCACAGATCCCTGTAATGATCAGAGTTGCTAAGATTTTCACAGTTGATTATCATTACAACTCAGCTATGACTGTGTACAATGTTCTTCTGATTCTGTTCACTTTGCTTTGCATCAGTTCATAAGTTTTCCTCATTTTTTTCCCACAAAACTATCCCCTTCACCATTTTTTAAATTTTTTATTAAATTTATTTGTTTATTTTTAGTTTTTTTTTTTAAGCAATTGGGGTTAAGTAACTTGCTCAAGGTTACACGGCTAGTCATTATTTGTGTGTGGGTGCTCATTTTCTGAGGCCAGATTTGATCTCGGGTCATCCCAACTCCGAGGCCGGCGCTCTTACTCACTGCGCCGCCTAGCTGCCCCTTATTTTTAGTTTTTAATATTCATCACCATAAGATTTTGAGTTCCAAATTTTCTCCCCATATCTCCACTTCCTACCCCACGATAACAAGCAATTTGAAATATGTTATACATATTCATTCATATTAAACCTATTTTCATATTAGTCATGTTGTATAGAAATAAAACATATGAGAGGAACCATTAGAAAAGAGAAATAGATGGGGGGAGAGACAGAAAGACACAGAGAGAGAGAGAGAGAGAGAGAGAGAGAGAGAGAGAGAGAGAGAGAAAATAATATGGTTTAATATGCATTCAGGCTCCATAGTTCTTTCTCTGGATGTGAAAAGCATTTTCCATTATGAGATTTTTGGAATTGTCTTAGAACCTTGCATTACTAAGAGGAGAAAAGTCTCTCAAAGTTAATCATCACACATTGTGGCTATCAATATGTACAATGTTCTCCTGGTTCTGCGCTGATACTCAGCATCAGTTTATTCAAAGTTTTTCATGTTTTTTTTGTAGTCTGCCTGCTCATCATTTCTTATAGCACAATAATATTACATTATATTCCTATACTATAACTTATTCAGCCATTCCTCAACTTATTGGATTCCCCTCAAATTCAAATTTTTTGCCATCAGAAAAAGAGCTGCTATAAATATTTTTGCACATGTGGGCTTTTTCCCCCAATTTGAAAATATTTGGGATATAGACCTAGAAGTGATATTCCTGATTCAAAGGGTATGCACAGTTTTATAGCCCTTTGGCCATAGTTTCAAATTGCTCTCCAGAAAGGTTGGATGAGATCACAACTGCACCAACAATATATGATGTTGCAATTTTCCCACATCTTCTCAAGCATTCATCATTTTCTTGTTTTTGTCATGCTAGCGAATCTGATAGGTGTGATGGGGTACCTTAGAGTTGTTTGTATTTGTATTTCTCTAATCACTAGTGATTTAGAGCATTTTTTCTCATATGACTATAAATAGTATTGAATTTTTGTTGTGAAAACTGTCCAATCCTAACCTTAAACCATTTATCAATTGGGGAATGACTTCTATTCTTATGAATTTGACTCAGTTCTCAATATGTTTTATAAATGAGGCCTTTATCAGAGACACTGGTTTTAAAAGTTCTTACTTAGGTTTCTGCTTCCCTACTAATTTTGGTTGCATTGGCTTTGTTTGTGCAAAAACTTTCCAATTTAATGTAATCAAAATTACCAATTTTGTATTTCATAATGTTCCCTATCTCTTATTAGGTCATAAACTCTTCTGTTCTCCAAAAATCTCACAGATAAACTATTTCTTGATCTCCCCATTTGCATATAGTATCAGAATGTATATCTAAATTGTGTGCCCATTCTGACTTTATTTTGGTATGTGATATAAGATGTTGGTCTATACCTAGTTTCTTCCATATTATTTTCCAGTTTTCCCAGCAAAGTTTGTCAAATTGTGAGTGCTTATCCTGAAGCTAGAATGTTTTGGTTTATCAAACATTAGATTACTATAGTCATTAACTACTGTGTCTTGTGTACCTAACCTATTCCACTGATCAACCACTCTGCTTCTTAGCCAGCACCAAATAATTTTGATGGTTATTACTTTATAGCATAATTCAAGATACGGTAAATCTAGGCCACCTTCCTTGCATTTCTTTTCATTAATTCACTTGATATTCTGGATCTTTTGGGTTATTAGTTATTCTAGCTCTATAAAATAAATTTTGGTAGTTTGATAGTTATGACATTGAATACGTAAATTAATAAGAAGTTGTCATTTTTATTATATTAGCTTGGCCTACCATGAGCAACTGTTGTTTTTCTAATTAATTAGATCTAATACTATTTCTGCAAAAAGTATTTTGTAATTGTCTTCATATAGTTCCTGAGTTTATCTTGGCAGATAGACTTCCAAATATTTTATAATATCTATAGTAACTTACAACGGAATTTCTCTTTCAATCTCTTGCTGTCAGCCTTTGTTACCATTATGTAGAAATGCTATGATGTATGTAGATTTATTTTACATCGTGCAACTTTGCTAAAACTATTTATTATATAAGTAGTTTTTTTTTACTTGATTTTGTAGGATTCTCTCAGTATATCATCATATCATTTGCAAGGCTAACTTTATTTCTTCTTTGCCTATTCTAATTCCTTCAATTTCTTTTTCATCTCTTATTGCTAAAGCTAATGTTTCTAGTACCATATCAAATAAGTGCTGATAAGGAACTTCCTTGTTTCGACCCTGATCTTATTGGAAAATGCTTCCAAATGATATTCATTATATATAATGTTTGCTATTTTTCCATGTAGGAATGTAGATAGTTCAACTTTGATAAGTTCCTTTTGATTTCTTTCCCTTGATTACCTTCTCAAGCATCTCTTGCTTCTTATGTCTGAATGTCAAATTTTCTATTCAACTCTGGTTTTTCCCTCAAGAATGCAGACCAGGAGCTAGAGCCACCACTGATGCTGCAAAATGGCTTCTGTGCTGCATTTCTTCAGCAGCTTTTCGCCCCCAGGGGAGGAAGCCGATGCGTTCCCCAAATACTGGTCCCAAAGTCCATAGGGCACTAACCTCTCACTTTGTCCCAGGCATATCTGTGCTGATAATTCTGGAATCGCCACAGGTGCTGGTGTTCTGGGGTCCCTCCAGCCGGCTGCTGGCCCGGCAGCCCTAGGGCTAAAATTGCGGCTCACGTGGGCCTGGCCTCAGCTCCCAGAGTCCCTGCTTACCTTTTAAATTGTCTCTGGTGTTCTGTGGACTGAGTAGTCTAGAAAGTGTGAAGATTACCAGTGATTCAGTCGCTTTGGGCCTGTTCTATCTTTGCTGGGGCCTTGTCTGTGCTGGAACGACCTGAGCTAAACTGCACTCCTTTCTGAACCTGTTGCAACTGACCTCTTCTGCTTACCTTCTAAGTTGTCTCAGGCTGGGAATTTGCCTCACTCTCTCTCTTTCTGTGTTCTGTTGCTCTAGAATTTGTTTAGAGTCACTTTGTAAAGGTATTTGGAGGGGTTTAGGAGAAAACTCAGGCAAGTCCCTGCTTTCATTCTGCTCTCTTGGCTTTCCTTACCCCCTTCACTATTTCTTAAAGCACAAAGTATACCATTGCAATCATATACCACAAGTCGTACATCTCTTGCCCAATTGATGGGCATCCCCTCATTTTCCAATTTTTGCCACCACGAAAAGGGCTATTATGAATATTTTTGCATATATGGGCCCCTTTGCCTTTTCTATTGTTCTCTTTGTTATGTAGGCCTAGTAGTGGTATTGCTCAGTCAAAGAGTTTGCATAGTTCTATAGCCCTTTAGGCATAATTCCAAATTGTCCTATGACTATGAATTCATAGAAGTTGTCATTTTAGATCTTCCAGTCTCTTTGAATACAACAGAACACAGTGGAAAGAATTTTAGATGTTGTCATAAAAAAGAGTTGTGTTCAGGTCTTTTCTTAGAAACCGGTTTTGGGACTCTGAACAACTCATTTTTCTCTCAGAAGCTCAGTTCAATAATCCATAAGCAAAATTAAGATAAAATACTTTTACTACCTAACTAGGGTTGTTTTATAAGGAAAGCATTTTCCCTCTCAATCTTGAAGTACTATAGAAAAACCAGAATATTCATAGTATCTTAGATGATAATTGAGAACATAGTAACAACAATTCTTCCAACTCCTTTCCAAAAGAGAGAAAAAAAGCTACAAACTAAATTAAATATTGATTATTCCCAAAATACAATATGAACACATCATCCAAGCATTAGATTGTACCATGATTTTCGGGAAAAAGATGCAAAGAAGACATTGTCCCCATCATATAAAATGAATTTGTTTCTAATTTTAGAGACGTTTGGTAAATAAACTGATTTTGATGTTAATGACAGAGATTTAATACTTAGAAAGTAATTTTAAAAGTTTAAAAGTGTACATTAAAAAATACAAAAGTAAGGTAAGCCTTGCTTCTGACCTTCATAAAGTGTCAGTTATGCATTTAAATAAGAAAGAAAATGTATCAATTATCCTAGCAGGTATTGAGCCACCTGCTTCTAAATCTGCAATGAGACAAAATGGTTATAGAATGGGCCTTGGAGTTAAAAAGAATTTGGTTCATATTTGATCTCTGAAGGTTGTTATGTGACCCTAAAGAAGTCATTTAGCATCTTAATGTCATAATGAACTCTCTAATAGTTTTTTATTTGTTTTACAGAGCAGCTATAGATTTACATTGATAGAATTTCTTTTTGGATTGTTTTTTGTATAAATGAAATGTAAGGTTCAATCTTTCTTCTCTTTTAAAAGATATCATTTTAGGTCTGAAAGTTTTCTTAGAAATTACCTAATCTCCTCCTTTCATTTTAGAGATGAGGAAAATGAAGGCACGAAGAGATTTCCAGACTTGCCCAAGGTCACATAAGAAGTCAGATGCTGAACTAGGTCTAAAAATGAAATTTCCTGACCTTACTAAATTTCCTTCCTTCTGTATCCCACTGCCTCCTACAGAGCCATTGTGCTGATCTCATTGTTGTATGTCTGTGAAACCTGAACAGTCTACCAGTACCATGGCAGAAAACTGAATCACTTTCATTTGAATTTTCTTAGGAAGATTCAGAAAATCACCTGGAAGGAATAAGGTACTAGTCACTAAGGTCCTTACTCAAACTAAACTGTCAAATATTCAAACTCTACTTCAGAGAGCACAACTGTAACTGGTTTGTCACTTTGTTCAAATGCAAAACATATGCTTGCCAAAAAGTCCGTTTTATGGGGAATTCAGAAACTGCAAGCATTCACATGAATGTCAGAAAT
The DNA here is from genome assembly GCA_011680675.1 of Gymnobelideus leadbeateri. Taxonomy (NCBI): domain Eukaryota; kingdom Metazoa; phylum Chordata; class Mammalia; order Diprotodontia; family Petauridae; genus Gymnobelideus; species Gymnobelideus leadbeateri. Next base: position 103,407 of record WOXC01000916.1, read on the forward strand.
GATTCAAGGAGAGTCTCAAGTTCTCTCTCTTTTTTTTTTTTTGGAGGACAATTGGGGTAAAGTAACTTGCCCAAGGTCACACAGCTAAGTTTTTGTTTGAGTGTGCGTTAAGTGTCTGAGGCCGGATCCGAACTCAGGTCCTTCTGACTCCAGGGCCGACGCTCTACTCACTGTGCCACCTAGCTGCCCCTCTCAAGTTCTCTCTTAAAACTTTTGGAATTGATTGTGTGACATGGGACTCACTGGCACAGGACTGCTCAGCATGGTGTGCCCACATCAGAGAAGGTGCTGTGCTCTATCAGCAAAGCAGAATTGAAATAGCTCAAAAGAAACACAAGATGTGCAAATTGAGAGAATCCACCCCAAATGTTCACATACACTATTTGTACCCGACCTGTGACAGAACATTTTGAATTCGTATTGGTCTGATCATCTGCAGTTAGATCCACTGAAACCTAGGAATCGAGAAGAAAAGACACCAACCAGCCAACTGCCTAATAGTTGAATAAACAAAACACTGCTTGTTAGTGGAAATATTTATTTTCAAAAAATGATGAACAGGCATGTTTCAGAAATTAAATCGCTGGAAAGACTTGTACAAACTGACACAAAATGAAATGAGCAGAACCAAGAAGACACTATATATGGTATCAGCAACATCATGCAATGATGAACTATGAGTGACTTAGCTCTTCTGAGAAGCACAATTATTCAACATAAGTACAAAAGGTTCATGAAGGAAAATACTATCCACATCCAGATAAAAAACCTAACAGATTCTGAATGCAGATCAATTATTTTTTATACTTAATTTATTATTTCTCTTATTTTTTCCTTTGATCTGTTTCTTCTTCTATAACTATGATAACCATGGAAATATGTTTTTATGATGACAAATGTATAAACTATAAAAACTATCTACCATTTTCAGAAGGGATGAGAGGAGGAGAGGGGAGGAATGGAGGGATAAAAACTTATAACTCAAAATCTTATATTATATGAATGCCAGAAGTTTTCTTGCTTTGTAATTAGTGAAAAATAAAATACTATTCAAAGCAAAAAAAAAATAAAAAATATTTATGATCATCATTTTTTGCCCAACGCTTTGGAGTTTTTAATTCTATAAAATTTAGCAAATATTGTTCAGCACCAACAGCCTACATGAAATTGTCACAGATGAAAAAAGCGAAAGATTTCTTTAAATATCCAGTCCTCTTTAGGAAAGAGCTTATAGGATTAATTCTGTGAAGTTTGGATTCAATGAAAGGCTGCACTTAATGACCTAGAGGGCCACATGTAACCTTGTGGCTGCAGGTTCCCCACCCCTGTTACGTATTGTCCAGTAAGGAAGAGAGGGCATATAAACACAGTGAAGCATGGTATTGAAGTGAACACTAGACTTTGTAAACATGTAATCTTGATTTGGTTATTTAACACCTCTGAGATTCATAATATTAATAAAATATATAATTGAGATCAAATTATTAACATTAAAATATATAAATAATATTAATAAAATATACATTTTGAAGTGGAGGCCTAATGCACATGCAGAACACCTGGGCTGCCTCTGCAGGAGGGGAACCTAGGAAGCCTGCTCTTAGAAAAACAATGACATAATGACATGTAAATGAAGTGCCATGAATAGAAGATGGAGACATCCTGTAGCTGGCTCCACTTAGCCATGCTCAATTTGAAGAGTAGACTTTTCGGTTGCCTTTGGAGGAACTTAAAAACAATTGTCACCTTAAGCTACTTTCTATTTTGCCTCACTCTCTTTTGGCTTCTTGTATTGATTCCTTAGCATAGATGTCTCAGCAAAGTCCATGCTGAGCTTGGAAGTTTCACAAGGTCAAGAATGTGAGTTATATTCAGAGTCCAGATCAGATTTAATAGCAAATTCAGCATCAATACTCAAAGAAGCAAGAATCAATTTTTGAGATCCCAGTCCAATAGAGAAAAGTCATCCTACATTTCCAAATCACATCAGGGAGATGAATATTATGAAACAACTGATCTGAGTTTCTTTCTTTTTTTAGTATTTTATTTTTATTTTTCCCAGTTACATATAAAACTAATTTTTGCATTCATTTTTAAAACTTTGATTTATAAATTATCTCCTTCCCTATCTCTCCCTTCCCCCTCATGTGTAGTTATACAAAACATATCCTTAATAACATAATAACCATCTTATAAAAGAAAGCATAGGAAAAAAACCTCAAGAAAAATGAAGTAAATTTTAAAGAATGCTTCAATCTGTATTCAGACACCATCAGGTCTTTCTACACACATTAATATAATTTTTCATCATAAGTCCTTCAGATCTGTAATTAGCATGAGATACCCCACTGAGGCCACAAATGACCAGAGAAGAAAGTGAAACTCATGACTTTGCACAGCCCTCCCTCACTTATATCAAATTCACTTGCAAGTCATTACATCACTTTCCTGATGCCTTGGTCCTCTTCTAGAACAAAAGACATATAACAACAACAACAACAATAACAACCTACCTTGTCATAGTGTATGATATTTTGTAATATATTGCTGAATTCTCCCTGAAATTTTAGTTAAAATTTATTGCACCAATATTCATTAGAGAAATTGGTCTATAGCTTTCTTTCTCAGTTTTTGCTCTCCCTGGTTTAGTAATCTGAACCATATTTATGTTATAAAAAGAATTTGGTAAGACTCCTTCTTTGCCAGTTTTTCCAGATAGTTCATATAGTATTGAAATTACTTGTTCTTCAAATGTTTGACAAAATACATTTGTGATTCCACCTTGCCTTATGTTTTTTTTTTCTTACAGATCTAATTTAAGATTTTTCATTCTCTATTTGTAAGATGGTCTTATTTAAGTATTCTATTTCCTCTTCTTTTAGTATGGGCAATGAATAATTTTGTAAATATTTACTCATTTCACTGAAATTGTTAGATTTACTGGAATAAAATTAGGCAAAATAGCTCTAACTAATTGCTTTATTTTTTTTCTTTATTGGTAGCAAATTCATCCTTTTGGTTTTTGATACTGACAATTTAGGTGGGTTTTTTTTTTTTGTTTAATCAAATTAACCAATTGTTTATTTTTTCATAAATCCAGATAATGATTTATTTATTAGTTCAATGGTTTTCTTACTTTGGTTTTATTAATCCCTCCTTCCATTTTAAGGATTTCTATTTTAGTGTTTAATTAGGGATTTTCAATATGTTCTTTTCTTAGTTTTCTTTTTATCCAGGTGCCCAATTTATTGATCTGCTTTTTCTCAATTTTATTCATGTATGTGTTTAGAAATATAAAATTTCCCCAAAATACTGCTTTGGATGAATCAAGAAACATGTTGCTTAATTGTTTTTATTCTCTTTAATGAAATTATTGATTGCTTTTTTTTAATTTGTTCTTTGAGCCTCTCTCAATTCTTTTGGATTAATTAGATTGTTTAGTTTCAAATTAATTTCAATCTGTTTCCACAGTATGCATTATGATTGTATTATGTTTGATGTGCTATATTGAATGTATTATGATCTAAAAAAGACATATTTAATATTTCTGATTTTTTTATTTTTATGAGGTTTTTATGCTGTTAAATATGGTCAGTTTTTTGTAAGTGATAAAAAGCACACTGGTAAAAAGATATATTACTTTCTATTGCTATTACATTTTGCTCAGAGGTCTATCATATATAACTTTTCTAAAATTCTATTCATCTCCTTAACTTCTTTCTTGTTTATGTTTGGTTAGTTTTATCTATTTTTGGGATCATGTCAAGGTCCCCCACTAGTAAAATTATAATAATTTTAACATTTATTCCCAAATACTTTAGATGCTATACCACTAGGTGCATATGTTTAGTATTACTATTGGTTCATTGTCCACAGGATGTCTTAGCAAAATGTAATTTCCTTCCTTATCTCTTCTAGTTAAATCTATTTTTGCTTTTGCTTTGTCTGAAATCCTGATTGTATTTTATTTTACTTTGGTTGAAGTATAATATATTTTGTTCCAGCCCTTACAATTTAGTCTCTGTGTCTCTCCTCTTCAAGTGTGTTTTTGCTAAACAATATATTGTTGGATTCTGTTTTTTAATCCACTCTGCTATCTGCTGCCATTTTATAGATGAGTTCATCCCATTCACATTCACAATTATAATTGCTAACTGTGTATTTCCCTATCTCCTCCTTTTGCTTTCACTGTCTCTTTTTCACCCTGTCCCTCCTCATGATTATTTTGCCTCTTTTTTATAAAATGCTCCACCATCATGCTATTTTCTCTCTGCTCCTTCCTGATAGGGTAAGATAGATTTCTATACACTACTGAGTGTTTATGTTATTCCATCTTTGAGCATATTCCAATGAGAATAAATTTCAAACATTTCCCACCACAGCAATCTCCCTTTCCATTCTAAAAAGCTTTTTCTGTGCCTCTTCATTAAATTTTTTTCGCCTCTTCAATATATTCAAGACTGAATTTACTCTACTATATCATTGCTCTCCTACTTCTCCCAGCATGTTCCTTTTTTAACCCTTTAATTTCATTTTCATTTATATAATCAACTTATACCTATGCTCTCTTCTATGGATATTCCCTATAATTAACCTAATAATGATGAAATTCTGAAGTTACAAGTATCTTTCAACTTCATAAGGTAAGCAGATTAACCATAATAAGTACTTTATGATTCCTTTTTCCTGCTTACCTTTTTATACCTCTCTCAAGTCTTATATTTTAGCATCAAATTTTGTATTCAGTTTGGTTCTTTTCACCAGGAGTGCTTGAAAGTCCTCAATTTCATTAAATATTATTAGGGACTTCTGGGAGCCAAGATGGCTGAGTAAGCAGTAAATTGCTTTAGCTCTCCAATATTCACCACCAAAAAAATCATAAAATAATGTCCCAGAACAAACTCTGGAACAGCAGAGAAGGTGAAAAGAAAGGATGGAGTTGTCTTTCACCCTGGGAGACTTGGAGGAGCAGCAAGAAATGTCCATCTTAACTCAGGTAAAAGGGGAGCACATTACAGGTCAGGAAGCATCCCAGCAGGCCAGCAACAAGCTTCACCTCAATAAACCAGTAAGAAATCCTGAGTCACAGAGCAGACAAATTCCAACATCAGGAATCCCCCTCCACCATGCCTTATCATCACCAGGGGAACCATTAGACTCTGTGAGAACCACCACATGCTTCAGTGTAGGCCCTGGAGTCAGATGTTCTATGGCAGCCAGGCCTCCATGTGCTTCATTGTAGCCAATGGGAAACACAAAAAACATCACTTGGCCTCAGCACATGCCAGAAACCACCACTAGAACCTCAGCTCATCACCAGCTAACCTCCTAGACCCTTAGTGCCTCCAGTAGCACCAGACAGTGTTCACCCCCCCCACACACTGCAGCATAGCACCAGAAAATAGGGTCCCATAAGAGCCTCTATTCACTATAAAGGAGTAGAAAATACAATATTATCCCTCGCCAAACCTAATCTTTCATTGTCCTATTTGGTGTTTGGACCTTGATTTTTTTTTTCTCTCTGTCTCAGTATTCCCAAGTACAAAATGAAAACTTTGCCTTCATTTCATGAACTTCATGAAGAAGAGTTCATATTTGGACATGCAAAGTGCAGCTCAGTCATGCTAATTGATTTATTTTGTCTATATTTTGCTATTTGTGTCACCATGTTTTAATCAGTGCGGTTTTTAGATTATTTTATTATAACTTGAGAGGAAAGGAATAACATACATTTTTTCTTTTAAATTTATTTATTTATTAGTTTAAAACATTCTGTTCCACAAGTTTTAGAGTTCCAGTTTTTATCTCCCTACCTCTTCTTACCCCTACCCCTTCAAGACAACATGGAAACTGATTTAGGTTCTACATACATCTTTATATTAAACATATTTTCATAATAGTCAAGTTCTAAAGTAGAATTATTACCAATGGAATGTACTATGAGAAAGAAGAAACGAGAAAGAGAGAGAGAGAGAGAGAGAGAGAGAGAGAGAGAGAGAGAGAGAGAGAGAGAGAATAGTTTGCTTCAGTCTGCATTCAGACTCCATAATTCTTTCTGTGGATGTGGATACCCTTTTCTGACATGAGTCTTCAGTAGTTGTCTTAGAAAATTTCATTGCATGGGGTGGCTAGGTGGCGCAGTGAGTAGAGTGCCAACCCTGGAGTCAGAAGGACCTGAGTTCAGATCTGGCCTCAGACACTTGACACAGAGAAACAAAAATCTAGCCGTGTGACCTTGGGCAAGTTACTTAACCCCATTTGCCCTCCAAAAAGAAAAAAAAATTCATTTCTGAGAAGAGCCATGTCTATCAAAGTCAGTCATCACAGATACAATGAGTCTCTAATTATGTAAATGGTTCTCCTGGTTATGCTCCACTCATTCAGGATCAGGATCATTTCATATATTTTTTCCAGGATTTTATGAAGCCCATTAGTTCCTCATTTCTTATAGCAAAATAGTATTCCATTACATTCATATGCCACCACTTATTTAACCATTCCCCGATTGATGGGTATCTTTTGAATTCTAATTTTTTGCCACCACAAAAATAGTATACATATATATATATATATATATATATATATATATATATATATATATATATATATATATATATATATATATATATATATATATATATATATATATATGTCCTTTTCTCACTTGTATGATCTCTTTGGGCTAAAGCCTTAGAAGTGGTATTGCTGGGTCAAAGGGTATGCAGATTTTTATAGCCCTTTGGTCATAGTTCCAAATTGCTCTCTAAATTATTTGGATTGGTTCACAAACTATACATGTTTCTTCAAGTGTTTACTGTTTTTGAGGTATTTATTTATTTACTCATTCATTCACTTATGTATCTTTTTTTGATCTATTTGTTTCTTTATACCATAGATTCTGCTTCTGATCTGAAGGCTCTGAGCAGTCTTTTTTGTAGGGAATTTCCTTGTGAACTTTTTTTTTTTTTATCAATAGGAACTGCCAAAAGCAACTCTCATTAAAAGCCACATTGGAGCTCCATCACATTTTAAATATCCATGGAACTATAAAGCTTTTAAACACTTGGGTTTTTAAATTAGAACTTTATCTCTAAAGTACCATTAAGAGTGATTATAAGAGCTTCTCAAATGTTTCTCTTGTTTTCTTTCCTTTCTGCTCATCAAATTGTAGTTGTAAATTATTTTCTATTGAATTTCCAATGCCATTTGACTTAGTTTCTATGATCATGTTTCTATAGCATTGTTGATATTTTAAGATGCATCATTGCCTCAATAAATCTTAACATTAATATCCTCCAAATGAACATTCTACTGTCATTATTCCTTATTCATCATCTTCTAACCTTTTAAACACTTTTCTGCGATTTCTGCGATTTCTCACCTTTCCTTTGGCCTCTTTATTGTCTGTTTTTGCTGTATAAGAGATCTGTGCAAGTGATGTCAAATGTACCACTTGATAGAGATGCTTGCCCTGCTATTCAGGGTAAAGAAATGATAAAGGCTTCGAAGGATGATTAATGATAGGTGAATTTTGATTATGAGTGTTTCTATACAATATCAGCACAGCCAATGAAATTGCTCAATTCATTCAAACAACTGACGAGTAGCCTAAAAAGACAACTACTCAAGTCAGTAAAAATTCAGTAAAATTATGAAATCTAAAAAATAAATCAAATAAGTAACTCCATGAAGCTGGCCCAGTATATAAGCCACTCCCTAAGTGTGTGATAGTTTTGGAAATATGGTTCACCATCCAAGCCCTCTATCGTCCCTCAATTTCGTGGTCATTAAAAAAGTAATATATTAAATACTATAATGAAAAATCTCCTCAAGATGACATATAGACTGGACAATGAATAATAAAAAATTATCTATCACCTGTCATAGGTGAAAGGATAATCATAAAAGAATAGAATAGACCTCCTGAAATATCACTTTTGTGAAACACATGACTTGCTTACTTTGACCAAACAAATAAGCAAACAAGCTCTTATAACAAAGAGGTTCCTTCTCTACTTCTATCAATAAAGAAAAATAATGTATGAAACTTTTGATATATATGTAAAATGCTTTATACCTTGTGATATCTTCATAAAGTGGGAATCATTTAAATTTGATCAGCAGGGGGCAGAGCCAAGATGGCAGAGTAGAAACAGCACTTCCAAGATGCTCTCCGCCACACCACATACAAAAAATGTAAAAGGTGGACTCTGAACAACTTCTGGAGCTACAGCACCCACAGAACAACACAGAGAAGCTAACCTACCACCAAGGACAGCCCAGCAACCTGGCAGAGAACAGCCAGCATAGCACTCTGGAAGCTGCCAGTGCTCTGGGAGCCGAGCCAAGGCCTGTGTGAGACTCAGTTTTAGGCCCAGGGCGGCCAGGCCAGCAGCCTGCTGGAGGGACCCCAGAACACCAGAAGCTGTGGCGATTCCAGAATTATCAACACAGAAATGCCTAGGACAAAGTGAGAAGTTACTGCCCTATGGACTTTAGGACCAGTGTTTGCTTAACATGTTGGCTTCCTCCCCCAGGGGCTAGAAGCCACTGAGGAGACAAGGCACACTCACCATTTTGCAGCTCCAGTGCCAGGTTCAGCTCCTGGACAGCAAACTGTAGGGAGATCCAGCGATCATTCTTGGGGGTTAATCACTCTTGCTTTAACCTGATTGGATTTAGATTGTTATCTGGGGCAGAGGTCTGTGGTAGGGATCCAACATGCCAAAACAGAAAGATTTGAAGACCCCAATGTTTGGGACAGAAGCTCACCTTTCTAGTGGCAGAGTCCTACTGTGGCAACAAGCCCAAAATCAAGTAATTAAGTGGCAACATGCCTAGGCAAAGGAAACAAAATAAACAGAAAAATGAAACATTAGACTCCTATTTTGGGGGCAAAGAGGATCGAAGAATGGAACAGGAGGAGGACTGTGAGGTCAGAAGTCGTGCTCCAAAAGCACCAAAGGAAAATATGAGCAGGTTACAGGCCATAGAGGACCTTAAGAAGGATTTTAAAAATCAAACAAAAGAAGTGGAGGAAAAATTGGAAAGAGAAATGAGAAGGATGCAGGAAAAGTATGAAATGAGGGTCAACAGCCTGACTGAGGAAAACAACACCTTAAAAAATAGACTAATTCAAATGGTAAAGGAGGCCCAAAAGGGCACTGAGGAGAAGAATGCCTTAAAAAGCAGAATTTGCCAGATGGAAAAAGAATCTCAAAAGCTCACTGAGGAGATGCATTCCTTCAGAGTTGGACTGGAGCAAATGGAAGCTAGTGACTATATGAGAAATCAAGATGCTGTTAATCAGATCCAAACAAATCAAATAATAGAAGGCAATGTGAAATATCTCATGGGAAAAACCACTGACCTGGAAAATAGATCCAGGAGAGATAATTTAAAAATTATTGGACTACCTGAAAGCTATGATCAAAGAAAGAACCTAGAAATCACCCTTCAAGAAATTCTAAAGGAAAATTGCCCTGACGTTTTAACCCCAGGGGGCAAAATAGAGGTTGAAAGAATCCACAGATCACCTCCTGAAAATGATCCCAAAAAGAAAACTCCCAGGAATATTATAGCCAGGTTCCAGAATTCCCAGATCAAGGAGAAAATACTACAAGCAGCCAGGAAGAAACAATTTCAATATTGTGGAAACGAAATCAGAATATCTCAGTACCTGGTAGCTTCTACACTGGGGGATAAAAAGGCATGGAATATGATATTGCAGAAGGCAAAGGCGCTAGGACTAAAACGAAGAATCACCTACTCAGCAAAACTGAATATCTTGTTTCAGGGGAAAATATGGTCAATCAGGGGAATAGAGGAAAAAACTCAGAGTTGAATAGAAAATTTGACATCCAGACACAAGAAGCAAGAGATGCTTGAGAAGGTAATCAGGGAAAAGAAATCAATAGGAACTTATCAGAGTTGAACTATTTACATTCCTATATGGAAAAACAATAACTGTGACTGATTAAAAATTCCTCATTATGAAAATATTTGAAGAACGGTATATGGGCATATGAATACATATGTGAATGTGTGTATATGTGTTTACAGGTATTCATGGATAGAGGGCATAAGTTGAATTTGGTGGGAAGGGATGATACTTAAGGGGTGAAGTTAAGAGAGAGGAAAGTGGCAAGAGGAGATGGGGGAGACAGGGTAGGGTAAACTATCTCATTTAGAAGAGGCAAGGGGAAGTAATTGCAGGGGAGGGGAAGAACAGGAAGGCAAAAAGCCAAAACCATATTCTCATTGAATTTGGCTCAGTGAGAGAATGACTTACACATTAAGTGGGATATCTCACCCTGCAGGAGAGTAGGGGGAAGGGGGATGAGAGGGGGGATGATGGAGGGGAGTGCATTCTGGGGGGAGGGGAGGTTGGAACTGCCCACTTTTGAAGTGGGACAGGATCAAAGTAGGGAATGGACTAGGTGGGGAGTGGGATGGGTTGGAGGGAAATATAAGCTTTTACAATATATCTATTATGGTAATATTTTGCATAGCTATACATATACAACATATACTGAATTGCTTGTCTTCCCAAAGGGAGTGGGTGATAAGGGAGGAAGGGAATGGATCTGAAATTCAAAGTTTCAAAATTAAATGCTTC